>JBCEWE010000326.1:1671676-1934176 GCA_039877035.1 Silurus lanzhouensis | reverse complement strand
CAGAAGTAGTGATAGTGTCTGGGCTGTAGCTGATCAAAACCAGTGAAATGCAGAGGGGATTAAATTGTAAAACTGTGTGGAAAAAAACAAAACAAAAGCAACAAAATGTAGTCCAAGCGGTCAGTCATGATAGCAGCCGACCTCACTGGCACCATCTTGGTCCTCACTCGTTATGCTAAACCAGTGGGTCTCAAACTTATTTCTGCTATTTCCCAATTTAGAGTGGGCAAGTTTTCAAGTTCCACCTGTCCTCAATCACCCCATAAAATAGTAATAAAATACTTCAAGTTTAAAAATATCTAATTCATTCAAATATCAGGTTCTAAATCAATAACGTCAAATGAATCAAGTTTAAAAAAAGAGAAAATATAAAAGTTGTGTTAGGTACCCTAACTGATTTGCATTAATGACCTAATTGTTTGTTTGTGGTTGCTTTAAGTGTATGAATTTTGTTTTTAATAGAGAAAATCATAAATTAAGATTAAAGAACACAAACTTTTTTTTGCCCCAGCTGTCATTTCTGTATTCCCCACTAGAGGGGCGTGCCACACACTTTGAGAACCACTCTGCAAAACATAATCGAAGACTCTTTGGAATCTAATAATTTTGCTAAATTGCAGCATTATACATGGGTCCTGATTTGATACATCTGTATATCAGTAAGAATTGTGCAATCATGTGTAGAATGGCATCATCCTTTACTATAAACACTATAAACACCTAATTAACGAGAATATCGCCAGTCCTCTCATGATATAAAGTAGGGTTCATCATGAAGAACCTACTTGCATATACATTTTTCGATTCCTCTCTATATATAATATTTATATGAAGAGAATTATGGCTGTACACTGTTACCTGAGAAGCACCTCAGACCATGAAAGCACCAGATCTCTGAAGTAAAAACCAGCAAAGAGGTAGGCATCATGCTTTTCCACACCAGCCTGTTCTTATGACATCCAGCCACCTTTTAGTGGAAAAACTGGCCCTGGCCAATAAAACATTTGGCTTCGAGGTCTTAAGTGTACTACAGTCTTCTGTACCACACCCTTCACCATTATTCTTCATTACACAACATCTCACAGTCAGAGCATCAAGCTTCGACTTTGTTGCCAGATTTGGTTGCCAAATACTGAGCAAGCATTTTCACTGGGTTTCGGTCAATCCTTTAAGCCCTGGTTACAATTGATAGCTTAAGAAAAACGAATCGTAAAAATGCACGCCTCGGTGAAATATAGTGCAGAATTCAAAATGGTCAAATCGGATATTAGAGACGCTTTAGTGTCTTGTGAAAAATGCTGTTTAGTCTAAAATGTTTAGAACACACAGTGGTGTGGTGTGCAGCAGAGATGTAAAGAATACCTTAAAAATGGGGAAAAGTATAGATATTTTACGACAAAAGTTGCAAAACTGCAATACAGCGCTCCCAGCGTTCCTGCCACGTCTGGAATGTGTCCTGGAAGTCTTCTTTCCGAAGCGTGTCAAAAACCCTGGATCTCCGCAACAGTGTTAAGACGGTGAACTTCGAGCTGGATCTTCAGCTTCAGGTAGAGACTCAATTACTCAAATCTGGTGAGTAGGGTGGGTGCGGAAGTGAGATCGTGAGGATTGTTCTCCGACGATCATCATGCACGAGTTGCTGAATGGTTTCGACATTTTCGGGGGGGTCGGGCTCGTTGAAGGTCTTCCTGATCTCACATTGTCTTCCAGTGATGTTCTTCCGCATTTAAAGCGCACGTGCCACTCGGAACACTTAGAACGACTCATTGCAGCATCACTGTATGTCAAACATTTTATTATTAGATTGGTTTCATGTTTGCTCTTTGTTCTAACTTGCAGTACATAAAGAAATCGTGTCACATGGTCAGAATAGAATCAGTTAGCAACATTAACCTTGAAACTTTTTTATACCATTTATTTTGTTGTTTTTGCACCGAATGTTGCAAATGTGCACTTTATGAAGTGTTTAGATTGTGTTACTTTTTTGTTATTCTCACACATTGGTCCTGGGGGAACATTGTTTCTTTGTTTCTGTGTACTTTATTGTATATGACAACAAAAGCCTATTTGACTAGTACATTATTTAGTTTCTCAGTATCTAACAAAATGGCTTTTTGCTCATTTGTCATCACTAAGCACACGTGCTGGAATTTTTTATGGCTGTCGAGTAAATGGTGAACAGAATCGAGGCTGATCTTCAAGATCTTACTTTAAATGTTACATAGCGTTCTCACGCTGTATTTTACCATTTGCATGGCGTTTTCACTCACAAACACAACAAAGTACCTTCTAAGCTAATAAACACATTATTAATTAGCATTTAATAACTTCCACCTGAAACACCTGGGGATCTCCAAAGCGTCGGGTACGTTCTGTGTTTCGTGCACGTACGGGTTTTATGACGGCTGCAGAGAACAAATATGCGCCTGCACATTTTAGACATTTTACTGACAAAATACATATCAAAATACAGATTCTCTCAGATTTCTTTTTTCAGCTTTTCACTCATTTACATACACATGCAGTTGGAGCAAAAGAGTGCAATCTGACATATGTCAAAATCTGGAAGAAACAAATGTTTAAGTTACCATTAAATTCTTATAAAGACCAGTGTTAAAAAATTATTCAAAATCCCCTGCTAAAATATACACTATATAAGCAAAAGTTTATGGACACCTAACCCTAAGTACAAGCTTTTTTGAACAATCACATTCCACATCGAGTGCCCATTTGCAGGTATAATAACCTTCACTCTTCTAGAAAGATGTTCCACTAGATTTTGGAGTGTATTTGTGGAGATTTAAGATCATTCAGGCACAAGGGTTTTAGTAAAGTCAGGCACTGAAGTAGGTGAGGGTGAGAAGGTCTGGGGTGCCGTCAGTGTTCACATTAATTCCAGGGATTTCCAATAGAATTGAGGAGGAAAAACGTGGCAGTGTGAGAAACTTTTGACTTTTGTTCTCCACTATATGAGTGGAATGATATGAGCGAAACATTTCTACACATAAAATACCACAGTGTTTAATTTATACCTTTGGTTAGGTTTACTTCTATTTTAATGTATTATTATTATTATTATTATTATTATTATTATTATTATTATTTTTAACAACATTTATTTGTTAGATTTATGATCTGAAAATATCTTCAGTTTTGTATTTTTTGATGAATTAAAACATTTAAAACCAAAAATCTAAATCTTAATACAGGTAGTATTTTACTTACGGTGGAGATACGTTACGACGACCCCATCTTAAGTAAAAAATATCGTAAGTTGGAGATGGTACTATGACTGTGACAGTCTTCCCTGCTTCATGCTGATTTATACGTTTTTTATTTTCTGCTCTAAACTTATGGCTTTCCTCTTCTTTTTTCCTTACAAGCAGGAGACATACGTGGGTGTTTGGAGGACTTGCTTTTATCACAAAAATTGCTGTTTGAAACAAAAAAATACACACCGAGACAACTTTACTCCGTCCACCGCTAGCGAAAGTGGGGCATCTCACAGGGCGAGAGATACGCTCGTCCCAGCTGTGTGTCCAACGTATCCTACATTGTACGCTGCTGCCTTTTTTATATTATATACAATTTTGTCGTATCGCTCTCGTCATCTTAAGTCAAACCATCGTAACTCGGGGACCATCTGTACACATTTTAAAGAAAAAAAAAGGTGTCCCCAAACTTTAATATATTATTCTTATTATATTTACTTCAGTTAGTTTAATCCTAGTTTAATTAATTTTGTATTTTTTAATCAAATTATATATAGTTATTAATTATATATTATATAATATATATATATATTATATATTATATATATATATATATATATATATATATATATATATATATAACATTTTATTTATTTCTCAGTTTATTATAATTAGATTTTATATAAAGTATTAATACATTATTTTCTAATTTATTACATTTTTTTGTTTACTCCAAAAACATCTGAAATATTTCCCAACCTGGCCGTTTTTACAATTATTCTTATCTGCAATATTTGAATCTCATTCTGTATATAATTATATTTGAAACTCACACTGACAAGTGTTTTACAGTATTGTGTGTACTGAACATTGATATAAATATACTTTATACACAGTGTTATGAGCACTTGATAACCACAGCAGGCTGCTTGTGGTGTGTTTAGCATGATGTTAAGTGTTTAAAGTCTGCCAGTAGACAGGTGATGGTTGACTGAAGAACAGTTCAGGCTGAGTTGTTGAAAACAGATTCGTCTTGTCGTGGACATTCCTCACAACACAACCAGAACAAATAGGGGTCAGGGTACGGGGAATTACGTATTACATAATGTTTGACTCATGCAAGCAAATAAATAAATAACTAACATGGAGCTAAAGCTAAGTTCAAAAGTGTACAAATGCCCTGCACATATACAATATGAACAAAAGTTTGTGGACACTTGAACATAACATTCGTCCCACTGCGTGATAGTGTATTTGAAAACGAATGTCAATAATGGGCATGATATTTGTTTCTTTGCTCATTTTCGATTCGGAAAACAGCAAAATGTTTAACAAAACGTAAAAGTGCAGCGTTTAATGTGGAGAATATCCAATCTTTTTTTTTACTCTATTTTGGCATCTTTTTGTGACCTGCAGAATGTCAAAAAAACAGCATAAACAGGAGCATTCTGAAAGTTGATCTTGGAAGCAATGCCAAAAACGTGTGAGGCAAGCAGATATGGACAAAAGTTTGCTGACACCGGAGCACAAGTTTGGAATTTACAAGTTGGGGTTTCACATTTACTCCCCGTTTGCTGTAATAATTTCTTCTACTCTTCTGGGAAGATGTTCTACTATATTATGAAGTGTGCTTGTGGGGATGTATGCTCATTTAGCTATAAGTGCATTAGTAAAGTCAGGTACTGATGATTGGTGAGGGCTTGGAGTGCAGTCAGTGTTCCAATTCATCCCAATGTTGTTTAATAGGATTGAGGTCAGAGCATGTTGTCATGCTGGAACAGGTTTGGACTCCTAGTTCAAGTAAAATAAAAGTTTCATGCTACCTTATCCAAAGACATCATGTGTTTCTCCAGCGAAACACATACAACAGTAAAAGTCAGGTGCCCCAATACTATTGTTCATATTGCATTCAGCTTTATATTAACATTTACACGCCATCTGTTTTATTCAGATTTCATTTGGCCTCAGTGATTTTCCAAATTTTCTAAATGCTAAATGTATTACATCAGATTCCGTTTTTAAATTTCGTTGTGAAAATTGTGTTCTTGGTATTTTTTTTTTTCGTCTGATTGGATTTGATCCAAAATTACAATTATGTAACTGGTTGTGCACAATGGCACATAAAAGTGCATATAATTCACATCTGTGTACCTTGAATTAATTTCTTGCATAAGAACAAGCTTAAGCATTATGAAGCTTTTCAAAGAGCCGGAATATCTTGCAATGCTTCATAAGGATTCTTCCGAAATACAATCAAATGCTTTATTCCTGATCTTTCTCTCTCTCTCTATCCTAAGCCGCTCTTACCTCAGGAACAAGGATGTGTGCATCAAGGATCACTAATAACCAGGTTTTTCTGCCAGACTGAAGTTCTAATGGAAAAAGCTTAGTCTCAGAAATCCAAGAGTCCATGTGGAAGGACTTCAAACCCGAATCAGGCCATATTTCTTTACTAATGATGCGCGAGAGATCAAATGAGAAAACTCCTAAAATCCCCCCCAAAAAAACAGAAAATCGGTCATCAATCATCACAGATCATTTACATTCATGGCATTTGGGAGATGCACTTATACAGAGAGACTTAGTTCTTGAGCAGTTGAGGATTAAAGGCATTGCTCAAGAGATGTGAACTGGTGACTTTTCGATCAGCATTGTAACAACTGAGCTTCCATTTCTGCAGTAAATACTGTCATAATTCCTCTTGAAAACCTGCTTGATCTTCCATTAGAGGATCCGAGATACACCTTATGTTACATTTGCGGCATTTGGCGGATATCCAGATATCCTTCTCCAGAGAGATTTACATCTAGAGATCCAACAACTGAGCAGTTGAGAGTCAAGTTTTGCTTAAGGCCAAGGCGCAATAATGGGGCATGCAAGACAATATATGAGGGCGCTATTGCATACAATGTATTAATTCTTATATTCACCTCTTCTTTTTTGAAAGGGGGAGAGGGGGCACCAACCATGATCTTGCATACACCTCAGCAAATGTGCAGTTGCACTCCTGGCTCAAGGGCAGTTTGGGCCGGCGATGCCCAGCAGCGAAAGCAGATCTTAGATCAGAAATCACAACGTTCGGATCAAAAGTCCACCATAGTAACCATTGAGCCACTACTTTGCTTGCCAATTTTTAATTCAGTAATCGTTGACACACTTGTTATTAGGTTTTAGTTTTATCAACGTTTTAGTTGTCAGGAGGTGATCATTTTGTCATGATTGCCCTTTGTTTAGCTCTAGGTCTCGACCAATTCATCGGTTTTGCTGATTATCCGGCACGATAGTTGACTGCGAGAACTATCGGTAAAAATCCATACCGATTTTTTTTTTTCCGAGTTGTCTGCTGTCATTATAAGGTATGAGAGCGCCCTCTAGTGGTAAATCACTGACACCTGTTTGCTTTGATATGCAAGACTCCTCGATGTACCTCATTCATGTTAGTTCAAAGGGCATTGACTAAAGCTAGATCAAATGAAATTTTTTTTTTTATGTATTAGTAAATGTTGTAATTAACAAAAATAAACAATACTTCTAAAGCATTTAACTTTAGTTCATGTTACAAAAGGAATCTAACTTACTTAGTGTTACCACTTCACATCGATACAGTCATGCTTAAAATGGACATCTATAAATGTAGTCACAAAAAAATTACAATTAAATAAATTTTGTTACTAAAATAGTCCTATTTTACATTAATTTATGGTTTTGTTTTTTTCAGTATCAAATTTTAAAACGGTTGATTGATCGGTTATCCGCAAGTACGATCCAACCTAGCTATTAGTAAAATCGATCGGCCCCTAGTAATCTTCCTGCTGACTTTTTCTCACTCCTGTACAAATTAATTGTCTGAAGATCGCATGTGCGAAAGGCGAGTATGCAAAATTGGCCAAGGGTCTTTAGGTGGGAGTGAAGGCATCTTCTTGGTCTAACACAAAAACAAAAAAGTCATTCACTAGTCTCTGTAAGTATCAAGTATGCAGAAGACAGGAGATAGTGCTTTCAAGCCAACTATGTATTCCCAAAAAAAAAGAAAAAAAAAAAAAAAAAAGGGGGCCCCAGGATAAACCCCTGAACACCTATTCAAAAGTATATTTGGAAAGCGACCCCAGGAACATACTGTTCCACACCCCGCTGATGTACGAATTTCTCTCCACTTTGCCTTTTTAATGGTCTCCAAGCAGGATTACGCAACAAAGGTTTCTGTTCCATCAGTTAATTTGGAACAACAAAACTAAAATGTTCTCGCCTGTGAAGGAAAGCGTTATAGCCATGTAGAAACAGTGCGACTGTCTTAGATCACGGCTGCACTCGTTGCAGCTGGAGCTGAGGCTGTGATCGAGATTTGAGAGGGCGCTCCGACGGCATCCTTTCATCACGTTACTGACAGGAAACAGAGTGAAGAAAATTCCAGAAGTGATATAAAAACACAAGAGCAGATGCCATTCGAAGGATGACGAGTCTCCTAAAAGTCGCAGTGTAGCCACTATGCCAAATCACACAATTCCTTTACACTCAATGCGACCTTTTTTTTAATCATAAAAAAATGGATGCATGTTGATTTGTAAGAGGCAGATGTAGAGGACAGGGTGGTAGCGTCTCCTTACGCGAGCAGCCGAAAGAAGAAGAAAAATGAATCCATGGATTTAAATAAACAATTTTACCCAAATATTTAACTTGCTATAATTTTGTTTATTTGATTGCAGCATGAACCATTCACACACACATCTTTGCGTCATTCATAAGACATTTTGTGACTTCTCGTGAATTATGTGGAATTTACACTTGAAATACTTGAGTTGGTTTTCTTTTCCGGCTCGGCAGAATGGTTCTGGAGGCTCATAAAATGACGCACAGATGCCAAACACACAAAACACGGAGCCACCAAAGCAACACTCTTAGCAGTCCTAGCTAGTTTCAGGCTAACTAGTGAGCTTGAGGCATAGATGATAGGCACCGACCAGGCATAACTTTCACCTGCCTAATATTGTGTTGGTCCCCTTTTGCTGCTTAAACAGTTCTGACCCGTCGAGCATCGACAGCATTTACTTCTTCAGCAGTTTGAGCTACAGGAGCTCGTCTGTTGGATCGGACTACACGGATCAGCCTTCACTTCAACCAAGTGCCTCGTCGCCGTGACCCTGTCCATGACCCTGTTGCCGGTTCACCACTGTTCCTTCTTTGGACCACTTATAATAGATCTTGACCACTGCAGACCAGGAACATCCCACAAGAGCTGCAGTTTTGGAGATGCTCTGACCCAGTCGCCTAGTCGTCACAATTTGTCAAACTCACTCAAATCCATACGCTCGCCCATTTTTCCTGTTTCAAACACGGACACAATGTTCACTTGCTGCCTAATAAATCCCACCCACTAACAGGTGCCATGATGAACTAAGTGAAGGTGAAAAAAATTTTGAAGTTTGTGTTATTAACAGAGTGTGGGGGGAAAAAAAGCATTCAGTTTTCTACACTAAATGGTAAAAGTCCATATGTGGTTCATCCTAAAAGTATCACTTTCTGGTATTTAATTGTACAGGATGTCTTTGGATGAGGTACCATTTGCCCTTTAAACTAGGAGACCCAAACATGACAATACCCCTGTGCACAAAGCTCTATAAAGATATGCTATACATAGAATGAAGTAGAAGATCTTCAGTGGCATGCTATAGAGATTTGACCTCAAACCTACTGAACACTTTTATGATGAATTGGAACGCTACATGCACTCCAGGCCTCCTTACATCACCTACAAAACTACCCAACTTTACTTAGATCCTTGTAGCTGAACGAGCACAAATCTCCACAAAATCTAGTGGAACATCTTCCCAGAAGAGTGGAGGTTATTATAACACTAAATGGGAACTAAATGTGGAACAGAATGTGTTCCAAAATCACAGACGAATCTTGGTTGTGTCCACAAACTTTTGTCTATACAGTGTGCACAGCAGTGTAGTGGGAAACTGTGGGAAAACTTCTGTCTCTGCGTGATCTCCTTCAGGAAGAGGCTCATTATCAAAGTATTCAGTTGGAAGCATGTCTGAGGGACTGAGAGACTGAGGGAGTGAGGGAGAGGGAAAGGGAGAGGCTGGAGGAGCCATGCTGCTGGAATTCCCTTCTCTCTCCCTGTACAGTCCCTGAAGTCACTATTATCTGTACATCTATTGCTTGATTGCATTTCTCTTGTTTTTGGACAAATGCTGCAGATGGAGTAGGTCGAGACCACACACACACACACACACACACACACACACACCTGTTAACATTTAAACACTCTTTTCTCTTCCTCTCTGAGCTAGTGGCTTCCATCTCAGTGGGAGAAAGAGAGTGAAACTAGCTTCAAACAGTCTCACTCTCTCTCACTCCATCTCTCACAGCCTTCTCCTTTCTCACAGACTCACTCTTCCTCTTTCCCTCAGTCTCGCTTTCTTTCTCTCATTCTATTTCTCACAGTCTCACTCTCTCTCTGACTCACTCTATCTCTGTCTCGTTCTCTATGTTTCTCAGTCTTATTCTTTTTATCTTTCTTTTAAAGTCTCCCCATCTTTTAGACTCACTTTCATTCGCTCATATTCTAATTCTCATTCTCTCACTTAGTATTATTTTCTTTGTCTCCCTCAGTTTCACTCTCTCACAGTCCTATTCTCATTATCTGACTCTTTCTCCCAGTCTCATGTTTACAGTCTCACTCTCGTTCACAGTCTCATTCTCTTTCTCCATCTCTGTCTCATTTTCTTTCTCACTCTCTCAGTATCCTGCTCTCTCAAGGAATCACACTTTCTTGCATACACTTTGTCTCACTCTCGTTCTCTCACAGTCTTATTCTCTTTATCTCGCTTTTTCTCTCACAGACCCAGTCTCAATCTCTTTCTCTCAGTTTCAGGCTCACAGACTCTCTCTGTCTTTCTCTTTATCTAATAATTTCTCTCAGTTTTACTCTTTCACAGTCTCATTCTCTATCTCAGTCTCATTTTCTTTCTTACTCTCCATCAGTCTCATTCTCTCTCACAGACTCACTCTCATTCTCTTTCTCTCTGTCTTGTTCTCTCAGTGTTATTCCCTTTATCTCACTTTTACACTCACTCTCTTACAGACTCATGCAGAGTCTTGTTCTCTCTAAATCTTTTTCACACACTATCTCAATCTCACTCTTGCTCTCACAGACTTACTCTTTCTTTCACACTCTCACTCTCTCAATCTCATTCTCTTTCGGTCTTATTCTCTTTCTCTCAAAGTCTCACTCCTTAACAGTCGCTTAAAGTCGCTCAAAGTCTCACTCTCTCTCTCTCACAATCTCAATCATACTTTCTCAAAATCTCAGTCTCTCTCTCGCACTCTCTCACACACACACACACACACACACACACACACACACACACACACACACACACACACACACACACACACACCTCTCAGCATTTAAACACTCCTATTTGTCTTCCTCTGTGCTCAGTTGGCTTCCATTAGAGAAAAGTAAACAGAGACGAGTCCTGTACACGTCTTGAATGCATCTCGTGACCGTAAATTGAGTCCTGACGCTGAATCCAAGAGCGAACAAACAGCCTCCCGAACAAGAATAAAAGCTGAAGCAGACATGGGCAGCAGTCAGTTCAGTTGTATAATCGCAGCCTTCCTGTATTGTCATTAAACGTGTCACGATTCTAGCTTTTTCCACTCACATGTGAACAAGTGGAGCGATAAACCACATTCACACAGTAAAGTGTTTTGTGTTAAACACTAAAAAGAGTAGATTAGATCATCTTTATTCATGGGTTCATGGTCTGAATTATTGAGTCTACACTCAGGACCGATCTGGAACAATTTTGGGATAAAAATGTGAAGATTTTGGTTTCTGGACCTCGTGTGTAAACTGCACACCACTGATTAATCTTTTCACTGTGTTTATATAATCCTGATTAAGTGTGCAGGCCAACACCACACGTTTATTTTATTTACTCTCACAGTCTCACTCTCTTTCTCATAGTCTCTCTGTATCCCTTAGTCTCACTCTTTCTCTCACGCCCTCACAGTATCACTCGCAGTCTCGCTTTCTCTTACACTATTGTAGTCTTACACTCTCTCTCTCTCTCTCTCAAACCTTTTTCCAAAGTCCTACTCACACTGTCTCATTCTTTCTCTCGCTGTCTCACTCTCTTTCTCCCACTCTACCTCTCATAGTCTTACTCAGTCTCACTATCCTTCACACTCTTCCAGTCTCAATCACACACACTCACTATCCCTCACTCTATGGCAGTCTCACTCTTTTACAGTCCCACTCTTTCTTTGACTCTTTGACAGTCTAACTCTCTTTCGCTCACCCTATCTCTTAGTCTCACTCTCTCAGTCTCACTAATTTAACCCCCCCTCATACAATCTCACTCTTTTTCAGACTTACTCAAATCCCCCCACTCTCTGTCCCACACTTTCTCACACCATCTCTCATAATTTCACTCTGTCTTATACCCTCTCATTGTCTCACTCTCTCTTTCCCTCACAGTTTCTCTTTCTTCCACTCTATAGCTCACAGTCTCACTCTCTTTCATAGACTCACTCTTTCACTCTTTTTATCTCTCAGTCTATCTTTCTCATCTTAGTCTCTCACAATCTCAATCTCTGTCACAGAAAATCACTCTCTCTCACACACTCGCTCTCCCACATTTTCTCTCTCTCTCTCTCTCTCTCTCTCTCTCTCTCTCTCTCTCTCTCTCTCTCTCTCTCTCACACACACACAATTTTATCTCTAGTTTTTCAGTATAATCTAATGTCTCTGACTCGTCCGTGGAAACAAAACACACTCTGCGCTCTTTTCTTCGCCAAACTAGCCAAGCCCATCATCAGTTCTTTTGTTTCTGAACAATAGGAAATAAACAAGGACAGAGACAGCAAGAGTTCTGTGGTTTTCCCAACATTCAGGACAAATTTAACACGATTTCTAGAGCATGGGCAAGTATGATATTCCCGTGGGAACAGCTCTTCTAGCTCATATGTCACTACTTGCACTCTGATCGCACTGCACAATTTTCTCAACTGTAACATAACAATAAGTATGTCCATGTCTCTAATTTTCAGTTAAACATGCTCATGAGGTACCAGAAATCATGTCCGTTCATTGATTCCAGACCTGCTTGATTCATTTACATTAACATTGAGGGCATTTTGATTTTTTTCCATACCAACTTACACCTCAGCAGTTGAGGGTTAGGGGCTTCGCTCAAGGGCCCAGCAGTGGCAGCATGTTGGTGCTGAGGTTTGAACTTGTCACCTTCCGATTCATAGTCTGATGCCTTAAGTAGTGAGCGATCATCCAGGAGTAGAGCACCATCCTGACACCCTAGTCCTAGATGGAGTTCTCTTTAATTAGACAGCATTTAATGCAGAGGGTTCCACATGAACAGTCTAAAGATCCTGTAGAAATTCAAACTCAAGAACCTCAAAGATGGATTTGGACTATAATGAAAATAAACAGTATGTGGATGGAACATGCCATGAATATTTTTGCAATCAAGTGTCCATCAGTAAACAGCTGATAACCTCCACAATGATGGAACTATAATGAATGGACTTTCAGTGTTACTCAGATGAAGGTTCTCTTTAAAGTATGATTTGTTCCTCATACAATCTCAAGGATACAACCATCATCCACTCTCTAGTGACAAACTTATAGGAACTAAGTCACGAGGCTTAAATGTTATTATTTTATAATTAAAATTATATGGGACACTGTGGCTTTTTAAAATTGATATATAAATAACACTTAACGTAACGGGAGGAGACACAGAGCGGGATCTTCATGGACTGATCACATTTCCATATTCTTTCATTTCTTACTCCTTTACCATTTCTCTCTTTTTTTTTCTCTTTTGTTCACTCCTTGTTCTCTTTTGTTACATGTCACTTTTTCCACCTTTTTGCTGTCCTTTCTCTGATATTTATAGGGGACTCTCTCCCTATATTCATTTCATTCTTCCTTTCTTCCAGTGTCGCTCTCTTTCTTTCTCTCACTCCTCATCCATTCTTACTCTTCCCTCCTTAACTCTCTCTTCAATTTGTTCTCTCCCTCCTTTCTATCGCCCTCTTTCTTTTTTCCTTTTTCACCTTTTTCTTTCTTCCACATCCTCTCTCTTCCTTTCTTATGCTTTTCCTGTCTTTCTTTTACTCTATCGTTCCTCCTTTTTGTCCTTTAGATTTTCTTCATTCTCTCTCTCCTTCTCTTTCATTCTCTCTCTTTTTCTTACTTCCATACTCTCTTTTTATTATTTTCATTCTCCTATTCTCTTTTTCATACTTCTTTTCTTTCTCTTTCCTCCTGTCATTCTCGCCTTCTTTCAATTTCTTGCTTCCTTTCTCCCCTTCATTCTCCCTTTCTTCCTTTCATTTGACTATTCTTTCTTCCTTTCTCTATTTCTTTCTCCTTTCCTTGTCTTCCTTTCTTTTCTTTCTCTATTCCTCTATAGAATCTTTGTTTATTTCTTTCTCTCTTAATCTCAATCCCACACTCAATCTTCCTCCCCTCTAATAGCACTTCTAATGATGTGTGTTGTTCTTGCGATCTGAAGAGCGTTTCTATCTCTGGGTTTGAGTATGAAGTGCAAAGCCACGACACGCTCTGGAAGTGAAACGACTTCACGTGAAGAGCCAAGATGATGGGTGAGGGCAGATGGGTTTAATGCGCTTAGTGTAGATGGAGAGATGGAGAGAGTGAAAAGATGACAGGAAAAAAATAACCCAAAGAAACCAAAAGTAGCATTTCAAACCAAACTGCCAACTTGGGTTTTATTACAGAAGCGCTGACTCCCTAAAACTCCATGGAACAGAGTAAATGTTTTGTCTAAAGGTGAAGGCAGAAATGTCAACATCAGTGAAATATCCATTGTCTCCGTGTGTGTGTGTGTGTGTGTGTGTGTGTGTGTGGTGTAATTGCTGAACCGCTCAGATATTAGAGACAAAAATCACATGATGTTAATAAAATGAATCAAACCCCAGGACAGCAGCTTCGCCTCAGGCTGCATCACCCCACTGCTGAGTGTGGCTGATTAATGTCCTGTGGCCGCATGCCCACATGAGGTTTTATTCCACAGCGTTACAGCTTTGCGTCTCTCTCCACAAAACAACCCTCAAAATAGGTCTAAAGCAATTAAAGGAAATGAAGATCTTACCTCCTGGAAAAAATCCTCTCCGCCGATAACTCGGCCTTCACTGGCTGCAGAGAGACAGAGAAAGAGAACGACAGGGGGGGGGATGGAGAGATGGAGAAAAAAATTAAAGGAGAGAAAGAAAAAAAGATTAATGAGAGAGAGTAAACAGAGAGCAAATGAGACAGAAAAAAGAAAGAGAGACAACAAGAGGATAATTGGAGAGAGAGAGAGAGAGAGAGAGAGGAGAGAGAGAGAGAGAGATTTATTACTCTTTCTTTATTTACATAAAATAGATAATAAATCTACATTAAATTGTTCACATGGTTTTTGAAAAAAAAAACACTACACCAGGGGTCACCAACATGGTGTCCGCAGACACCAGGTAGCCCACAAGGACCACGAGTAGCCCGCGGGCCTTTTCTAAAAATAGCTGTTCCCTACTTTGTTAAATAATTGTTAATGATTATTATAAGAAATCATTAACATGATCAGTGTCTTCACATAGATAAATATCATTATTAATAATAACGTATAATAAAAGGTAAATTGAGCATATTTGTTATTTCAAATCAAACTGAAAACTGTGTGTATCAAACTGCCCTTCACATTAATCGGTACCCAAGAAGTAGCTCACAGTTTCAAAAAGGTTGACCCCTGGTCTACACCATACTGATTCAAAAGTCACAAGACAAAATCAGGTGAATTCTTGAAATGATTTAAAACCGTGAGATTTAGTCGAGGTTCTATCCTTCACCAAGTTCACTTCCATTAGCTGATCATTCTACCAGCTACTTTCTCCAGCCTTTTCTTCCTACACCTGTAAACCGCTACGACCAAATACACACTTGTGTGCTGAACTGCATGATGTGTGTAACTGGTGATGAGGTGAAGTTTATTTCAAAAAGATGTTTAGGAAACATTTGTTAAATGAGTCTGCAGTTTCAGACACATGGAATAAACCAGAGTTAAGGTTTTTCAAAACAGGGGGAGAGGAATGGATGGCTGGATAAGGGATTGATGGCTACAGAAATGGACGGTTAAATGGATGGAACTGGAGGTTAACAAGAAAAAAATTAAAAGAAAAGAAATCAAGTAAAATACGGCTGATTGGAGCCCAGAATGACCATTTGTTGAACAGCCTGGCCAATAAAATAGAAAAGGGTTGAATTATATAAACTTAAATTAAAAATTATATAAAATGTTTCAATCCATTCATCCAGGAATCCCCATAACTCTGCCAAAAATATGAGGGAGGAAGGGATGGAGAGATAGAGACAAGGAAGGACAGATTACACAGATAATCATAAACATATCTGGCCATATTTCAGCAGACAGGAAACACTGCAGTCCAGGGCTCTTTCCCAAAAACACTCAATCAAAGCTGCTGCCCTTTCCTTTAACTGTTCCTTCAACTGTTCCCTTAACCGTTCCTTCAGAGTATGCGCAGATGGGCTGCAATAGTATGCGCTTGCACAAGTACAAACACACACACACACACACACACACACACACACACACACACACACACACACACACACACACACACACACGCGCACACGCGCACACGCGCACACACACACGCGCACACACACAGGCTGCTGTAGCACAAACACACACAGGCTGCTGGAGTACACACACACACACAAAGCCTGTACAAGTAAGCATAGACTGGCTGCTGGACTATGTGCAGATGGACTCCATGAGTACACACACACACAGGCTGCTGGAGTATACACACACACACACACACACACACACACACACACACACACACACACACACACACACACACACACACACACACACAAGTACATGCAGATGGGCTGCAAGAGTACACACACAGGTTGCTAGAGTACAGACACAGGCCCACACACACACACAGCTCTGGAGTATACACAGGTACACAGACACACACACTGCTGGAGAACACACACAGGCTGCTGGAGTACACAAACATACACACACACAGGCTGCACAATTCACACAGAAACTTTTTTTTGTAGGTGCAGCAAAGCTCCGAGCTTAAAGGAACACATTGAGACAATTAGCTACTCTCGTTCACTCGCTTACTCGACACATTCCTCTCTCAAACACACACACACACACACACACACACACACACACACACACACACACACACAGATTCCAGGAACTCAGATGTAATAAAACTAGCGCTGTCAAAATTAACGCATTAGTAACGCTTTAAAGCAAATTAATTTTAACGGCAATAATTTTATTGACGCACAATTAATGCAGCAAACTTTTCTGCATGACCCTTTTATTAAACGTATAAATAAAAAAATATAAAAACAGGCAAAATTAAAACCTTCAACGCAATACACATTTATTCACAATTTCCTTTCATTAATTAGATATATAAAAAAAAAAAACTATAAATAAATTCCACCAAATAAAAATTATTTCTCAATAAACATTTGTTTTACTGATGCAACAAATCTCAAAACAAGCACCAAAATTGACCATGACACACATCCGGCAATTAAAATCGTCCGTGTGGAAACATAGCAAAAGTTCCATTTGTTGTCCTCATAATTTACATAACTTTAAATACCATAATTACATTCAAACATTTAAACGAATATTTTGCCTTCATGCTCTATGTTGAGGATGGTTTTACTAATAATAAATATACATTTGCATCCATATTTGTCCATGCACATGTTGAATAGAGTATTAAAAACTTTAAAAAAATTTATGTTAAGGTACATTTAGAAGAAATTAAAATGTGCGATGAAGTTGCAATTTATCACAAGTCGTAACAATTGTGCGATAAATTGCAATTAAAATTTTAATCGGTTGACAGCCCTAAATAAAACACGTGTGTGTGTGTGTGTGTGTGTGTGTGTGTGTGTGTGTGTGTGGTGTGTGTGTGTGTGGACCTGCGTCTCATTAGTGCAGAAACTAAAAATATGAGTAAAGTTCTCCTGAGCCACATTCCAAACAAAGCAGGAAAGAGCTGAAATCAATGCCTGCTTTTCTGCTTTGCTTTTAAACACACACACACACACACACACACACACACACACACACACACACACACACGACTCTGGTTCTCCATTGAACTTTTTTCTCTTCATGGGACATAGGTTTTTGTCCATGTCAAGAGGGAAGCATGTTCAGACTCTAGCTACGTGATATGAGCAAAAGTATTGGGACACTCTTTTTAGCCACATGTGGTTCTTTTCCATACTGCTACCACAAAGTTGGCACACATTTGGCTGGCACACACACACACACACACACACACACACACACACACACACACACACACACACACGCACACGCACACGCACACACACACACACACACACACACACACCCAGTATTAACAAGTGAGTACACCCCCTCAAATTTCAGCAGCCATAACTTCTCAAGGAACAATACTTTGGAAATGAAACTTGGATATATTTTAGTCAATGTGCAGCTTGTTTTGCAGTACAGATTTACTGTCCTCTGAAAATACCTCTACAGCCATTACTGTCTAAACAGCTGGCAACAAAAACGAGTACACTTCAAGTGAACATGTCAAAACTGTGTCCAAAATGTCAGTATTTTGTGAAAGCACCAGTGTTATCCCGCACTGCATTAATCCTCATGGGCATGGAATTCACCAGAGCTGCACAGGTTGTTGCTGGGATCCTCTTCCACTCCACTCCACCATAATGACATCATGGAGCTGCTGGATGTCCGACACATTGCACTTCTCCACCTTCCTCATGAGGATGCCCCACAGGTGCTCAATAGGGTTCATGTCTAGAGACATACTTCATGCACTCAAACACCTTTAGCAAGTCAGTTGTTATCTTGGCGGTGTGTTTAGGGTTGTTACGTTGGTAAACTGCCGTTCCAGCCCAAGACCATGATGCTACCACCACCATGCTTGACTGTAGGCAAGACACAATTTTCTTGGTTCTCCTCACCAGGGCATCATCACACATGCTGGACACCATCTGAGCCAAACAAGATTATCTTAGTCTCATCAGACCACAGGAAATGGTTCCAATAATTCATGCTCTTGGACAGGTTGTCTTCAGAAAACTGTTAGAGGTCTTTTGTGTAAGCTCCTTCTGGGACAATGGCCATGCAAACTGGCTTGTTGCAGTGTGCAGTGTATGGTCTGAGCCTCAGCCATTTTTGTGGAGAGCAACAATTCTAATTCTCAAATCATCAGAAAGTTCTTTGCCATGGGGTGCCATGTTGAACATCCAGTGAAAAAAGAAAGAAAATTGTATTTAAAACACCCAATTTTATCTTCTTTAATACAAGATACACAAATTTGTATGATTCCGTCAAGTAGATAAGCCAATAATGGCTGCAAGTCATGTTATTTTTAGAGGACAGTAAATCTGTACTGCTAAACAAGCATGGTGCACATATATATGGTACTGAAATTGAACCAAACCGTGACTTAAAAACCGAGGTTCGTACCTGTGCCAGCGGTGAGCGAGTGGAGGGCGGAGCCGGTTGGAACGAACGTTAAAAAACACCTGCAGCTGATGAGACTTATCAGTGCGTTCTGTTTCACTCTGGCGACAGCAATAAAGAGGAGAGAGACATGAGCCTCGGGGAGAGAACCACCAAACAGAGACGTGGTGACTGAGCGCAGACGGGCGCCAGAGAAAGACGTGCCGGCCGGCGAGTGCATTCGGACGGTCCCCAGGAAAAGATCCTTGATAAAACTTGGGCGGGCGCTAAAGAGAGAAAGTGTGCCGGGGAAGGCGGGCCAATCCGCAAGTGGCTACTGGCGGACATCAAGATGGAAATGCGTCCCGAACCGCGAGTGTGTGGGTGAGCCCCGGCATGAGTATTGGAAAGGAAAGCGCCGGGGTGAAAGCGAAAGAAAATAAAGAAAAGCTCTGCTTAGTGAACTCTCTTTCTTCCAGCAGAGACCAATGAGTTTGTTACAGTGGTGCCAAAACCCGTGCTGGAAGAGGGGTATGACGCCAGAAGGATTTTGGCGTGGAGGAACAGATAAAAATGTGATTAAGTTGCGATTAATCACCAGTTAACTCATGACAATCATGCAATTAATCGTGATTGAATATTTGAATCAATTGACAGCCCTAGTAAATATATACACTTTGATACTGACTCAGGAACCACACCAACCATCAGCCACCTATCAGCTAGGTTATATTACAAATGTTTAGCTCTACCAGTAAGTTATGGTCTCTCCTGACAATTTATGATCTCACCTGCCGAGTTATGATCAAAATTATAATCTCTCCCGCTACGTTATGACCTAAATTATAATCTCTCCCATTACGGTATGATCTAAATTATAATCTTTCCCGCTATGTTATAATCTCTCCCGCTACGTTATGATCTAAATTATAATCTCTCCCATTACGGTATGATCTAAATTATAATCTCTCCCGCTACGTTATGATCTCTCCCGCTACGTCATGATCTAAATTATAATCTCTCCTGCTATGTTATAATCTCTCCCGCTACGTTATGATCTAAATTATAATCTCTCCCATTACGGTATGATCTAAATTATAATCTCTCCCGCTACGTTATGATCTCTCCCGCTACGTTATGATCTGAATTATAATCTCTCCCGCTACATTATGATCCAAATTATAATCTCTCCCGCTACGTTATGACCTAAATTATATTCTCTCCCATTACGGTATGATCTAAATTATAATCTCTCCCGTTATGTTATAATCTCTCCCGCTACGTTATGATCTGAATTATAATCTCTCCCGCTACATTATGATCCAAATTATAATCTCTCCCGCTACGTTATGACCTAAATTATATTCTCTCCCATTACGGTATGATCTAAATTATAATCTCTCCCGTTATGTTATAATCTCTCCCGCTACGTTATGATCTGAATTATAATCTCTCCCGCTACATTATGATCCAAATTATAATCTCTCCCGCTACGTTATGATCTCTCCCGCTACGTCATGATCTAAATTATTATCTCTCCCGCTACGTCATGATCTAAATTATAATCTCTCCCGCTATGTTATGATCTAAATTATAATCTCTCCCGTTGTTATGATCTAAATTATAATCTCTCCTGTTATGTTATGATCTCTCCCGCTACGTTATGATCAAAATTATAATCTCTCCTGTTATGTTATGATCTCTCCCGCTACGTCATGATCTAAATTATAATCTCTCCTCTTATGTTATGATCTAAATTATAATCTCTCCTGATACGTCATGATCTAAATTATAATCTCTCCCGCTACGTTATGATCTCTCCCGCTACGTTATGATCTAAATTATAATCTCTCCCGCTATGTCATGATCTAAATTATAATCTCTCCTGTTATGTTATGATCTAAATTATAATCTCTCCTGCTACGTCATGATCTAAATTATAATCTCTCCCGCTATGTTATGATCTCTCCCGCTACGTTATGACCTAAATTATAATCTCTCCCATTACGGTATTATCTAAATTATAATCTCTCCCATTATGGTATGATCTAAATTATAATCTCTCCCGTTATGATCTCTCCCACTACGTTATGATCTAAATTATAATTTCTTCCGCTATGTTATAATCTCTCCTGCTACGTTATGATCAAAATTATAATCTCTCCCGTTATGATCTCTCCCGCTACGTTATGATCAAAATTATAATCTCTCCTGTTATGTTATAATCTCTCCTGCTACGTTATGATCTAAATTATAATCTCTCCCGTTATGTTATGATCTCTCCCGCTACGTCATGATCTAAATTATAATTTCTTCCGCTATGTTATGATCTCTCCTGCTACGTCATGATCTGAATTATAATCTCTCCCACTACGTTATGATCTAAATTATAATTTCTTCCGCTATGTTATGATCTCTCCTGCTACGTCATGATCTGAATTATAATCTCTCCCACTACGTTATGATCTCTCCCGCTACGTCATGATCTGAATTATAATCTCTCCCACTACGTTATGATCTCTCCCGCTACGTTATAAAAACATGAACATGATTATTTACCAATGAAAATAACTAAAAATCCATGTTTTTCTTTCTCCTTCTTGCCTACTCTCATTCTTCTTTCTCTCTGGTAAGCGACACATGCTTCGAAGATACCAGTGATCCAGTCCCTTTCTTCTTTTCAGACCTGACAGATCAATCCTGACAGCCTACTTCTGGACAAAGTTCTGTTCAATTGGAAAATACCCAGTACACCAAAGGATGGTTCCACATGACCAGTCTAAAGATGAAAGGGGTTCTTGTGGAGGATTACACTCAAGAACCCCAAAGATAGATTTGGACTGGATAGTTTTGCACTAAAATCTCAATATTAGGGAATAGTTGATAACCTCAGCAATGATGGACATATGATGTTACCCATATGAGGATGTCCTGTTGAAAAAATAATGCAAAATATCAACAATATTTCTTTTTTTTTTTTTTTTTTGTATTTAGGAGTAAAATTTACAAAGAATAGTTCTTGTGTTCAAAATAATTCATTCATAGTCTGTAATGTCGTGGGTCGTCCCGCTAAAGCTAAATTATGAATGAAAAAGTCACAAAACTCAGACACAGATATATTTAATATTTTGTGCAATTTTTGTTAACAGAGCCCAGACGTTCATTTTGTCCTTTCTTTTTATTTTTTCTGTGTACTTGGGTGTGCTTGCGAGTAAGTGCAAAGAATAAATCTAAAGTGTAAACTGTATAATAAATATAAAATATTTATTACATATTATAGATTTATATAGTGTTTATTGTAACACTAATACAGCTATTCACTCTTGCTTTGAGAATGTTGATGGAGAAGTATAGAGAAGGTAGAAGTAGTTGCATTGTGTGTTTGTGGATTTAGAGAAAGCGTACGACAGGGTGGAGAGAGGAGTTGTGGTATTGTATGAGGAAGTCTGGTGTGTCAGAGAAGTATGTGAGGGTGGTGCAGGACATAGTATGAGGACAGTGTGACAGCAGGGAAATGTGCAGTAGGAACGACAGACTGGTTCAAGGTGGATGTTTGACTGCATCAAGGATCGGCTCTAAACCCTATCTTGTTTGCAGTGGTGATGGACAGGTTGACTGATGAGGTCAGACAGGAGTCTCCATGGACTATGATCTTTGGGGATGATGTTATTTGTGGTGAGAGTAGAGATCAGGTAGAGAGAGGAGCTGGAGAGGTGGAGGTACGCGCTGGAGAGAAAGGGAAATGAAAGTCAGTAGGAGTAAGACAGAGTACATGTGTGTGAATGAGAGGGAGGGCAGTGGAGTGGTGCGGTTGCAGGGAGAAGAGGTGGATAGGGTGGAGGAGTTCAGGTACCTGGGGTAAACAGTGCAAGTAATGGAGAGTGTGTTAGAGAAGTGAAGAAAAGAGTGCAGGCAGGGTGGAGTGGGTGGAGCAGAGTGACAGGAGTGATTTGTGATAGAAGAGTATCTGCAAAAGTGAAAGAGAAAGTTTATAGAACTGTGGTGAGACCTGAAATGTTGTATGGTTTAGAGACAGTGGCATTGAGTAAAAGACAGGAGGTGGAGCTGGAGGTAGCAGAGCTAATGATGTTGAGGTTTTCGTTGGGAGTGACGACGATGAACAAGATTAGAAATGAGTTTATTAGAGGGACAGCGCATGCAGGACATTTTGGAGAGAAGGTGAGGGAGGTGAGATTGAGATGGTTTGGACATGTGCAGAGGAGGGACATGGGGTATATCGGTAGAAGAATGCTGAGGATGGAAAAGAGGAAGACCAAGGGGGAGGTTTATGGATGTGGTGAAGGAAGATATGCAGGTAGTTGGGTAGAAAGAGGCAGATGTAGAGTACAGAGGAGTATGGAGACGGATGATCTGCTGTGGCGACCCCTAATGGGAGCAGACAAAAGAAGAAGAAAAAGAATACAGCTATTCACTCTGATAGTCTAAAGAAGGCAAAAAAAATGCCACGGATAAACACTGGACAAGGAAAACCTGTGTTAACCTAGATAAAAGCAATACGTTCTCTAGGTGTTACCATTTCAATAATGATATTGTATGTAAGATGGTAAGAAAACAAATGCATTCTTTTTTTTTTTTATCCTACAGATTGAATGCTACATTTGGCAAAGCACGATTGATCTAGCTTTTTTTTTTTTTTTTATCCATCCATCCATCTATCCATCTATCTATACTCAGCTCCACAAGCTCCTACTAAAAACCACCCAGCATCCAAAGTCTTGGTACACTTTTCTGGTTACAGGCTTCAGGATGTTGAACGCTGCACTCTGACTGGCCCTCCGCACTTCTGTGCACTGGCTTCTAGCGAATAAAATGCTGACAACAACCATTTTGAATCACCATTTGTGTCAAATGAGACAAGTGTAAGTTGTTCTGGATTAAGGCATTGTCTAAATGCCGTAAATGTAATGTAAATGCAACAAAATATTCAAAGGCCTCAGAATTTCATTGGTGAGTTATTCAAAACATTGTGTGAAACTAGTAAACATGACTGGCATCAGGTTTGGTCTTTGCTCGGTTATTCGAGTTTCTCCTTTTCCTTGGAAATGAAAAGTGAAACTATGGATTTAAGCGTTTCCAGATTATAAAACACGCTCCAGATGGACCGACCCCGGACGCCGTCTCCGGATTATATGTCCCATTATTCATCATCATCGCTATGATGTCACCGCAAATTATCCAGCTCAGATTCTTGCAATTTCTCAGATGTTGTTTTGTACTGTGTGGTGTTTCGGTGCAACACGCGTCTTGTACAAAAAGAACACATGGTCCACGTCAGCTGAGTTCGTCTGGCCAACTGAGTGGGAGTAAAGAGCACATTCCCTAAACTGAACTCACTTCCTGTTTCCACACACACAGACACACGACGTGCATACAGAGTAGCAAACAGCCGGAGACATACATCTAAACAAACCGGACACTAAAGACTACTTGTGCATTTGTGAATGTGTGTGTTATGTGGTTCATCATAACAAAAGCACATGTGGCATTCTTAAACAAATAAAATGCCTTCATAATAACGGAAATATGTCTGTATTTAATCAGATTCTTGATATTCAGCTAAAAAATATTCATAATACCTTTAAGATATCACTAATCGTTGCTGACATTTGTACAGTATTACAGAAAAAGCCCACCCTCGAAACGACCTCGTTCAAGCAAAACCTCTCCCACCGCTCTATTAGAATGCTGTTCTAGAATGTCGTCCCCCCCCCCCACACATATTTTCCTAAAAAGAAAAAAAAAACAGTCAGCTGTTCCCTCTCCTACATAAAGACACACATGGTCTTTTCACAATGCCTCCATTATCCCACCTGACCAATCACAGCGCACACACACACACATGCACGTGCGCACACACACACACACACACACACACACACACACACACCACAAACCCACACCAAAGAGTGCGGGCCAATCTAAACAGCAGTCGGTTGGTCAGTGAGAAGAGCGATAGCGATTCAAAGCGCACCATCACAGAGCTTTATGGAAGTCCAGAAGAACCTCTGACCCCCCCATTAGGGGAGCGTCCTGAGAAAAACACACAACTCACAACTACAATATGTCACTATTTGTCGAGGAATAAAGGAAGTCTCTAATGCTCATCAAGCCTGCATTTATTAGATCAGAAATACAAAACAAAAACAGTAATATTGTGAAATATATATTAAGATATATCTATTTGTTCTCATTACAATCAAATCAAAGACAAAAATGTCATTTCTTTAAATCTGTATTAGTTTGCATTAATATCTGTATTAGCTTATGACCAAACAAAATGTTTATGTCTGTATAGGACACAGTTTATATACATGTATACATTATACATTTATACATTTCCCTAATTTTCTAATTCAGTCCCACAAATTTCTGCTGAGCTTCCAAGTTGGAAAAGTTCCAAAATTCCCTAGATGAAGTTCCCATTGGAATTTTCAGGAAACATTCCAATAATTTAGTCACTATAGATTTTAGAAATCGGTGTATTATGGAGACATTCGGGCGATTAGGTTCTGATAAAATACGAATTAAATGCATTTCAAAAGCGCCCCAGTTAGAAGGTTTTGTATGAATTCTTAAATGAGTCACAAAGAGAGACAGAAAATCTACGAGTTCTTTTCTTCTTATCGATCACCTTTATTTGCTGCAGGATCACAGGAAAAAGATGTCGAGATAAGACTACGGGGAAACATTTAAATCTTGGCTTTTCTGGACCTCTGTATTACCTCTTTCCCAACATCATTTTTAAAAAGTTACAATCACACTACCTACATTATATTGATAAACATATTAAAACACCTGACCATTAGAGTCATGTGCTTTCTGAGCATCCCATTTCACATTCGCTGTTATAAAATCCTCCACGCTTCTGGGAAGAATGTTTCACTAGATTATGGAGTGTGTTTGTGAAGATTTGTGCTCATTCAGCCACAAGGCTGTTATTAAAGGCAGGTGTGTTCAATAGGTTCAATAGGGTTGAGGTCTATAACAACAGGTGACTTAAGTTCTTCAATTCAAATTCAATTCATTATTCATTATAGAGCACTTTTAACAATGGAAATTGTCTCAAAGCAGCTTTACAGAGATAAAGTGGTTATAAAGTGGTATAAAAGCATGTACAGGGGTGTAGGTTTAGTGCCCAAAAGTTTGTTCCATATCCTTTTAAATTTAGGCCTAAGGATTGAGCAAGTGGCCACAGTGGGAAAGAAAAACTTCCTGAGATGAAATGAGAAAGAAACCTTGAGAGAAACCAGACTCAAAAGGGAACCCATTCTCATCTCAGTGGCGCTAAATATCTATTCCTTATAGTGTTATCATTCTTGAGTTATACCGTTTAGTGACGGGTGCTCAAATGCAGAACTGTTCTGTGCCATTGTAATAGACTTTTGATATTCATTACTGTCTAAATCCATGCTCAAAATTCTTATGTTGCTCAGTAACTTCGTAGCTCTTTAGGCTCCAACTCTCCAATTCCAACTCATGTAAACGATATCTTAATGGAGCTGACTTTGTGCACATTGTCATGCTGGAACAGGTTTGGGTCTCCTAGTTATAGTGAAGGGACAATTTCAAGCTACCACATCTAAAAGACTTCCAGTACAACTGTGTGCTTTCAACTTTGTAGTTAGAACCGGCGGGTGTCCCAATACTTTTGACCGAATGTACAAACCACTAAATAAGGAAAAAAAAAAAAACTATTGTCATCCCACTAAAAGTTAAAATTCTGATTACCAAAAAAAAAAAAAAACACGTCTGAGAAAAAAAAACTAAACCACTGTTTCCTTTTCCCAATTTCATGACGTCACCTTGAAGTGTAAAAAAAAAATACGACAAAATATCAGATCACTATATTTTATATATTTATATATTTTATACATGTGCAGTGGTGTCAAAATCTTTCATTGAGTGTCTAACAAAGAAAATTCCATAAAAAACATGACATTATGCCCACCTGCATAATATTGTGTTGGTCCCCCTTTTGCTGCTAAAACAGTCATGACCCATGGAGCATCAACAGGCATTAACTTCTTCAGCAGTTTGAGCTACAGGAGCTCGTCTGATGGATCGGACCACACGGACCAGCCTTCGCTCCACATGTGCGTCAATGAGCCTCGGCCCCCAACAACCCTGTCGCTGGTTCACCACTGTTCCTTCACTGGACCACTTTGGTAGATACTGATCACCAAGATTTGTAGATGCTCTGAACCAGTCATTTAGACGTCTCAATTTGGCCCTTGTCAAACTCACTCAAATCCTTACACTTGCCCATTTTTCCTGCTTCTAACACGTCAACTTTGAGGTCAAAATGTTCACTTGCTGCCTAATAAATTCCCACTGACAATTATATTCACTGACTGGTCATAAATGTTATAATGTCATGCCTGGGAGGTGTATATCGATCAGTAAAGCTTACGTTGTGTTATGAAAGTTTTAAAACTGTATCGGTTTTCATTTGCATAAACTTTAACTTTGCTCCATTATGGTGTCTTTTGCCACCTGCACTGCCCATTTTGGACTTAAACCAGGGTCACACTAGACTTTCAGGAGGCACATTTTTGGATACTCGTTGCAAAACGTGGGATGAGACAATGAGAGAGGATGAGACAGTGTTAAAATATACGATCTGTTCCACAATCCAGGCAGCTTTTTTAAAGCGGTGTTGTCCAAAAATGCGAGTACTGACACCAATAAAATTAGGATTTCTTCATCTTGTATTTTCTGAAAAGGCCAGACAGACAGACAGACAGACAGACAGACAGACAGACAGACAGACAGACAGACAGAAAGAATTGAACTGTCACATCTACACCACAGCACAGTGAAATTCTTACTTCGTGTATCCCTGCTTCTAAGGAAGTTGGGGTCAGAGCACGGGGTCAGCCGTGATACAGCACCCTGGAGCATTCAGGGTTAAGGGACTTACTCAAAGTCACAACAGTGGCAGCTTGGTGGTGCTGGTGCTTAAGCCCCCGACCTTCCAATTAGTCACCCTGAGCCCTAACCCTTGAGCTACAACTTCCTTCAGAGAGAGAAAAACAGAGTGAGAGTAAGTGTGTATATGTTCATGAAGAGTCACATCTTTACTAGTGATACAGTTATATTAAACTAAAACTGTAAGTTGCTATGGTTACAGTTATTTATTAAGCAGTGTATTAATAGAGAAAACTGATTAAACTGGCGGGTTTGAAAGGACACATTTTATCCAATCAGAATCCAGTAGAGAAACCTTTAATTGTCACATATACACTACAGTGTAAATTCTTCCTTCGAATATCCTGGCTTGAAAGCTGGAGTCAAATCGCAGGGGCATGATATTGGCATGATACGCACCCCTGAACCAGAGAGCTTCCAATCTGTATCCCAGAGCCTTAACCACTCTGCCACCAAGGCTCCAGGCCTTGTAGGCCATTTTACCACAAAACAAGTTAGTTCCAGTCATCACTTAGAGCAGGTTCAAACAGGTGTTCCCTCACCAGCCTCTGTTTTTATATCTCTCTGTGTGACTTTATTATGACAAAAACAAAACTCTGCTCATCATGTTACTTTGAAAGTGTAAAAATCTTTAAAGTAACAAGTCTACCACTGACTGGCATTCATAAATGTCTCTAGTATTATAAATGATATTGAATTGCAAAAAGAAAAAAGGAAATATTAACACAATTTTAGTACACCCATGACTGGCTAGTATTAATTTTCTAAAATAGCCTTAAAAAATAGATGCACAAGATCAACCTTAGTGTTTTCTTACCACTATGGAGAATTCTGAGGCATCACTCAAAGAATGACACGTTCTACACATTTTGTGAAAGCGATAAGGATAGAATTTTCTTATTCAGTTTTACAACATAAATTGCACAAGTACATTACAATCAAAATAGTCACAAATTTATCATAACTCAATCGCGCCCCCAGTGGTGGAGTTGTGTAATACATATGCACAACAAACTTCAAGAACACAACTAAGAAAACATTTCTGTAAGAAATTAGGAAATTATGATTTCTTCAGATTTACACGTTTAGTAAAGTGCTTTTAAACACGCAGGGTTCTTCGACATGTTGGGCGTGATTTTTTATTAAACAGGACCCAGGGTAAGAAATATCCAGTGGCTCCTCGGGCTCTAAATAACCAATAGCGTTCATCATACAGCTCGAAACTGGCAACTTGAAAAGATGATTTTTATAACGGTGATTGAGAAGACTTCAGAGCATTGGTTGGGCAGGAACATCGGATGAGACACTAAAGTGCAGAATGACGTCATCAAAGTTGTTAATCGGTGCTGGTAAACGCATATTTCATCAGTGTGTCAGAGCACACTAGCTTGGAGATAACCTCAAAATTGACCTATTCATATTTAAAGGTTACAAAACTAATTATTCAAAAATCACCAAAAAGCTTTTGGGGATATTAAACATGAACTTGGCCTAGTAAACCAAAATGTGTGAACAACCCTTGGTTGTTTAACAAAACAAAACAAAAACAACACAACAAAAATTAAAATTAAAATAAGATTAAAATAATAATAATAATAATAATAATGATTTTATATATATATATATATATATATATATATATATATATATATATATATATATATATATATATATGTTATAATAATTTGAAAAAAATTCAGTAAAACTGCAAAATATTAAGTGGGGGAATAAATAATTTTTAATGGAAAAATCAGGTCATGAAAAACGCAAGAAGAAATTGTTGTTATTATCCAACTAACAAGCAGAAATATTTACTAACTTTTTAATAATTAAGTAAATATTGTGGGCAGCCACAGAAATTAGTTTTAACCGTATAAAAAAAAAAAAAAAAAAAAAAAAAAAAAAGAAAAACCAAAAAAAAAATTTTAAAAGGAAAAAAAAGGTTAATTTAAGTAAATACTGAATAAAGTATAACTGTAACAAGTTACACTTGGTTACAAAAGGTGATAAAGGAAATTTTATTATGGAAGGGCAAAAATGTCTTTCGGGGAAAACAACCAAAAAAAAAAATAATAATAATAAGTAAAGAAATCCTACCCAATAGCAGGGTTTCTAATCTCTTTCGGTCCACACGGAACCGGTCCTCGGTCCACTCCGGGTTGGGCGGAGACACGTGGCCGCTCGAGTCGCTCTCCGAGGCGGCCAGAGGAGAGTCAGCGCTCCGCTCGCTGTTGGAACCCTGGTCAGAGTGCTGAGAGCAGGCGCTCAGGGGGACGCGCAGCGCGGCCATATCGCACGGGAACCGCCGCTGGACACACTGAGCTCCGGGAATCTCACTCTCACTTCTTGCATACGACGGAACGGTGGAACATTCCAGTGCGTTAGTGGAGCTTTTCTTTCTTTTGCTGATCCCAGGAGCTACTTTGGTCATTCAGAAAGCCCACCAGAAAGCCCCTCGATCTCACCCTCAACCATCTCTTCTCTTTTTTCCTCCTTTTTCTTTTCTTTTTTTTTTTTTGGGAGAAGATCCCCGAGTTCTTTCATGCCCAAAAAATAATCCCCGCCCACTTTCCCCTTCATTGTCACGCCCCCATTTTTCCCCTTCTGGATTTCAGGGCTAGATTGACGCGCGCATGCGCACAACCACCATGAATATGTGGGTTTTTTTCTAGTATATGAAATTTCTTCTACTATATCAACAGCTAAGTTTCCATTTTGCAGTTTTTAAAACCCCTAAAAATTTTCAAGCCGAAACATGTAGAGATCCACAAAAAGGTCGACCTACTAACAGTAAATGCACCCCTTGCCGCTATGAGGTGGTATCAAAAAGTTTCGAGACAAGCTCTGTTTACAAGAAAGTATTTTATTTATCTACGTTTATACACTATCACCTTCAAAATAGTCCCCTTACACAGCAATACAGCGCCCCCCCGTTCCCGCCACTTCTGGAATGAGTCCTGTAAGTCAAGCACCTTCTGCGATTTGTGCTGGATCTGGGCAATGGTGTCAAAACGGCATTCCCTGACCTGGATCTTCATCTTCGGGAAGAGGGCGAGGTCCGCCGGAGCCAAGTCTGGTGAGTAGGGTGTGTGAGATCATGTGGATTGTTCTCCAATGATCATCATGCACGAGTTGCTGAATGGTTTCGACATTTTTGGCGGGTGTCTTGTCCTCAAAACGACTCATTGAAGCATCGCCGTATGTCAAACGTACGTCATGTCAGAAGTCTCACGCCAAATTTTACTTTTGCTTTTCGTTTTAACTTGCTGTCTATGATGAAATTGCAGACGTGGTAACGCACGTGGTCAGAATAGCGCCAGTTAGCACCATTAGTGATTATTGATACAAACGCATACATGCGTGTTGGTTGAAAATCCCATTACAGATTTATTGCCCCTTTACTCTTATATTTAGCAGGACTTTCCCAAGAAAGATTTCCACCAGAATTTGGTGTGTGACTGTAGGGATTTGTATTGATTCAGATCAGATTTTGTTGGATGAGGAGGTCTGGGGTGCAGTTGGCATTCCAGTTGATCCTAAAGGTGTTTGTTGGGGCTGAGGTACGGGTCTGTGTGGAATTCTCAAGTTCTTCCACTTCAACATTACCACACTTTAGAGCTTGCTTTTCTGGCCATTGCACTACCTCACTTTACATACGCTGCACAAACTGTTCCTTGTTCCTAGTTTTTGATTGTTTTTCATATTGTTATAGCACCAGCACATCATGACAAATTCCTTGTGCATATGCAACCCATGCTACTTGGCAATGACTGTCATGCTGGAACAGGTTCGAGCCTCTTAGTTCCAATGAAGGGAAAATTATAATGGTACAGCATACACAGACATCATATGTGCCCAACTTTGTGGTAAAAGTTCAGAGAAGGACCACATATCAGGCTTGTAATTGGGTGCGAACGTGCGTTTGGTCAGATAGTGTATGTCTTTTGCATGTAGCCTGTTTCAGACAGGTTAAAAATTTGAGCAAAAGCAAAGTTTAGGATCGAGAGTTGTGGTGTCAAAGAAGAAAGTTCCCAAAAACACAGTCAACACCAGTGGTGTAAAGTATTCCATTAAATGTACTTCATTACTGTTCTTAATTAGTTTTGGCTTCTTTCTAGTTTTCTGAGGTTAATGACTACCAAAATTACATTTTGCACCTCTGTTGAAGACGTCATTAAGGCTGAATACTCCCCATTTGTGGTGAGAGTAGGGAGCAGGTTGAGAAGAGCCTGGAGAGGTGGAGGTACGCACTGAAGAGAAAGGGAAATGAAAATCAGTAGGATTAAGACAGAGTACATATGTGTAAATGACAGGGAGGACAGTGGAGTGGAGTGGTGCGGTTGCAGGAAGAAGAGGTGGCGAAGGTGGAGGAGTTCAGGTACCTGGGGTCAACAGTGCAAAGTAATGGAGAGTGTGTTAGAGAAGTGAAGAAAAGAGTGCAGGCAGGGTGGAGTGGGTGGAGAAGAGTGATAGCAGGAGTGATTTGTGATAGAAGAGTATCTGTGAGAGTGAAAGGGAAAGTTTATAGGACTGTGGTGAGACCTGAGATGTTGTATGGTTTAGAGACTGTGGCATTGAGTAAAAGACAGGAGGTGGAGCTGGAGGTAGCAGAGCTGAAGATGTTGAGGTTTTCGTTGGGAGTGACAACGATGGACAGGATTAGAAACGAGCATATTAGAGGGACAGTGCATGTAGGACGTTTTGGAGACAAAGTAATGGAGGCAAAATTGAGATAGTTTGGACATGTGCAGAGGAGGGACACGGGGTATATCAGTAGAAGAATGCTGAGGATGAAACCACCTGGAAGGAGGAAAAGTGGAAGACCAAGGAGGAGGTTTATGGATGTGGTGAGTGAAGACATGCAGGTAGTTGGGTTGAAAGAGGAAGATTTAGAGGACAGGGGGGTATGGAGACGGATGATCCGCTGTGGCGACCCCTAATGGGAGAAGCAGTAAGAAGAAGAAGAAGAAGACTCCTCTACACACATCTGCTGCCTGTGAGTGACCTTTTAGCACCGCTGTCCTCATTTTTGGTCCGAAAAAAAGAGCTCGAATAAATTCCAAAAGCATTGAGAACCAGCTTTTGTTGAAGTTGAATAAAAATATTGGCCCTTTCTGAGAGGTAAATCAAATCACATTCAGCTCTAAATATATGGTTTTACTTCATCCAAAATGATCTACTTAAATTGTATTTGTCCATTGAATTCTAACAGTTCTTTTACTTTGTGACATGACACAGTCATTTTATTCGTTAATTAAAGAAACTGTTGGAAAAATTGCTTTACTACTTTGTCTTTTTTTGTCTGACATTTTTGATCTTTGTTTCATTCTGGCATGTTGAGGAGGCTGTTGGGTTGATAGTTGAGGTGGACAATTTGATTTGTATTTTAGGAAATAAAACTTTCAAATAAACTGCTTTGGGCTTTTCACTAACATATGTCTTGTTAAGGACTAGTGCATCTTTGAGCTTAAAGGTCAATATAAGTCAAATACTCAAGTACTGTTCAAATCAGATACTTAAAGACTTTTACTCGAATCATATTGGAATCTGTGACTTTTAATGGAGTAGGTTTTGCAGTAAGATATCTATACTTTTACTTAAGTAGGATTTACTGGTACTCTTTACACATCTGGCTAACATATAGTCTTGATATAACCTCTTCTATCAGCTGTGTTTTTACTTTTTTGAATCATTCCCTCATCCACCATCATCATCTTCAAATGTCCAGGTTTTTTAATGGTGGCAGAGCCCATCCATTAGTGTTTTTTAAAAAGTGACATGTGATTCACTTATGGACAAATCAACCCTTAGGAACAAGATAAGTTGTGCCCATTACTGCTTCGTACCCAAATTCCTCACTTACTGTGAATATACTAACATTTAATACACAAAAGAAATATGACATGTTAAGATCCATTGAAAACAACCTCCTCAGTAGTACATTAAGTGCATCACTTAAAGCTCACCAAAAAAAGTGCTGAAGACCTTTTCTTTTTAAATCATCTTGAATGAACTTTTGAGATTTCCATGAAGTGAGCAATACAATTAATCACTATTCTAATCGTAGACACGTGAGTACCTCACCACTAATGATACATTTATACAGAATATGTTGACTCAGCCATAAACTAATAATCAACCAAGGTTTAATATGAATTTTATAAAACCGTTAGCATTTTGTGTTTGGTTGAACATTTTGTTATCGCTGCAGTCACCTGTCATTAACAGTATATGATTGCGGAATAGCTACAAACCAAAAATGTTATTATGAAACTGCAAAACATGCTAAAACAAAGCAGCATTTACAAAAATATACAGTATCTACCAAAAGTTATGTACGAAAAATCTAGTCATTATAGTTGTTTGAGAGACACATGTATGTTCCTTTTGGTTCTATGCAACAAACCAGGTGATCTAATTTGACCAAACAAATACATAATTATACAGATGTTAAACTTTTCACTCACAAATCCTCCCATAGCATTATCAAAAGCTTTTTACACTCTTGGCATCTGAACAGTTCACTTCTCCAAAACATTCAGCTGAAATACTTGTCAATACCTTGTAAAAATTTCCAGAGGAGTTCTTCACTAGTTGGACATTTTCTTTTTGACTTTGTGATCCAGTTCATCAGAGAGCAGTTCAATGGGATTTGGGTGCGGTGACTGGGCAGGCCGTGCCACAGTAGCTAACACTCCAGCTAACTTGCTCTCTAAATAATGCTTACAGAGCTTGAATGTACTCTTCAGGTCATTGTTTTGTTGTATGGTGAAGTTGATTCAACGAGCTGCAGACGAGAAAGAATTCCATAGTGTTAAAGTATGGAATGGTTGCCATGTTGGTTCATTTCACCCAGAATAAGTCTCCAACCCATCATGCTCCAAATCCACCCCAAACGATTGAACTTCCACCGGAATGGTTGACGGTGGGTATAAGAAAGCCTGCTCACAAGTTTTTCTGTTAGAGACAAACATCTCACATTTGGACAATCATTTGTCCATAGACCTTTTTTTCCCACTCATTCACTGTCCAATTCTTGTGTTTTTGACTTTTCTAGTTTGTTACAAAAAACAAAAGGGAACATGTATGTGTATCAAAAAACATAAAGACTGAGTGTTCTTCCAGGCAGTGTATCTGTTTAATATTTGTTATTATCAATTGTATTTTGTCTTAAGTACCTATTTCATGCTAGCTAACAAAGTAGCCAGGCGTTACATTCCTGTTTACACTATGCAAAGTTAGTCATTGTTTACCAGAATAGAAGCAAGCTACAAAACAGCAGCACAAAATTAAACTCTTATGTAATTTCATTTTAGTTAGATTTTTGTTAGCAAGCTTTTAACACACTGACTTTAAAAGCCATAAACACTGCCATTTTAGAGCAAAACCCAAATGTGTAAAGTAGTCAAACAACCAGAATGTGATTGTGAAACATTTGCTCTTTTTTTTTATTAATTAAATTTTTTAACGCTTTTTTGAGCTACAACCTAATAATGTAATGAAATGATTACAGTAAATATGAGCATCAAACCACATCCACTTCTTCAGCGACGTCGCAGACTTCCTGATGTGGTTTTTAGGACTCCGCAGGTCTTCCTGTCATCAGTAAACAAGAACAAAAACTTCACCATGCACCCGAATGCAAAAAAGTATCTGGGGCAAGTGAAAAAAGAAAGCGGGACATTATGCAGATGTTTTTAAAGTTCTACTTCTAATCAAATTGCCTACATGTACTCTTTCTCCGTTAGCTTACTTAATTACTATTTCAAATCGTAATCTGTACACTTTAAGAGTCTTTGTGTACGTCTTGGCTACGTCGATCCTCGTAGCTCCAGAGCTAAAGTGTCAGAGACCAAATAAACCTCAGGGAATCAAGTACACAGATAGTCCCAAAGTTATGATGGTTCAACATGCGATTTTACGATCTTATGAGGACGAATGCGGTACGACAAAGTTGCAAAATATTGAATATTCGCACAGCAGGCGACTGTAGCAGCGTTTTTGTTCCATCCTCCACTCGTGAACTGGTCCACGCTGCCACAACTGTCAGGCATAACTTTATGACCACCTGCCTAATATTGTGTTGGTCCCCTTTTGCTGCCAAAACAGTCCTGAAACATCGAGCATTAACAGCATTAACTTGTTCAGCAATTTGAGCTACAGGAGCTCGTCTGTTGGATCGGACCACACGGACCAGCCTTTGCTCACCACATGCATCAGTGAGCTTTTGGCTGCTCATGAACCTGTCACCGGTTCTCCAATGTTTCTTCACTAGACCACTTTTGATAGATACCGACCACTGCAGACTGGGAACATCCCACAAGAGCTTCAATTTTGGAGACCCAGTCATCTTGTTCTCACAATTTGGCCCTCGTCAAACTCACTCAAATACGTTCGCCCATTTTTCTTGATTCTAACACATCAGCTTTGAGGACAAAATGTTCACTTGCTGCTAAATAATATCCCACCTACTTACAGGTGCCATGATGGAGAGATAGTGTTATTTACTCACCAGTTATAATGTTATGCAGGGTTGGTGTGTATAATACGGTATAGTTTATACAGTATGGTAGTGGAAATTGTTCTGTTTTGCTCATTTACTGTATTGTGATCAGTTATTAACAAATTACAGTATACTACCACATACTGATCACTGTTCTTTAAGTCTCTTGAGTAGTCTAGGCCATGTCTCGATTTTCAAGTTACGATGGGGTCATTTTAACGCCCCTCCATCGCAAGTCAGGGAAATACCTGTAATTTATATTTTTATATATCCCTCACCAGCTGCTCTTCTTTTCTCTTTCCATAAGTTTTAGCTTGCCATGCTTCTGGGTAAGGTGAGGACTTTCCCATGGTGGAAAACTTACGGGGTGTTACAAAGTCTTGACATTCCATAATATGCTAAATTGGCTTCGATTGTACAGGAAGTTACCATATCATTATCTGTATGTTTATTAAATAAAACATTGTTATGACTGTCTTGAATTTTAAGTGAGACAGTCAAAGACTTCCAGTGCAAATGTGTTAGGAGACCAAACAAGCCTTAGCTAATCATACACACAGATCTGCCCTGACATTAAAACCCACCAGGCTAATATTTCTCAGGTTCCTTTTTGTGCATCCAAAGCAGCTCTGACCAAGTGAAAGACTTCTGAAGGTATGCTGTGGTTCATAGCACCAAGATGTAGGCAGCAGATCCTGTCATGCAAGTCATGCAAGTTAAATCCGACTTGTTCGTCCAGCACATCAAACAGACGCTCAACGAGATTCAGATCTGGGGGTGAAGGTCTCTGGAGTCACCTTGAAGTCTTATCACATTGCTCAAAACCATTTCTGGACTGGGTTTTTTTGCAGTGTACCAGGGAGCACAACTGAAAACTGCTGTAAGAGCCAGATGCCATTGCCATGACTTGGTGTTCTTGATCTGCAACAATGTTTAGACGAGCGATTGTACCCATATGAAGTAACCCAGAGCATCACAATGCCCCCACCAGCTCAGCTTCTTCCCACAGTGCATCCTGGTGACATGTTTTCCTCAGGTAAGTGACACATGCCCCTGATATGAAACATGATTTAGCAAACTATATGACCTACATCTTTCGCTCCATGGTCCAGTTCTAAGGATTACATTTATGGCATTTGGCCCTTATCAACTTCAAAGTTGAGGGTTTAGGGCCTTGATCCAGAGTCCAATATCTTAACCATTGAGCTACCACATTGAGCTTTCTGTAGCTCCACAGCTCCAATTGCAGGAACCTAACAATACATTGTGTTCTGGCTCCTTTCTATCAGGATCCAAATTAACCTTTTCAGTAATCAGTCAAGATTAACTTCTTGCTCCACACATGGTTCACTGAGACTTGTGCACCATTGCCCCCCGTCACCACTTGACTGGTCCATCAGATATCCGTTTTTACCAGCAACACCCCATAAACCCTGCTGTTTTAGAGATTCTAGGGCTGAGACGTCTAGCCATCACAAATCTCCCCTTGTAAAAGTGACTCAAAACCTTACGCGTGCTAATTTTTCCCGTTTCGAACACACTTTGAGAAATGACTGTTCTTGTGATGTAAATGATAAATATATACACTCCTGATTTGGTGTTTTGAGAAAACTAGACGTTTATCAAAACAAGGTAGAAATACAGTTTTCTTTTTATTTTCACCTTTTTCCAAAGGCAGACTGATTTTACAACACTTTTAGTTTTTTTCTCCTCGGGGTCATGTATACCAGTATAGTTTAACATGAACAGAATAATTATTCCAGATTCCTTCATCCCAGTATACCATCATCCCCCTCACGCACAGTAAACCTTTAATAACAATCTAAAAGGACAAAAACCGGCTTGTTAGTTCACACAAAGATTCACTGAAAGAAAGAAAAAATTTGATTAGAAAATAAAAAATATAACATGGTTTTAATATGATATAATAAAATATCTAAAACAGAGGGAAAAAAACTGGAGCCGGTTTAAAAAAAAAAAAAAAAAAAAAAAAAAAAAAAAAGCTTGTTTTTTTTTTCTTCTCGTTATAGCTGTTGCGACTACCCTGAGCCTCTCATCAGCAGTAGCCTGATAACGTAGTTTTCCGGGTTCCGTCGTGTTTTCTGTAAACCGGAAACGTGAACGGTTCGGCTGCGTGACGCGACTCCGGTTTCAGCTACGGGTTTTCCTTTGTAAAGAATAAAAATAAAAAGAGGGGAGAACAGAAAAAAAAAAACCCAAAAACAAAAACAGTCCACCGCTTTGTGATAAAGGTGGTACAGTACGTCCTCGTTAATCGTCCACGTGCAACCGTTCAGAGTCCTGCTGGTGAAATCGGAGGAAGTTACATGGCGTATTTCTGAGTCCACTCTCGGGCCATTCTGTTGTATCTGAGACGAAGAAAGTGACACAGAGAAAGAATGAAAGACAGATTAAACACATCTAAATCAGCACTGAGGAATCCCCTGTCTGTGACAGAAGCCCTTATTAAATGTTCCACTCGATTTTGAACTGTGCTTGTGGAAATTTGTGCTTATTCGGCCACAAGGGGTTTAGACAAAAGCATTGGGATATTTTGATGTATTTTTCGAACAACCCATTCGCAGTTAAAATAATCTCCACTCTTCTGGGAAGATGTTTCACTAGATTTTTGCTCATGAGGTGAGAAGGCCTGTGGTGCAGTCAACGTTCACATTCATCCCAAATGCGTTTAGTAGATTTAAGTTCGGAGCTCTACAGCAGGAGAGCGTTCACTCTATCTCATGTAAAGCATATCTTCACGGAGCTGGCTTTGTGCACAGGGGCATCGTCATGCTGGAACAGGTTTGGGTCTCTTAGTTTAACCATATCCAAAGGCATCCTATACAATTGGGTGCCTCTTATTTTGGGGTAACAGTTTGGAGAAGAAGCACATGTGGCTGGAAAAGTCAGGTGTCCCAATTATTTGTGTCTTTATAGTGGATTGCTGGAGGTTGACAGATAGCTAGGTTGGATTGTGCCGATAATCGATTTATAACCGATACTTTATAAAAATGTATACTGAGTAAAAAAACATAACCTGCCATATAAAATAGTACTAAAACTTTATTACAAAAAAAATACCTAATCATGAACATGTGCTAAATGAAATAAATATGAATATATCAAATAATAAATATAATATAGCGCTCTCCATGCAGCGTGCATTTTCACATGTAAAAAACAAACAGTGATTTGCCCTCTAGAGGCCGCTCCCGTAATAGCAGCAGGCCGTAAACACAGGAAAAACTATCGGTGTGGATTGTTCCAGAAATCAACTGTTGGTGCCGATTAATTGGCAAAACCGATTAATCGACCAACCTCTAGTCTCAATGATATATTAATGTTAAATAAGAACAAAGCGATCACAGTGTGAAAGGTAGAATAAAAAGGGTACATACTTGTCTTTGTCTGATTTGTAGATGTGTGCAATATCCGGAACTAAAGGGTCATCTGGGTTCGGGTCACACAGCAAGGAGCATATGGATAACAACACTGAAAGACAGTTTGAATTAGAAGGTTATTTATTCACAATAATTAGTAATAATAATAATAATAATAATAATAATAATAATAATAATGCAAATCAGCCAGTCAATAGTACAAGTGTACAAAAATGTATACAACAAGAAACCAAATCAATATTGATGACTAAATAGTAAGAACATGTCGGGTTGCCAGGCCCTCCTTTTTCTCTCAAATTGTGCTACCTCCGACATGCTCTAGTGCAGGGGTGTCCAATCTTTTCCACAAACCGGTGTGGGTGCAGGTTTTCTTCCCAACCTAGCAAGAGCAACACCAAATTCTACCTGTTTCAATCGAATGATTTTCATTTTCAATGACTATCAGGTGCTCCCCATTGATTGGTAGGAAAGAAAACCCTCACCCACACTGGCCCTTTGTGGAGAAGATTGAACACCACTACTCTAGTGCATATAAACAAAGGGAACATGCATGTGTCTCTCAAAAACCATCAAAGACTAGATGTTTCAAACTTAGAGCCACTGGAGGTTCTATAAACGATTATGGAAAATCACAGAATTTTTATGAGCAGCAGATTTTTTTGGGTATAGATTTTCATATTCAGCTCAATAAAAAAGGCAACAAAAAAAAATTACATCTCCTACGGTTAATGAAAATCATTTGCATTTACAGCATAAGGCAGATGCGATCATCCAGAGTGACTTACAGTGATCTTTATACGACTGAGGGATTGAGGTTTGAGAGTTTTGCTCAAGGGCACAGCAGTGGCAGCTTGGTGGTGCTTGAGATTTGAACTCATAACCTTCTGATGAGGAGTCTAACATCTTAACCACTGAAGTACTACATCTGTTACAGTGACCCAAAATGCATCCATGAATACTGAATCAGAAATCATAAAAAATGTCTGAACCTGGGTTGCCAGGTCCTCTTTTTTTTTTTTTAAATAGGCAACCTTGGACTATCTGTAATGTATTGCAGGGTTTTTTCTTTTCTTTTTGGTTGTCTGTGTGAGGAAGATTTGGTGTATATTAATGTTTGTATTTAGGGATAGTGTGGGATATTCCATATCCCACACTAAGTGACTGTTCGGTCCTATTTGAGCCGGTTCTGTTCTGGATCAGATTATACTGTGTACCTTTAGACACTGTGAGCGCAGGACTCCACTGAGAGCGCAGGATGTCCAGACAGATGCTGCCATTACTGTTGATGTTTGGATGATAGATTTTTGTTGTGAAGGCAACCTGAGGGAGTGGAAATGACAAGTGGTGGAGTAAAGGAAACATTTTAAAAAGACACCCTTGACTAACACTACTAACAAGCAAATATATGAGCATTGTGCAAAACTCCTACCTCCCCAGTCAGCTCAATGACACCATTTGTATATAAATTGGTAAAAAAAAAAAAAAAAAAAGGACAAAAAAGGACAAAAAATTCTTTAGTTAAATCCTATTTGTTGACAGAAAAAAAAAGTTTGTCCTGGTGAAGTAAGTGATCTAATATGACAGGATACTGTGCCTGTTTTATTTCAGTGTAACTCTTTTGTTTGTGTTTATACAGCGTTTTATACACAGAGTTAACAAGTCATGATTTAGGCCAGGCATAGACCCACAGCCAAATATTCACTGAGAGTTCCAAATGTAAAAATGTGTAGAAATACTTGGGTTGTAATTCGGGTAATACGTGTGTGTGTGTGTGTGTGTGTGTGTGTGTGTGTGTGTGTTTGTGTGTGTGTGTGTGTGTGCGCTTAACTGTTTTATGTATTTTAGAAAACTTTAACAAATGTCTTCATTCCCTCCATCCTTCAGTCATTCACTTCCTCACCATGCAGAAATGTCAGGATTTTCTCCTTTTAAAATAAATTCTTGGACACTGGACATAAGACGCTAAACAATCCACAGTGCTAGCGTTAGCTGCTAACCAGGAAGTGGCTAACGGCTAATGCTAGCAATATGGATTTAAGAAATTTATTTTTCCAACTTTTCATTTCACTGCATTTGCACTGCGCTAGCATTAGCCGTTAGCCACTTCCTGGTTAGCAGCTGACGCTAGCGTCGTTGACTCTTTTGCGGGGTTTTTTTTACGTATGTGCAAAACAAATCGTATTTCCAGTACGGAGTACACCTGGTATTTGTTGTGAATGTTTTGCGAAAGTTTAAAAATTATCTGGAAAAAAGTGCGAAGTGGAGACTAAACAAACTTGGGGTCCGCCACCTTATATGTTCCTGAGGCAACTCCGATTTAAACTTTGCTCCGCAAGTAACAAAGACTTCATTCGGTACACATGCGTACTGAAACCGAAAAATCTCGGTGCGAATATGTGTACCGTTACATCTCTGTCTGTCTGTCAGTCACCAAACCAGTGGCTATAATCTACACCAGCATGTTAGCTATTTTGGTCTTGTACCTCTGGTGACAACGTAAAGAATTAGAAGTTGTGAGTAAGTAATCGGCTCAATTCTTTCGAACAAAAACAGGAACACAAAACAACTCATAATTATATGTCCAGTAGGAGTGAACTATATATCGTTTACAATAATATCGAAATTGTTACTTTAACAATATGCGATTCGACGTCACCGAGTATACCGCAAACACCCAAACAAAACACACCTACAGAGTGCATGCATGCATTACGTGATTTTATCTGCTTAATCAGTTAAATTTGACTTAAAAATATGATACACACTTTTAGGGGGAAAAAAAATTTAAACTTATTGGAAAAGACTAATCTCTGTCTCTGCTGTGAACTGGCCACAACACAGAATAAAAAGAATGTAAAAAAATTAAGGAATTGGCCGTCCACGATAGTCCTTAAGGTACCAGCACAATCCAAAACAATATCAAGATATAATTCTTTTGTCAGTATCGCACACGCATAGTGTACAGCATGTTATTTACACCACCACAACCAGCTGTCTGACTCACCTTCGGTGGTTTAAAGGGGTAGTCTGTTGGGAAGTGAATAGTCAGGAAGAAAACCCCACCCTGATACGGACTGTCACCCTGACAGAGGAGAAAAACGTTCAGGATTTTAAAAGTTTTCTAATCAATCATTGATACATTTCTATTCCTCAGGCATCAGAACAAATCACATCAGCGTCATTAGAAGGTAGCTGTTAACACTGTAATAGGAGCGTAATGTTTTCTTCAGCATAAAATACAAATGCATTGCTAATGAAATTATTTACAACAAAGTGTCCAGCTGAAAGAATCACCGCGTTTACTGAAACTAAACCAAAAACGCTGCCTGAACACAGAATTCCCGCTTTTGTAGCAAACGGAGGATGGACGTAATTCCGAGTTCTTCCTGATATTCAGTAAATTCCCTCAGTTTTGGGATTTTGTCTTTTTGGGGGGAAATTGTACAAAACATGATCTTACTCTGCATGTTTCCTTTTTTCTTTTGAATCAGGAAATCTGAAATATCATATATAATTTTGTGAAACAAAACAGAGAGAATGAAAATGGTTGGTTCTTACTGGTCCCATTATTGTAGCCTGCCAATGAAACACTGAAAAAGAAAGAAAGAATTTAAGACGTAAGACTTAATTATAAAACACTTCATGGTTAAAAACAACGACAACAAAAAACAGTTCATATGGTGAAGTTTTCTTCTAGTAGTTCGTTCACGTATCTAATGAATGGAGTCTCCTTTAGGGGCTTTGTAACATTATAAGCAACTATGAAGTGCAAATAAGCATGTGTCATACTGCATCACATGACTGTGTGGTTGATTATTTCCCTTGAAGATCGTGCCCCTGTGTGATTTATTTACCTGCTTATGTAGCACAAATAAATAAATACTCACAATCCTCTCCCATTGGTCCTGCTGAGCATTGTGAGGGAGGGTCTCGCTGCAAGTCCTGTAATTCCTACACACACAGACAGACACAGAGAGAGAGAGAGAGAGAGAGAGAGACAGAGAGAGAGAGAGAGAGAGAGAGAGAGAGAGAGAGAGAGAGAGAGAGAGAGAGAGGAGAGAAAGACCTTACAAAGTGCATTTGCAAATGGTTTTGCATACCGTAATGGAATATTCCATGGAAAACTCCTTTCTTCATTATACTCCTCCATTAGCATGAAGTCACATCAGAGGAATTTATCTGAGCGTGCTCATTTTTCTTTCTTCCTGTCTCTGTTTACATCCACAACTTATTTACGAATCTTGTCCTAAACAAGTGGCTCAAACCTCTCAGACTATTTAAAACATGTCAATATAAGTGTGTATACAGCAATGAAAATTCAGGATCTCTTCCCCCCCCACCAAAAAAAAAAGAACTAGATTAGAAGATTTTTACAATAAACATTAAATGTATGAAGGTAGAAAGAAAGTTTGAAAGAAAGGAAGGAAGGATGGACATTTGGAATGAAGGAAGGAAGGATGGACGTTTGGAATGAAGGAAGGAAGGATGGATGGACGTTTGGAAGGAAGGATGGATGGACGTTTGGAAGGAAGGAAGGATGATGGACGTTTGGAAGGAAGGATGGACGTTTGGAAGGAAGGAAAGTAGGATGGACGTTTGAAAGGAAGGAAAGTAGGATGGACGTTTGGAAGGAAGGAAGGAAGGAAGGAAGGAAGGACGTTTGGAAGGAAGGAAGAAAGGAAAGAAGGAAGGAAGGAAGGAATGAAGGATGGACGTTTGGAAGGAAGGATGGACGTTTGGAAGGAAGGAAAGTAGGGTGGACATTTGAAAGGAAGGAAAGTAGGATGGACATTTGGAAGGAAGGAAGGAAGGAAGGAAGGAAGGAAAGAAGGAAGGAAGGAAGGACGTTTGGAAGGAAGGAAGGATGAACGTTTGGAAGGAAGGAAAGTAGGGTGGACATTTGAAAGAAAGGAAAGTAGGATGGACGTTTGGAAGGAAGGAAGGAAAGAAGGAAGGACGTTTGGAAGAAAAGGACAGACGTTTGGAAGGAAGGAAAGTACAGTGGACATTTGAAAGGAAGGAAAGTAGGATGGACGTTTGAAAGGACATTTTGAAGTGTGGAAGGTAGGAAGGAAGTTTGGAAAGTTGAAATGAAGACTAAAAGAACATATGGAAGGAAGTGAGGACAGAAGTAACAAAGTGTGGAAGGAAAGAAACACAAAGGAAAAAAAGAAGTCACAAAGGAAAGAAAGAAATGACAAACAGAAGAAGGAAAGTACATCAAAGAAAGAAAAAGACAAAATCGCATCGTTGTAATTATGCAAGATTTTTCTGATACAGTTTCAAACTTAAATAGAACAGAATTATTGAATAATAAGATCATTCTAAAATTGTGGACGAGACCTAATGTCCTGGGATTGATTCAAAACAAATCAATATCTCATCAGGTCTTGTTTATTTACCAGCTTAAAAGAAAAAATAAGAGTTTTTCATATGATTAAGACTTTCTCCCAATTCAGCCAGTGAGAATCTCCTATAAGATGTAAGACTTTGTCCTGATGTCTGAACACGGCTTGGGTCTATCTTGTGGCTGGAAAGTGTGTGTGTGTGTGTGTGTGTGTGTGTGTGTGTGTGTGTGTGTGTGTGTGTGTGTGTGTGTGGTCAGTTGGGGGTACTTGTCAGCGACATAACAATTAGAGTGATGGCTACAGACAGAAGTTAAGCGTGTAATTATGTCGGTTTCTGTAGATGAAGTCAGCTTTAACAAGAGAAAAAAAGAAAACGGAATGGTGTAAACTGAAGGGAAAAAACATAAATTCAGTCTTCTGATGCATGAAGGCGGGTTGGGATTTTAGATTTATAAGTTTGCTTTAAAGGCACTGATACTGGGAAAAAAAAAAAAAAGGCCGGTCAGTAATCAGATCGATTTTGTTTCGCATGCGGTCTATAAACGCACGAACATCCGTTTCCATCATTTAGAACTTGGGCACTAGTTACGATATGTAGATCAGATCCCAACAATCACTCGTTTACTTATTTAACACTCAAATTGTCAAATGACGTTTCCATAGCAACTACACACAATAGTTTCAGGATGCTGAAGCACTGTTAAGGTCTTCGTTGACTCGTTACCTAATGGTTCGGATCATACGAACTGATAGTCGAGATAAAACCGTATTGTAGACGCAAGTCATATTTTTGGTTACAGGCTGCTTTGTTTATTCCCTTATTCACATCAGGAGCTGTCTATCGCTCCGTTCTCACCATCGCTTGTGCTTTTCTTCCCTCCTTCACTAAAGAATTGTTTGTTAGCGATTAGCTGAACATGTTGGAAATGAGGATTAAAGGCCAAAAAAGCACAATAAATAATCCACTGTCATAGACAAACATCATTCTACAACAATAACAAAGGAGTTTGTTGTCCAATACGAACTCAATACGTTGAGATACTGTATAAATTCTCAAAAAAAAAAAAAAAATTCATGGCAGTTTCGTGGCAATTTATATCCCGTCCGCTAGCTAGATGGCAGTCTTCTTATCTATGGAGTAAAACGGTGACGTGCTAGCATAAGGGCACGCCGCTAATGTTAGCTTTAATATAAACCTGTTTCCTGGGAGTGTTACAGTAAAAACTATTATGGGTATAACTTCTGCCGGAAGTAGTAGCAGCATCGACAATATGTTTTGTTTATATGCGGTTCGTTTTTCAGGTGAAGAAACGTTACAATAGCATTAAAAATCTAAAGAACTGCAGACGCTGTTATCCATCAGTTCTATTTACACCTGCCCAAAGGCACAGCGGACTGCACGTGCGAGAGTGTGTGACATGCCCATGTTCCCTTACCATGATTCTCCATCATTCTATTAAGGTAGAGAATGATGGAGAATCGTTATGGGTGGGTTTAATGGGTTAGGGATAGCAGTGTACTGGTATGGGTGGGTTTAATGGGTTAGGGATAGCAGTGTTCTGGTATGGGTGGGTTTAATGGGTTAGGGATAGCAGTGTACTGGTATGGGTGGGTTTAATAGGGTAGGGATAGCAGTGTACTGGTATGGGTGGGTTTAATGGGTTAGGGATAGCAGTGTACTGGTATGGGTGGGTTTAATGGTTTAGGGATAGCAGTGTTGTGGTATAGGTGGGTTTAATGGGTTAGGGATAACAGTGTTCTGGTATGGGTGGGTTTAATGGGTTATGGATAGCAGTGTTCTGGTATGGGTGGGTTTAATGGGTTAGGGATAGCAGTGTTGTGGTATGGGTGGGTTTAATAGGGTAGGGATAGCAGTGTACTGGTATGGGTGGGTTTAATGGGTTAGGGATAGCAGTGTACTGGTATGGGTGGGTTTAATGGTTTAGGGATAGCAGTGTTGTGGTATAGGTGGGTTTAATGGGTTAGGGATAACAGTGTTCTGGTATGGGTGGGTTTAATGGGTTATGGATAGCAGTGTTCTGGTATGGGTGGGTTTAATGGGTTAGGGATAGCAGTGTTGTGGTATGGGTGGGTTTAATGGGTTAGGGATAGCAGTGTTCTGGTATGGGTGGGTTTAATGGTTTAGGGTTAGCAGTGTTCTGGTATAGGTGGGTTTAATGGGTTAGGGATAACAGTGTTCTGGTATGGGTGGGTTTAATGGGTTATGGATAGCAGTGTTCTGGTATGGGTGGGTTTAATGGGTTAGGGATAGCAGTGTTGTGGTATGGGTGGGTTTAATGGGTTAGGGATAACAGTGTTCTGGTATGGGTGGGTTTAATGGGTTATGGATAGCAGTGTTCTGGTATGGGTGGGTTTAATGGGTTAGGGATAGCAGTGTTGTGGTATAGGTGGGTTTAATGGGTTAGGGATAGCAGTGTTGTGGTATAGGTGGGTTTAATGGGTTAGGGATAACAGTGTACTGGTATGGGTGGGTTTAATGGTTTAGGGATAGCAGTGTTGTGGTATAGGTGGGTTTAATGGGTTAGGGATAGCAGTGTTGTGGTATAGGTGGGTTTAATGGGTTAGGGATAACAGTGTTCTGGTATGGGTGGGTTTAATGGGTTATGGATAGCAGTGTTCTGGTATGGGTGGGTTTAATGGGTTAGGGATAGCAGTGTTGTGGTATGGGTGGGTTTAATAGGGTAGGGATAGCAGTGTACTGGTATGGGTGGGTTTAATGGGTTAGGGATAGCAGTGTACTGGTATGGGTGGGTTTAATGGTTTAGGGATAGCAGTGTTGTGGTATAGGTGGGTTTAATGGGTTAGGGATAACAGTGTTCTGGTATGGGTGGGTTTAATGGGTTATGGATAGCAGTGTTCTGGTATGGGTGGGTTTAATGGGTTAGGGATAGCAGTGTTGTGGTATGGGTGGGTTTAATGGGTTAGGGATAACAGTGTTCTGGTATGGGTGGGTTTAATGGTTTAGGGATAGCAGTGTTCTGGTATGGGTGGGTTTAATGGTTTAGGGTTAGCAGTGTTGTGGTATGGGTGGGTTTAATGGTTTAGAGATAGCAGTGTCGTTCTGTGTTCTGCTTAAATACATTTTTAAGGTTTGCATATGATGTATTCTTAATGACAAAAAAAACCCTTTCTTTCGGCTTCTCCCATTAGGTGTCACCACTGCGGATCATCCGCATGTTTGATTTGGCCCCTTTTTTTTTACGCTGGATGCCTTTCCTAACGCAACCCTCTCCATTTATCTGGGTTTGAGACCGGCACTAAGGCTTGTGCAACCCTATTGGCTGGGGTTGGTTCCCTGACCGGGGATCGAACCCGGGCCGCAGGGGTGAGAGCACCGCATCCTAACCACTAGACCACCAGGGAACAGATTTCCTAAAATTATATCCCCAAAAAATATTTCCCAAAATAAGAAATTTCACTAATTTGTTGTATTGTAACCCTCTGTATTGTGATTCGTATCGCAATGCAGATTCTTGCCAATACACAGCCCTAGTATATAAACATATAACCAGACTATACATGTACATCATACAAATACTTACGATAACATATCAAAAAGGAATATATGGAGATACCATCTACTATAGAAATGAAAATTGGATATATTTTAGAGTAGTGAGTGTGCAGTTTGTACAGTATTACACATTTACTGTCCTCTGAAAAATAACTCATCATACAGCCATTACTGTTTAAATAGCTTTCAGCAAAAGTGAGTACACCCTCAGTGATAATGAGAATTAGAATTGTTGCTCTCCACAAAAATTTCCGAGGCTATAAGAATCAGTGACATCCTGAAACTGAGTTACAGTACAATGTTCAGGGTCATACAGAGGTTGTCCAAGACGGGTTCCACTCAGAACAGACCTCGCAATGGTTCATCAAAGGAGTCGAGACCTCGTGCTGTGCGTCAGGTGCAGAAGCTGCTTCAAAAAACAGACGCATGAGTGCTGCAGCATCGCTTTAGAGGTTGCAGAAGGTCCATCAGACCACGCGGCAAGAGAATCCCAGCAGCTCTGGTGAATTCCATTCCAGTTCTTTCCAGTTTTTAGGGTGTACTCACTTTTGTAGGCAGTTATTTAGACAATAATGGCTGTATGTTGAGTTATTTTTAGAGAACAGTAAATCTGTACTGCTGTACAAACTGCACATTGACTATAATATAATCTATACTACTGTCCCTTCAGAAGATTTACAATGTAAAATCTAGATATCTGAATTTATTTTATTCATTTTAAAGGTGTGTGATGATACACGTATTCATACAGATGTTTTTTCCAGTACAGGGATTTGGGTTCGGTGCAGATGTGTACCGAATGCAATCCTTTTTATGTGCAGAACAAAGGGAAAGAATTAATCGCTCTGTTCTGCCTACGTCAGGAAATTGATCGGTTTCCAAAAGATCGTAAGGATTTTGGGTTTTCAGTCCATACCGGTCGCCATCCTGCGGGTTTTCTAAGAACGTCATCCTACGAAAGCCTTAGCAGATCTCAGAATCAGATCAAATCCAATTATTTTGCCAAATGTACAGCCAGAAGCTGGGGTCAGAGCACAAGGTCAGTCGTGATACAGCAGCCCTAGAGCACAGATGGTTAAGGGCCTTGCTTAAGGGCCCAACAGGGCAACACTGGGTCTCGAACCTCAGACCTTCTAATCAGTAACTCAAAGCCTCGTCACCGCAATCTACAATTGCAAGTAATTTCCTGGTGAGAAAAAGCAGTTTTGCATGCTGACTTTCAGCCAATCACAGTCCAGTATACTCAGTGACGTCACAAATCGTGACCCAAATCACCCATTTTGATCGTAGTAACGAGTATTTTGTTTTCCATTCGTATATTAAACAATGAAATAGTTGTCTTAAACATATAACATTTCATTCCAACTCCAGTATCGATCGAATTGTTCGCCAAATACCAAATATCGCGATATGACGCGTTATCGTGAGCAAGATGCGAAAGTATCGCGATATTTGCTGACATATCGAGCAGCCATTACTGCAAAAACAAGATTTTCTTTTACATGAAAAGCTCAATTCGGTAGGGTGGAAGTATAGAAATACAAACACGTTGCCTTTTTAAAGGTGTCTAAAAATATTATTTGTTTATTGTGGGGACAAACAATAAACAAGTCAATGACTCAGGAGGTAAATAAATGGCCTTAAGGAAATAAACAGGGTTTAGACATAGATTATAAACTTTAGGTTGCTTTTTATATTAGATAATATTATGCTTGATTGATTCCCTTATTTGAGAACTTGTTCTAAATAAAATAAATCCCCGAATCGGCGTGTCGTTGTGGTTTGTTGACAGCTAAACTGAGCCGGCTTTGTTCTCGCTAGCAAGGCAGTATCGCCAGCTAATGCTCCCAAAGCCAGGCTTCAGTCTGCGAGTAATACCTCCTTATCCATCTCCTGCCAGCTCCTAACCCTCTGTCCGAACTGTTTCTCACAGTGTAATGTAACATACAACCATAATTTACCTTCTGAATCCGTTTCAGAGCCATTACATCCACCGACACCTCTGTCCCCGAGTCTCTGAATCCTCCTCAACACCACACAGTACTGAGGATACTAAGCCGTGTCCCAAATAGCCCAATACTAAACACCTAGTGCACTAGAAAGATACAAACTGCTATTATTTCATACCCTAATGTAGTGCACTTGTACAGGGAGGCGTGAGGTGCTTGAAACCCAACCAGTAAATCCAGGAAATGGATAATGTAGTGATGTCAAAATAAAGGTAAGAGACTCTCTCTCTCTCTCTCTGTGTGTGTGTGTGTGTGTGTGTGTGTGTGTGTGTGTGTGTGTGTGTGTGTGTGTGTGTGTGTGTGTGTGTAGTTCAAAAACTATATATATATATATATATAAATAATGTGTATATGTTTTATTTGGTTTTGCTGCCTTAACTGGCACACAGCAAATCCAATAATTAAATCTACACTGATAGATAGATAGATAGATAGATAGATAGATAGATAGATAGATAGATAGATAGATAGATAGATAGATATTATAAACACTATATGAGGATTATATTTGTTCTTGTTGCCTTTCATATATATATGATGACATATGATGTCTAGACGACTGGGTCAGAGCATCTCCAAAACTGCAGCACTTGTTGGATGTTTCGGGTCTGCAGTATTTAGTATCTATCAAAAGTGCTTTGGCAAAATTTTACCATTCAAATTCTAGATCTTCATTTAAAAAAAACATTATGGCAATGATTACAAATAAGGTGAGACATTAAGGTGGTGTATGTAGCTGTTTAAAAAAAAAATAATAATAAAAAAAATAATAATAATAATAAAAGCATTAGCAGTGCTAACCACCATTTCTTTTCATTCATTTCATTTTTTTTATTAATGTTTATAAATGAATGCACTTTTAATGCGTTTTAGACACGCTCAACTAAAAGCTTCCTTTATTTCAAAACAAACCTGCAAATGGAAAATGGTGTAAATGTAACGACACTGGATGAGATCAGCTCCCGTTTATAGCTGTCCATCATCTTGATTGTCATTACCTATATCTTTATCTGAAAACCTTTACCATATATTTGATAGGTTTAATGACTGGGTATGTATTAGTGCTGTATAGCCAAATAGCATTCATGTACACTATATGGACAAAAGTAGTGGGGAAACCTGAGCTTTCCAGCCATTTGTGGTTCTTCTCCAAAATTGTAAAAAGTTGGAGGCGCACAATTGTATAGAATGTCTTTGGACTCGGTAGCATGAAATGTTCACTTTATTCAAACTAGGAGACCCAAACCTGCTCCAGCTTGCCAATGTGCACAAAACTAGCTCCATGAAAATATGGTTTACATGTGTTGGGGTGGAAGATCTCCTGCTATAGAGCTCTAAACCCTATTGAACACCTTTGGGATGAATATGAACACTGACTGCACCCCAGTCCTCCTCACCTCACAATATGATTAGACTTTACTGAATCTATGTAGCTGAATGAATCTCCACAAATTTCCTCAAGCACCTAGTGGAAACCTAGCAGAACATTTTCCCAGAAGAGTGGAGGTTACCATATTTTCCGGACTATAAGCCGCTCCTTTTTTTCCACGCTTTGAACCCCACGGCTTAAACAATTAAGCGGCTAATATATGGATTTTTTCTGGGTTTTTCCCGGTTTCACAAACTTAAAGCCAAAAAACTGAGCCCCGTAACATTAAACCAATTAAACTCTTTATATTAAATCGTGCTCCTACTGAATCGGGCCGCACCACATCATAAATATGGATGATGTTCCTCTGACGTTTGACCTGCCCCTCAATCGGACTGTCTACAGGAAATGCGGATCATTCGTCACGCTGAAAACAACCGGGCATAAGAAAACACACTTCAGCTGTGTTCTGAGCTGCACGGCATCGGGAGAAAAGCTTCACCGATGGTGATTTTTAAACGCACGACGATGCTAAAAGAAAAACTCCTGAGAGAAACAGTTGTGAAAGGAAGGAGGAAGACAGTAAACAATGACTTTCTTGGTAGGCTACTGTTTAGATACAAGCCGTGTAACAGACACTGTCTTTCATTAAAGCCTGTGTAAAGTTCATAAGTTTTAATGTAGACACCTGCGGCTTATAGACACCTGCGGCTTATAGACAGGTGCGGCGTATTTATGTTCAAAATAAAAATCTTTGTCAAATTCAGTGGGTGCGGCTTATATTTGGGTGCGTTTAATAGTCTGGAAATTACGGTACTATAAGAGCAAACAGGGGCTAAATATGGAATTGGACTTTTAAAAAGCACAAACCAATCTCAGGCTACGTCTACCAGTATCTGGATAAACCGTGTTTTCGTCCAAGAATGCCTCATGTCCACACTTCCCAAAAGTTGCACTTCCGCACTGAATCATCTCAAAACGCTTACGTCCCTGACCTGCGCACATTCCAAGTGAGAACGCTTCGACCCACGTCATTTCCACCTGCCGTTTATTTACTTTTTATAATTTTTTGAAACGTTGTGGCGACGACTAAAAATGCGTTTTCGAAACCCTCTGTTTTCACAGTCCACACTTCGAGGCAAAAACATCTTCGAACGTGTCCACTTTGCAGAGATTTTTCGAAAAGCTACTTCTTCCTTGACCGACAACCTCTTCTCATTGTGGACGAAAGGCCAAACACAGAGAGAAAAATGTGCGTTTTCAAATAAAAACTTATTCGTGTCTTATTAAACCTTTGCCCATATAGTATGTTTGTAGTTAAAAGGGTAGTTAAGAGTTTTACCAGAGACACAACAAACTCCTGCCAAAATTGCCAGTGTCTCTTAAACATTAATATTTATTCATAGAAATATAATATAAATGTTACATCTTTTTATTTTTAAAGCTCAAGTCAATATATATTTAATGAGAACTTCTTTATTCTATATTTATGTTTGAATGCAGCACTTGACACAATCTTTCATATTTTTTTCTTTCACCTTTTTTCATTTCTTTTTGGACGCCCCTCCTTTGGATTCTCCTCTTTTTGGTCTCCCCTCTTTTCAGACTCCCCTCTTTTTAGACTCCCCTTCTTTTGGGCTCCCCTCCTTTTGGGCTCCCCTCCTTTTGGGCGTCCCTCCTTTTGGACTCCCCTCCTTTTACACTTGTGGCTCAGTAAAGTTTTCAAACGTGTGAACCCTCTCCCGCATTCGGTGCACGTGCGCTCTTGCTTGTTCACATGCGTCTGCACATGTGCCCTGAGACCAGATGCGGCGCTGAAACACCTCCCGCACGTGTCACACTTGAAGGGCTTGTCTCCGGTGTGGACGGCGGCATGTCGGAGTACGTTGGATAAGTAAGCAAAACTCTTTCCGCACTCGCTGCAGGAGTACGGCTTCTCGCCGTTGTGCGTGCGCTGGTGTAAAGAGAAGCTTTTCTTAGTTGCGAACTGCTTCTCACACACCCCACATTGGTAACCGTCACCCGTATGGATGCGGCGGTGGCGCCCGAGATCGGCGAGGGTGCCGCATTTTTGTCCGCACTCGGCGCAGGAGAAAGGTTTCGAGCTCGCATGGACCTGGAGGTGCGAACGGAGATGGGTGTCTGTGATGAAACTCTTGCCACATTCAGAACACTGGGGCAGATTCTTTTCCGAATGGAGTTGCTGATGCCTTCGTAGGTAGGCTTCTGAACCAAAGGATTTGGAGCACATAGAGCAGGCAAAGGGTCGCTCCTTTACATGAACCTTCTCATGCAACCTGAGGGTACGCATACTATTGAACCTTTTTTGACACATTTCGCAGTTATGCGTGGTCTCACTAGCATGCACGCGGCGATGAATACGGAGGTGACTAGCTTTCGCAAAAGTCTTCTCACAGATGTCGCATTTGAAGGTTTTGACATCCCTGTGGCTTTGCTGATGTCTGGATAGACAAGCAGCAAGGATAAAATTCCTGCCGCAAGTTTCACAGCGGAACGCCTTTTCACCTGTGTGAACCCGTCGATGGACGTTAAAGGTGCTTATAGCGATGAAGGTCTTTCCGCATTCTTCGCAGCGAAACGGCCTCTCCCCCGAGTGAACCCGTTGATGGGAGAGGAGTCCATTCCTCAGCTTGAATCTTTTACCACAGACGTCACAACCGAAGGGTTGCTCCCTCTGGTGTTCATTTACGATGTGTGCACTTAGCATGCACTTGCTCAGGAAGGATTGGTCGCAGCTTGGGCAGTGAAACTCTTGAGTTCCACTGTGACTCGATTGATGTGTTGCTTTTGCAGTTCTTAAATACTTTTCAGGTTTTGAAGGTTTTTCTCCTTTATGCTTAGAGTATCTGTGGGCCATTAACCTGCATTTAGCAGAGAAACGCTTTCCACATGACATACAGTAAAAGGAGTCTTGTCCTTGGACAGTGTGAACTTTGAGGCAACTCTGGGGCCGGAATGACTTTCCACAGAACTGACCCTTGAATTGTGGTAGAAGTTTTTGCTCTGATTGGTCTTCAGGAAAGGGCAGATTTGAAGTGTGTTCTTTTTTGGATTGGTGTTTAGTAGAGGACATTCTAGAGGTACAGTCCTCTGCAGACTGGTGTTTTTTAGGAGAAGTCTGGTTTGACCTGTGGTCATCTTGAGATTGGTGTATAGAAGAGGATGGATTTGAGGTGGGTTCATCATCAGATTGGCATTTTTTAGTAGAGGGAAATGTAGAGGTACAGTTCTCTCCAGACTGGTGTTTGGGAAAGGTCTGGTTAGATTTTTGGTCATCTCGAGATGGGTGTTTAGAGGATGGTGGATTTGAAGTGGGTTCCTCATCAGATTTGTGTCTAGGACATGACATGCTAAAAATACAGTCCTCTCCAGACTGTTGTTTTTTAGAAGAAGTCTGGTTAGACATGTGGTCATCCTGAGATTGGTGCTTAGAAGATGTTGGAATTGAGGTGGGATCTTCATCAGATTGGTGTCGAGAACAGGACATGCTAAAGGTACAGTCCTCTTCAGACTGGTGGTTAAAAAAGTTCTGGTTTGACATGCGGTTATCTTCAGATTGGTGCTTAGAGAAGGATGGATTTGAGATGGGTTCCTCATCAGATTGGCATTTAGTAGAAGGCATTCTAGAGGTACAGATCTCTCCAGACTGGTGTTTGGGAGAGGTCTGGTTAGATTTTTGGTCAAGGTGGAACAGGTTTAAGATGTCGTCAATATGTGGAGATTGGTGTTTATGAGAGTAAGGGATTGAAGAGGGTTCCTCTGGTGGTTGGTAGTTGGTTGAGGATGGGTTTGTGGTGTTGTCCTTCCCAGAATGATGTTCATGGTAGGACATATTTGAGGTATGGTCATCCAGAGATTTGTGGTTGGAGGAAACTGGGTTTGAGGTGTGCTCATTCACAGAATGATGCTCATGGTAGGACAGATTTGAGGTGTGGTCATCTACAGATTTGAGGTTAGATGAAGACGGGTTTGAGGTGTGCTCCTCCACAGACTGATGTTCATGGTAGGACAGGTTTAAGAGATCATCCTTTTTAGAGTGGTGTTCACAAAAGGACCTGTGGAAGCAGTGCAGTGTGATCTGCTGTGTTTTGTTCTCCACTCTGCATGATTTTGGATCAGTAGAGTTACCAGAATGGTGTGTGTTAGCAGAAGGGCTGTGTAACGCTTCAAACCTGAACTCTGTGAACACACATCAGATGAAATATTACAAAAGGCACACATAAGAAACACAAGACATTGAAAAACTCCCACGAAAAGAAAATGCAAAAGACAATGTACAAAATTTTATGCAAAACAGTATGAAGTAAGAAAAAGAAATAAATAGAAAAGATGCAAAACTTTGAGTTGTGTGAATTGTACAATGAAAAAGAGGTTGAGTATGAAACATAAATGTGCATCTAACATAACATACACTTTTTAATTTTTTTTCAGTGGGGGGTCAAAATAAATTGTATATATTTAACAACTTCTATTTTTGTCTGCACCCTGAAAATTACCAAAGTGCAGAATTTCTAACTGCTTGGTGAAGGAAATCTCCATATTAATCAGACCTTTATCTTACCTTTAAACAGATTCAGAAACACACTGTGCTGCTGCTGAGCTTCTCCGTTCGTAAAAGGCTCTAATCTCGAGTCGTCCATCGCAGATTCTTAAGAATATATTATATTACCTTAAGCACTCGTGAGGATGCTGCAGTTTTGTCTTTTTGTCTCATGCAGCTTGATTAATTGGGATGTAATTTGGATCTCTATTCTACTCCCTCTGCTCTAAACCTGGTTTGGAATGTGAACATTGATCATAAATCATGCCCAGTAAAGACTTACTGTATTAAAGACCCTGTCTTACTGCAATAAAGACTGTCTTACTGCAATAAAGACCCTGTCCTACTGTATTAAAGACCCTGTCTTACTGCAATAAAGACCCTGTCCTACTGCAATAAAGACCCTGTCTTACTGCAATAAAGACTGTCTTACTGCAATAAAGACTGTCCTACTGTATTAAAGACTGTCCTACTGTATTAAAGACCCTGTCCTACTGCAATAAAGACCCTGTCTTACTGTATTAAAGACCCTGTCTTATTGCTTTACTGACTTTGTTCTACAATAAAGATCTTGCCTTACTACAAAAGAACTTGTCTTACTGTAATAAAGATCTTGTCTTACTGCCTGGTCTTACTGTCGTACTGTCTTAAAGACCCTGTCTTACTGTATTAAAGAGTACCCTGTCTTACTGTCTTACTGTATTAAAGACCCTGTCTTACTGTCTTAATGCAATAAAGACTTTATTTACTGTCTTAAAGACCCTGTCTTACTGCAATAAAGACCCTGTTTTACTGTATCAAACACCCTGTCTTACTGTCTTACTGCAATAAAGACTTTATTTATTGGATTAAAGATCTTGTCTTAGTGTATTACGGCTGTAAAAGAGTTATCTTACTGCTCTAATTATTACTGTACTAATATTTTAGACAAAATCATGCAGAAAGATTTGCTTTACTTTTGTGTTCAAAACGCAGGACCCTAGTCTTGGTGGTGTACCTGCACATTCTTTTTTTCCGTCTTTCTCTCACTCACTCACACACTCTTAAACTCAGGAAGAGTTAACGAGCTGATTAGTCTTTAATGAGCCGATTCATTGAATCAGGTGTGGTCGAGGAGGAAATCACTGGTAGGTTCAGATCACAGCGCTCTCAAGGACTATGGACAAAGACAACTATATTTTTTGGTAGAATTGAATTATTTTAGTCTATTAAGAGCAGGGAAAGTGTAATATTTTCTTCCAGGTTGTCTGGTTTCCTTCCAGCTCACAAAAACATTTGAATTGGTGTCACAGGGTACTTCTTTTAATCATTGATTCATCCTCACCCTCACAGAGGTGTTTTTTTTCTGTAAAGCTGCATCCTGACTTTGTTTAAAGCACCACATACTTTTTATAGACAGAAGTATTGGGATACTTAACATTTTCAGACATGTGCTTTTTTTCCTCTTAAATTGTATATGATGTCTTTGTATGCAGTAGCATTGAATTGACTTTATTTGAACTAGGAGACCCAAACCTGTCCCAGCATAACAAATACCTCTGTCCACAAAGCTAGCTCCATGAAGATATGCTTTGCATAGGTTGGAGTGGAAGATCTTGAGCGGCTTATTACAGAGTTCAACGCTATCGAACACCTTTGGGATTAACTGGAACGCTGACTGCACCCCAGGCCTCCTTGAGAAATGTATCCCCTACAGGATAAGGTATTCTAATTCATCTTATGTTGCATGATGGTCCTGGAGCAACATGGACCATGGTGCTACATACTTTGATTTCACTGTGTATTGTATTGCATATGGCTGGAATGACTATAAAAGCCACTTGATTTGAATATCTTATTTTTAAAGAAATTATGAATGACAAATAAATAGGAAGCAAACCACTTGTAGAGTCATATGTAAAAGTTAATTTTTAGCTGAAAATGAACATGAGCTGAAATGCTGTTTGTGTTTGAGGTCATCTAGTCATCCACTAGAGGGCAGTGCACGCTGAATGGCAGATTTAAATCAGACAAAAGCTGCTCTGAAACCATTTTTATTTCATATTTCAAAGTCTCAAAGCAGTTTGCTTTATAGAAGTTGTCTAAAATGTTTTATTGTTGAGGGTGTATAAAAAAACAAAATAATAAAACATAGATAGATAGAAATGTGTGTGTATATATATATAATTACACAACATTACCCCTGATGTGTTTCTATTTATATTCTATAGCCGGTATGGTTCCTGCTTTTGTTCCCTTGCCTTCTAAATTTGTATATAAATAGGGAAGATATGATTTTGCTGAGCTATAATTCATAAAATTTTTTTTCTTCAATTTAAATTTTACATGTATGTAAAATATCCTTGATCACAAGTCCTAGATTAGGTTGACCCAGAACACTCAGTTCTTGTCTTTATCCTCTCTTTATACGCTTACGCTGTATACCCAAACTGTCGCCTTTTGGTATGGCTAATCCACATTTTGTTGCTTCTGCTAAACAAATAACATGACCAGATGTGGAGTTATTATCGTCAACCGTTTTTATGTTCTCACAGTATGGTAATATGCATCTTGTTGCCATTAGTAGTTATAGTAAGTTTGTTGTATGCTTCTAGAATAACCTTTTTGTATGCTTCTGTTGACCAAACCCTGAACTATCCTTTTGTGGCGTGTGTTACTTTGCTTGTACACACACACACACACACACACACACGCACACACACGCACAGTGGTTCCTGTATTTTTGTTTTAGGCTTATCTTTTGCAGGCTCAACATAACCTTGTGGAGTTGTCTCTCCTAACTTTCTCTTCTGTTCTCACACACACACACACACACACACACACACACACACACCTGGCAGCCCACCCCCTTACTCTCCTTCACTTTGGAAGTATATCTTTATGTGTGAGACAATAAACTTTGGGACTTCTCTCTGAAAGCTGACTCGTGTGTTTCATTGAGACTTCCCCGTATACGTAGGAGAGCAGAGATCGAGAGGAAAGTCTGAATTCAGGGGTATCCTGTCCATGGGACAGAAGGCGATCCTGCCCAAGCGGCAGAGGATAAAACATTCCTTACAATGTATTTTTTATATTAATGTTCATATAATGTTCCCATATCATTGCCATAGATTTGATTATTCTCCAATTCTGACCCAATTAGATTTGTATCTTGTTTTTACTTGGAGGAACTCGTGTTTATTTTAACCCGCCATTTTTATTTCGCAGACATATTCTGCAAATTCACTGACTAATTATTTAGATTTTTCTCAGAATAAAAGCAAACAGTCCCAAGTGTGAAGGTCGAGTCCGTTGATTCAATTCATATAAAACTGCAACACACACTGCATTTCTTAATTTTTTTTTTTTTATTAAAACTGATAACCGAAATGTGTATTACGAGGACTTTATTCCTTTTTTTGATTTGATGTTCAAATCAGAAAATGGAGAACATTTTTGGGGGTTTCTGAACAATAAAATAAACCTCACAATACCAAATACTGTGATCAGAATATTGAATCTAATATTAAATTCTAACCTTAAAGTAAAAGTCAGGTTCATTGGTGCTTCTTTTAATAGGAAGAAATGTCCACTCTGGAGACATTAGGGCAAATAATAAACAGTAAAAAAAAGTAAAAATGTATAAAACAGCTGGTTGATTGACTCTGTAGGCCGGATCTCCAGTAGGTTGTGTTGTGTTATTTGAAATGATTGTGTCTCTTGAGTAAGAAGCAGGATTAACTCCTGCACGGCTTAAAGTGGGTCCATCATCTATTATTGTTATTTTATAAAGCGCAGCAGAGACGAGGCTGGGATTATCAGGATAAGTAGTGATTGATGACATTTTAATAGATTTAATCCCTCCGGAGTGGCGATGTCTTGGGGTTGAGGGATTTATAACCCACCCTTCACTTCTGCTAATCTGGTTTTCTTTCTCTCTTTCTCTCTTTCTCAGTCTCAATGTGTCTTTCCCAGTCATTTGCTATTTATAATTTCTCTGTATGGACAAATGTTTCTGGACACCTGACCATAAGTGATGTTTTTTCCAACCCTCCCATTTCACATTCAGTTCCCATTTTCACAAATGTTCAGCTATTTAATGAGTTGCTCAGTAGCTCCTAGTTTTATAACCACAAATGACTGTAAAGACTGTAGAAAGAACATCACTCATAATCTTACACTCCAGTGCTCATGTTAGTTCTCACTCTCCAGTGTTCTGTAATGTGTAAAGACTATAATCACACTCTTAATGTCACCCAAATGAGGATGGGTTCCCCTTTTGAGTCTGGTTCCTCTCAAGGTTTCTTCCTCATAACATCTAAGGGAGTTTTTCCTTGCCACAGTGGCCATAGCTGTTTATCAGGGATAAATGCACACTGTTCACCTTAATTCTTAAAATTCTGTAAAGCTGCTTTGAGACAATGTATGTTGTGAAAAGCGCTACAGAAATAAATTTGACTTGGCTTGACTTGACTTACTGTTATAATAACTTCCACCCTTCTAGATTTTGGAGTATGTTTGTGGAGATTTGTGCTCATTCAGCCGCAAGGCTGTTAGTAAAATCAGGTCCTGATGTATGTGAGGTGAGGAGACCTGGTATGCAGTCAGCGTTCACATTCATACTAAACAAGTCAAATAGGGTTGAGATCAGAGCTCTAAATGAGGCCACGCATGATCTTCACTTCAATCCATGTAAAGCAAATCTTCATAGAGCTGGCTTTGTGTACAGACAGGTTTGTGTCTGCTGGGTCAAGTAAAGGAAAAATTCAATTCTATCACACGAAGAGACGTCCAATACAAGTGTGTGCCTCCATCTTTGTGGTAACAGTTTGGCTGGAGTTCCAGAAGTGTCCTGATACTTCTGTTTGTTTAATGTATGTACTGGTCAGATGAAACCTTAAAATTGAAAAAACAGGGATGCGGGTGCTAATATAGCTTATATTATATATACATAAAAAAATCAGCTTTTCTTTCCACTCATTGTTGATATGCACACTTTTATAAACCGTTTGCATATTTTCAAATATTTCTTTGAGCCAAACATGTGAAGCATTTGTTTCTTTGCTTTCTTATCTTCATTATAATTACAATATTTAAAACGTACAACTAAAATGAGCTTTTTTGGTCCAGACTGATCATTTTGTCAGACAATTGTTTCTATCTCTTTTTTTTTTCCTTTTGTTTGTAATTGTATTTAATATTCTGTTCACAGAGCTACTATGAGCTACTAACTCAGTGATGAACAGTCAGCAAGCACTGATAACAATTGAAGATTGGTGCAGAGATACTGAACTTAAACAAGGTCAGAGAGCAATTATGTGATTTCTGAGACACTCAGAAGGAATTACACATGATTATGTAGAGGCTTTAAAGCATAAACCTGAGCATTAAAAAAGAACTGGGTGGATTTTCCCCTGTTTCTTAAATTCAGGGAAGAAACTCTTTTAGTGAACAGGGTATGAGCATGATGCATATGCTGTATAAACCTTAATGTATAGTGCATATACTGTAGATGCCATTTATACAGTGTGTATAAAAATCACAATACAGTACTTGCACAATACAGCAATATTTCTGTACTTGCTTCAGAAGTACTTTTTGGGTGGTTTATATTAATATTCTAAAAAAATGTTGGTCCTATTATGGAGACTTGGCCTTTGTAATAGAAGAGATGCTGCCTTTGTATAGGTCCAGCCATTAATGGAGGCCGCGCTCTCTCTCTCTCTCTCTCTCTCTCTCTCTCTCTCTCTCTCTCTCTCTATGTATGTATGTATGTATGTATGTATGTAGATGTCAGTCCAAATAAACGAATATATATATATATATATATATATGTGTGTGTGTGTGTGTTACCAATAAAGAAGGTGTGGCCTTTGTATATGTCAGTCTAAATCAAAGGCGTGTGGCTGCTGTATCTTTCAGTCACCAATAAAAGAGGCTTGGTCTATGTATCTGTCGTTCCAAATAAAGGAGGTGTGGCCTCTGTATCTGTCAGTCACCAGTAAAGGAGGTGTGGCCTCTATACATGTCAATCTCATTAAAGGAGGTGTGGCCTCTGTATTTGTTCAGTGTTCTGTATAGTAAGTGTTCTTCGATCCCAGAACTAATGGTGTAACCAAAAAAAAACCCAGAAAGGTGTTTGGTGATTTTCCCAGTTTGGCAGAATTGAAGAGGAAGAGTCCATTTACACCAAATACATAAACTAATTCTTTATTTCTTGACATGATGATTTGCTTGGCATTTCATTTCTTTGTTGACTTATTAGCAATAATGCAGATAAAGTGCTTCAGAGCTGTGTGCATCGAGGAACATCATTTTTAGTGACAGTTTTATTTTTCAACAAGGGCATGTTAGTAAAAATAAATAAATAAACAAAGCAAGAAAAAAAAAAACCATATGTAAATATCCAATAAACAACCTGTACTATGTGACTTTACAGGCAGCACACTTGTACACCTTTAGCCATCGTCTCATATCCACTGCAATACACGTGACATGGAATAGTTAAGATGAAACACATTATAAACAAGAAATTCAACAAACAAACGCAAACTCAGCGCTGATTAGGAGACACGGGTTCAAAATAGTGGTCCATATTTTTGTGATGTATCTCTACACTGAATACTTTTCAGTTTTCGTGTTCGTAGTCGCTGTTGGGATCAGGTTGAGGAGATGAGACTTTCAGTGCACTCTTGCAGTCCTGCTTGGATGTGCTGGACAAATCAATGGCCATGTCCTCCACATCGTCTGTCACAGAGCCTCGTCTCGGCCATGCGGCGTCTCCGTCTTTAGCGTTCGTCTCCTCGGGGTATGACTCTGAGTGTGAAGAGGATTCAGGCCTTGCTGGGGACTTCTTGGACATTTCCATGGACTTTTTATGCATTCCTGATAAAAAAAAAAAAAAAGAAAATACAAAGGTGTTAAAACCGGATGCAAACCTGCTCACGTGTAGAAGTGAATAAGAATTAGGGAAAGCACACCTCTCCGGCCGGGGCCAGTCCCTGGTGCTGCTGATAGCTTGTCCTGATTTTGAAGAGTGAAAGGAGTCCCTGGGCCAACAAGGATGAAACTTCAGTTAAAGGAACTCAGCCAAACACAAATTCCCTCATGTGCCTCGCTTTGTCTTTGACTCGAGATTGCTTGAGAATGAAAAACTGCATAAAATATTTTTTTTTATTGAAATTTCACATAATCTAGCAACTTTAGAAAAGCTAGTCAGCTACTAAGATGCAACACTACACTATCAGCAGTTTGTTAGCTAATATTAGCTTGAAAACAAAGCAGTTTGTTAGCTAAATATTAGCATTACTTTTCCGAAACTAGCTAAATCTGTGTATATCGCTAGCCAATTGTTTGTACAGTAGTAGCAAGTAGCCACATTAGCTAGCACTGTAATTATAACTGTAATAAGTCAAGCCAAAGAAGTGAAAACTAAGGCGTGTTATGGCATCACGTGATCGAGTTTGAGTTTGGCTGAAATGTCAGGAAATTTTATTTAACGCTAAATACCCTTGTGACCCAGAGATGCCTGTCACTTTGCAAAATAAGAATAAATATTTGTATTTAAGAATTACCATAAAATATCTGCTTAATGTAAAAGCCATTTATAGAGAAATAATATGTGACAGATGATGAAATATAGACTATATGGACAAAAACATTGGGACACCGGACTTTTCCAGTCATATGTAGTTCTTCCTTAAACTGTTACCACAAAGTTGAAGGCACACAACTGTATAGGGCGTCTTTTGGTATGAAAGCATGAACCTCGAGACCCAAACCATGAACATATAATTTTGGAGTGGATAATTGGCCACCTTATCGAAACTTGTATGTAAACACTGACTGCACCCCAGGTCTCCTCACATCACCTACATCAGTACCTTACTAACAAACTCATGGCTGAATAAATCTCCACAAGCACACTTCAAAAGTCTAGTTGAACACCTTCCCAGAAGAGTGAAGGTTATTACAACAGCAAATTGAGACTAAATGTGAAATGTGATGATCAGAAAGCACATAGGAATCTCATGGTCAGATATCCACAAACATTTGTCTGTATAGTGTAAAAAAAAAAAAAGAGCATTTGATTAGTAAAAGAAAAGAAGATATGTGGAACTGATTAGAAAGACAAAGACAGAGAAATCCTTATAACCCAGGTAGATCCATTCTCAAGGTTCAAATCTATTATTGGTATCAAAATTGTTTTGTATCCTTAGTGTGAGTTTTTTAAAATGCATGTAATGTCCCTTTAAATGATTCATTAAGCTGTAAAAGTACAGCAGAGGTGCGTAAGGATGAATTAGGTATACATTTATTGTAAGGTACACATTTAAAAGTAACAGTTTCTTTCCTTCTTGGAGTTAAGAACTGGTATGTATGTAAGTATGTATGTATGTATGTATGTATGTATGCATCAGTGGTGTAAAGTATTTGAGTAAATGTATTTCGTTATTGTACTCAAGTAAATTTTTTGGTTACTTTCTAGTTTTACTGTATTTAAGATATAAGCAACTTTTACACTCAATTACATTTATGATTGAATATATGTACTTTTTTTCTGCACTATATCTTAAGTGATAATTGACTGTTACCAATTACATTTTGCACCTCTGCTGAAGATGTCATTAAGCCTCAACACTCTCTTACACACATCCGCTGCCTTTGAGCGATTTTCTTTGGCACCGCTGGCCTCATTTTCATTACTTTATCTAAAATTATTCTCTTTATTTCTATTTGTCCATTGAATACTAATGGTTCTACTTCTTTGTGAAATGATACTGTAGTTAAATTTTTTGTCAAATACTTTGTCTTTTTTGTTTAAACTTTTGTTTTATTCTGGCATGTTGAAGAGGCTGTTGGGTTGATCGTTAATGCAGTGTTTAGGTGTAAAATTTGATTTATATTTTCGGAAAAATAAAACCCTCACAACTCAGATGTTATACTCATGTACTGTTTATATCAGATACTAGAGGATTTTTACTCAAATCACATTGGAATCAGTGACTTTGAAAGTTGTAATGGAGTCAGTTTTGCAGTCAAATATCTATACTTTTACTGTAGTATAATTTTCAGGTTTTTACACCTCTGCTATGTATGTATGTAAGTTTTGGATATATTAAACTTTTTTCACTATCTACAGTATATGGTTATTCCCCAGATAGTCTAGGTTTAATTGATTACATTCACACATACAATCAAGTAGGATACCTTTTTTTTTTTCAGAAATTATATATAAAAACCAGTGATAGAAAAATCGAATATGAGAGATGCCAATATTTATATTTTAAAAGAATTTAGGCCCGAAATAGAGAATATGATATTATAAAAGAAAGATATATGTAACTGAATACTGATTTACAAATGGTATTTGTTATTATAACCCAAGTAGTCGTTCATTCTTAGAAAAAAATGGTACCAAACTTGACACTTTTTTAAGGATTTCTATTAATTTCTTGTGTAAAGTTTCTACAGCACATTTCTTTTTACACATAAATCTGTTTCATTCCCAATTTCTGTATTTTTCCACATTAGCATTTCACAGTCGGAATCTCTTTCATTTCCATCTCATTTTCCTTGCATCCATTTCTTTCACACTTGACCACATACTTGAGTTGTTTTAAATTTAGCATCGAAGTGCATGTTTTTTTTGTTTTTTATGTCTTGCTTGACAAGAAAGCAAGATGGCTGACTGTGTGTGATTAAATGCGTGGTTGTGAAAAATCTCTGTGACTCACCCAGAAGCCAGGGGGCACACGAGCCCATCATGCCGTTTTTGGCAGAGTTGAGGATGGATTCTGGTAGAGGGATGGAGTGACGGACCATGGCGCCGTACAGACCGTATTCGGCCATCACGCTGCTACGGCCCCAGCACTTCTCACGCTTCCTCCATTTGGCCCGGCGGTTCTGGAACCACACCTGTACAATACACAGTGTTAAATATCATACCCACCATTTTAAATCTTATTCACAAGCTAATAACTGTTGTGGTTTTTGATTTGTTCCATACAATATTCTCATGTGCATTCAGATTTTTAATTAATTCATTTTCCACATGATAAAGCCAAGATGTGTTTAATTTTTTGAAGCAGATAATAACATTTGTAATATAACTAACAAAATCTTTTGTTCCAAATAAGTACATTTATTGTATTGATTATATTTTCTGATGTTTCAGTTTGCACTAAAAAGCATTAAATTGTTCAAAGTTTTTTATTCATTTTATTTTTTTATTTTTTTATTAAAATGGTAAAAAGAACCACAAAACACGCTTTTATTAATTTCTTTTTTCTTATATTCAGAAAAAGAAGTACTAATACTGTTCATCAATTTTAAAAATTCCAATTCAGTGTTATTTGTATGGCACATTTAACAATATACATTGTCTCTAAGCAGCTTTACAGAAATAAATAGATTACAAATATAAATGTTTAATTTCTAAATTTGGCCTTATAAGTTTATCCCTAATGAGTGAGCCAGAGGTGAAAAAAAACTCCCTGAGATTATATGAGGAAAAAACCTTGAAAGGAACCAGAGTCAGAAGGAAAACCTCATTCGGGTGGCACCAAATGTTCATTTAGATTTATTAATGACTTAATCTTGATATACAGTATAACACCATTTCACTACTTGTAATACTCGAAAGATATAAAACAATGTTAGTCTGAATGTGGTTCCTTTTTTTCAGGCTTTTTTTTTTATCAGAAGTATCAAAAGTTTTGGCTAAATATTTTTATTATTTGTTAATTTTTATTTTAATTACTCTAAATGCAAATGAAACCAACTGATGCTTTTGATTTATTTTTTATTTCACACTGATTAAGATGTTCAGTCTTTTCACCTAGTATTATTCATTTTTAAGATTAAATTTTTTATTTAATTTTTATTACAGGCTCAAAATTAGCATATAAGATTGATGTGGTACTTGAAAATAATGGAAAAGCAAAAAGGGTGTCAGTTTGAATGTGATACATTAATTTTTTTTATGGCATTTTGCTTTTTTATCATTACAGTTATGAAAAGTGGTCGAGAAGTAGGACATATGAAAATGAAATAATTTTGAAAAAATCAGTTGGGGCCAGTTTTCTGAATTTGATGTTCTCTAAAAAACATTATTTAGCCCATTTTTTTCATACTCATTGACGCTAACCTCTTCTGATCATTTGTTAAACTTATAGTATTTCTTGTGTTTTTTGGCCACTATGTTGTATAAATGTGTGTAAGAATCTAACAATATACCTGTATCCTGTCCTCGGGGAGCTCTGTCTTCATGGCCAACATTTCGCGAGCGTAAACATCTGGATAATGGGCCTCGTTGAAAGCCTTCTCCAGTTCTTCCAGCTGGTGAGAGGTGAACACCGTCCTGATGACAGAAGTGAAAACTGTTGAGATGCTTCAAGTACATCAATACACTAAATCCAACCTGGATTTCCACCAAATTTTCACACGTTTCATTTTCCAAACCTTTTTTTTTTTTTTTTTTTTACCTTTTTTCATCTTGATCTCTTTTCTTTTACTGTTCTCAATCATAAGTTATAAAATAGAATATATCATACTATGTCAACATATCAGACATAAATTATTTCCATAATTACTTTAATTTTAACCATTATTTTGCTGGATACGATTTGAGCTTAAATCCCTCAGAGCAGGGATATATATTCGATATATTGTATATTATAATGTCATCAAAATCACTCTCACGCAAAGTAAAAGTTAATCTGTGAGATATAAATGTACATATATATATATATATTGATCTGACCTGTGTCGGCGTTTCTTTCGTTTCTGAGAGTTGCTCGAGCTTTTCTCTTCATTAAGATCCCCAGAAAGGCAGTCTTCATCTGAGGATTTTACAGGGACCAATATTTATACAGAAGGTTTTATGCACAAATAAAAATTAACTGATTAATTCATTTGCTTAAAAAAAAGAAAAGTAAAAGTAAAAGGAAGTGGGAAAAAAAGAGTATTTCATCACTTGCATAGTTAGTTAGCACAAATAAAATAAAATTATAAGTTGTTTTTTATTTGACAAATTCAAATGCATTATTTTTGTAATGATTGTAATTATTATTTTGTTATTAATTATTATTTTGTTTTTAATTGCTTATTTTTTATATTTAAAAAGGTGGATTTTATGACTAACTTTGACAAGTCAAGTTTATTTCTATAGCACTTTTCACAACAGACATTGTCTCAAAGCAGCTTTACAGAATTTTAAGAGCTACCAAATTTCAATATTACCAAATATTTGATTTTTTAATTAATTAATTTGTTAGTTTGAATGTTTGCTTACCTTATCTAACATATGTAAAACACGTACAAAACATTTATATTTCATGGGGTGTTTACTGGTATTATTTATTTTTAAATAATCATTCATTTCTGTGTCGTAACAATCAAAAAAGCGCACATTACCAGCATGGATGTGAACAATAAACAGTTTATATCCCACTTGTTTAAAACATTTTTTTACAATATATTTTGATAAACGAGTTCAAATGTATTATTATTATTATTATTATTATTATTATTATTATTATTATTATTATTATTATTATTTTGATTATTGCTTATTCATTTGATTTGACATTCCTGATTTCTTTACACGGGCCAAATGAAATAAACAAGTCTAACACAATCACAATTGCAAAATGCTGCATTATATGTATAGATTATGGGGAATATAATGAGTCCTAATATAATATTATTAACATATTAATATAATAAACAATAAAGTTTTTGCGAAAAAAAAAAAAAAAAAAAAAAAACCAAACTGTTCTTTCGCTTGTTAGAGTATTTCTTTTTCAGCACTGGAGTGCATGAACAGCGCCCGATTTTTTTCCAGTCGGAAGAAGAAACACAGGACCCACCGGAATAGACGTCGTGCCGCTGTGCTCCTGAGTTGAGGTTGAAGTGTCGGCCAGTGCGGGACTGCAGGAGCGGGATGTGTCCCGGGAGGAAACACGGAGCACCTGGAGGCTGCTGCGCCGCCAGACTGCAGAGGAACCCCAGACCGAGCGGGAGAGACCCTGCAGCGGGCAACGAGAAGCCTCCGGTCCCGTGACCCTCATCAGTGCCCCCGAGGTGCTCGGTGACTTCCAAAGCGCCACTCTGACGCGGCCGGAAGTCCGGTTCGAGGCCCAGCAGGTCGGTGATGGCGAAGCCTTTGGACCGAAATCCCGACGCGCCGACGCGCGACTTGTCGGCGCTGTAAAAAGTCGGAGTCGGAAGCAGCTTCGCGTGCGGCTTCTCCTCCACTTTCTCTCGCCCTGTCATGACTGTGTTAGCGGTCTAATATTTAATGCTAATTATATTTCTGATTATAATGATTTACCCCCAAGGTACCAGCAACAGGCTGAGAAGAGACTGGCAGGACAATTTATCTCTCCATCACTCCATCCAGGGAAATCCAGCCTCCAATCAGATCTCAAAGACAGATTTTTTTACTGATGCGTTTCCCTTTTCCCCTCCACAATCCCAGGGGATTAATTGCCACCAATTGTCCTTTAAATCCGACAGGGTTTTGCTACCACTTGGTCCTTAAGTTGTTTTTCCCCCCAATTTCACTTCCTGATTATGTATACAACCAGACTAGAACAATAATGAATACAAAAATATCAGACTTCACTGAAAATCAATCCACATAATAAATGTGATATTATGTACACTTTCATTAAGCTGATTTTCGCTCATTGAAGATGCTAAATTATTATTAATTAATTAATTAATTAATTTTTATATTAATATTCACAATCACCTTATTCACTGCAGTTACTCAATGATTATTATTTATTCGCTGAGATCGGATAGTTTGTTTGTTTGTTGGTTTTTTACATGCATTTTATGCAGCTAGAATTTGTTTACTCTGCCAAAAAAAGGGCCAATCTCCAAAAGCAAAATTATTGGAAGGAAATGAGAATGAGAAAAAAACACCACATAGACTCCCCTGTGGCAGTGTAGGCACATTTATTTTGTTGAAATTAAATGAGGAAAGGGTAAAATTCACCTAGTCTTGTACACAAAAGTCAAATCAGGAAAATGAATTAAATATATCATGTCACCAACTCTGAATGGAACAACATTGAAACTTCTTTCTGTAACAAGCTGTGAACAAGTTCACCCACACAGCTTAAACATGTAAAGGTAAAAGGAAAAGCTTTCCCATAATATATTGCTTTACTTGTTTAATTCGTTTTTTGTGACCAATAACTTGTTGTTAATACCAGTAAAAGTTTCATATTTTGTCATTTTTTATGCTTTCCCTGTTTTATTTTTTGTTTTTGAAAATATGTCCTTGAACAGATTTAAAGGTTTACTAGGCAATCAAGAGATCGCATATCTGGTTCCCTTTTATACAACCAAAAGCATTTAAATACTCTAAGATAGTAATTTAACTGATAATAATATATTCTAATGTGATTAATATAATTATAAAACCATAGTAGTATTACAGGTGCATCTCAATAAATTAGAATATCATTAAAAAGTTGATTATTTTAGTAATTCAATACAAAAAGTGAAACTCGTATATTATATAGATTAATCACACACTGACTGATATATTTCAAGTGTTTATTTATTTTATTTTTGATAATTTTGGCTCACATTTAACAAAAAACTCACCAATTCACTCTCTCGAAAAATTTTTAATATTTCATAAGACCAATAAAAAGAAAAGTTTAGTGGATTGTTGGCCTTCTGGAAAGTATGTTAATTTCCTGTATATGTACTCAATACTTGGTAGGGGCTCCTTTTGCTTTAATTACTGCCTCAGTTTGGCGTGGCATGGAGGTGATCAGACTGTGGCAGAAAAAGTTTAATATTGGAGACTCTTGGTGTCACACTCTAATCAGCTCATTAAATCCAAACACATGCAAAGGTTTTCTGAGCCTTTAAATGGTGTCTCAGTCTGGTTCAGGCTACACAATCATGGGGGAAGACTGCTGACTTGACAGTTGTCCAGAAGACAATCATTGACACCCTGCACATAAAACACAAAAGGTCATCGCTAAAGAAGCTGCTGTTCACAGAGTGCTGTATCCAAGCACATTAATAGAAAGTTAAATGGAAGGAATAAATGTGGTAGAAAAAGAAACGAAGCCCATTCAATAATTTGGAGGAGATTCACAAAGAGTGAACTGAAACTGGATTCAGAGCCTCCATGCACAGACCTATCCATGGGCTACAATCAGAGGTGTCTTACCTGGACAAAGTAGAAAAAGGACTGAACTGTTGCTCAGTGGGCCAAAGTTGTCTTTACTGATGAAAGAAAAGTTTGCATTTTATTTGGAAATCAAGGTCCCAGAGTCTGGAAGAAGAGAGGAGAGGCACAGAATCCAAGTTGCTTGACGTCCAGTGTAAAGTTTGCACAGTCAGTGGTGGTTTGGGGAGTTGTGTCATCTGCTGGTGTTGGTCCACTGTGCAGCTGTCTACCAGGAAGTTTTAGAGCACTTCATGCTTTTCTCTGCTGACCAGCTTTATGGAGTTTCTGATTTCATTTTCAAGTAGGATCTGGCACCTGCCCACACTGCCAAAAGCACCAAAAATTAAATGACCATGATGTTGGTGTGATTGACTGGCCAGCAAACTCACCAGACCTGAACCCCATAAAGACTCTATGAGGTATTGTCAAGAGGAACATAAGAAACGAGAGACCAAAAAATTCACATGATCTAAAGTCAAGTCAAGTCAAGTTTATTTCTGTAGCGCTTTTCACAACAAACATCGTTTCAAAGCAGCTTTACAGAATTTAACAGTTAAGGTGCGACAGGAATTAAATAAAAAGGAACCCTGATGTAGTATTGAGTACATATACAGTAAAATACCAAATTGATATTTGTTAAGAGCATGTGCCAAATACTGCAAATGTAACTAAGTATATGGGTTGCTTTTGTTACATAATATTTTAGTTTGTGCTCAATCTAAAATTATAATTGTTTCAATAAAGATAAAAAGGCCATATGCTCTGATTGCACATTCTCACACAAAATGTATTCTGTGTGCACTATAATTTATGATTTAAAGCCATTATAAATCATATCAGTCATAAACAAACAATTCCCCACATAGTTTCCTAAATTTGTCTGATTTAATCTTTATTTGTTAAATATGATCGAACTTAATTTATGAACATGTTTAGATTGTCCATGCTATTGAAACTACACTTGTTTTTGCTTTACATTTTTTGCTTCACACCTCTGTGATTGACTACGTTCAGCACTGAAAGATAAATATATTAAAAAAATCTAATATCTATATTTATATATTTTTAATAAGTCTACATTTATTAAAATACAAAAAAAAAACAACAAACAAGTTATTTGTGGTTAAAATGATTTGTAGGACGCAATGTGTTTATTATTAATAGAAATCAGTGCAATTTGTCCTTTTGTGATTACAGTTATTACCACTGGGAATAAATGGAATTGTGAATAAAATAATAAACTTAAAAAAAGAAAATAACATTAATCATTAAATTCACATTTCAGTGCATGTCTCTGTATCAGGCTTTACATTTTAATTCGAAAATTTCTCCTGTTTTTCCAGGAGGCATTTTACAAACCAGCAGTATGAGATTTGATTCCTTAAACTTCCCAATCTGTGTTTAATTACTCCATTAACTAATTATCAAATATATAATTATTATTTTAGTTTTTTGCTTAGTGTAACAAATGAACACAATAAAGCATGACACACAGAATCGGTTTAATCATTAAAGATGATACAACACACACACACACACACATACACACACACACACACACACACACACACACACACACACACACACACACACAGACAATGAATAGTGTGTGTGTGTGTGGGGGACGTTAGGACGCGGTTTTCTCTCTCTAGAGAATAAGGACAAAAGAAATCCACTGGTGGTCTGAGGGGTAATTAAACACACGCGCCCTCATGAATACATTCTAGCTCACAAACACAAACACACACACACACACACACACACACACACACACACACACACACACACACACACACACACACACACACACACAGAGCCTTTTGTAGACACTCTGTCAACTGTTATGAGTATGAAAGAAAACCTGAAGTTGGCTAGTTAACGTTATTCCCCTGATAAATGATGTTCAGATATTTCGTCAGTTCAATAAAATAAAATAAACAAGAAACCGATCAAATAAACTGTAAAGCAGTATTTTTGCATTTCGATAAACCTATAAGTATGATCAAAGTAAAAATACATGATATGGGAAATATAATAAAAAAAAAATCCTTTATTCATTTAATTGAATTTTTTGTTTGTTTTTGCTTTGGACTCAAGGTCATGGTGGATCTAAAGCCCATACCAGGAACAGTACAAAGTGGGAATCTTAGCAGCTCACCATGACGGAGGCCCATTCACACACACCCCTTTACACTTCAGTCCATCTTCTGATATGTTTTTGGGATAAAAGCAAGTAATTATTACAAAACTGTTAAATCCTAGATGAGCATTATATGAAAAAAGGTTTGTGGACACCTGACCATAATGTATGACCTGGCAAATGGCATTCATCCTAGTCAGGGTCAAGATGGAGTCGGAATCCAGCCACAACACCTGCTGGGATTTGAGGTTTAGGGAAATTTAGCGAGATCCCAGAGGAAATTCCATGGAGACAAATGGACACACAATAGGAATGTGCATCTCCATAACTGAGGCTGATGTAATTTGCATCTCGATGCATAGCAAATAATGCGATACATCAAAGATACATATGAAGCAGCTACCGATGCGATACGATTCACCCCCTATTATGATGCAGTGTGATCCGATTTCCTTTCGATTCAACATGATGTGTTTCAATGTGATATGATACAATGGAAAAAACATGATGCTGTGCAATTCAATATGGCACAGTTAGTTCACTTTTATTTCTTCGGTTCAGACAGACAGCAAATCATCAATTTATTTAAGTGCTTTCTGATTTCTAATGCATGGCATTTTCACAAACAGAAAAAAATAAATCAAATGATTTAAAACAAAGATAGATGCAGCTCTACCTCTGCCATGTTAATCTATATTCTATATGATGTAGCAGCAGTGGTGCTGAAAGAAAGCACTTGAGAAACAGTTCAGTTAGAAGAAATCTACATATCAAATATTGTTCACGAACTCTGTTAAGGTACTGTCTACAATATTTATAATAAAGAAAATATTTATGGTGCTGTCAGGTTTCTCATCCCACTTTAAAATAAAGCAGAATATGGAATTAGACCTTAATCATGTTTTCACTGACAAGGAATGGTCCAAGGCCCAGAGTGTACTGGCCAAATTTGGCCAAATTGTCTTTCTTTTCTCTGAAATACCACATTAACCAAAACATGCCCCAGAAAATGCTTGTACTCCTGCGCTCGCTTGAATGAAACCAGACATTTTTATTACATATAGTCTGAAGGTTGTAAGTTAAAATTTCACAAGGTCAATACTGTCACTCATCAGCCACACCCTTGGGCTTCAAGTGTAAAAATATTGTCTAAGGAGCAGTTTTGTATGTTTAATCATAATCTTTAAACCCTACAGCGGTGTGAATGTGTGCTGTTAAACTGTTTATATTAGAGACAGATTTAAAGTGTGTCTTATAGAGAAAAAAAAATAAAAAGAAAGAAAAACTTTAATCCCAGGCCTGAGAGTTGTTTACTGCTCTGAATTAGGTTAATCTATGAGGAGCCCCTTTTTGCATAATTAGTAGAGCAAAAGCGGGGTCTGGGTTTGATTGATAAATGTATGCATGTGTGAGTGTGTGTGTGTGTGGGTGGGGGTACAGGGGGTACCTTGTCAGACTATTGTTTTCTAAGTAAACAATAGACCAGCAACCATAATGCTGCGCCTAGTGTTTTATGTGCTTTGTGGGACGTTACCCAGGACATAAACACTGCCTGTGTGTGCTTTTACAGCCTTTTATTAGCTTTAACGTTCACTTTTTATGCTTTTTACCACTGGAGATCATGTTCACAGTCCTGGCAGGTCACACTGGATCAAAAACTCTGTATGCTGTAGTAAGAACAATACAACACACAGGATTGTGTGTTGTGATACTGTAAAACAAAGCTCCAAAAGTATTAACTTAAAGCAAGAAATAAGTCTCATCTGGCGTTCTCATCCCTTTTCATTTCTGCTTTTACTTTCACTGAGCAGCGCATCAATCATTTCAGAGAGTCTGTGCAACAAGTAATTTTTGGTAAAATTGAAAAAAAAAAGTAATATTTAGTTGTTGGTCATTTGTACATTATTTTCTATGTATACGTCAACATTTTGGTCTTATGTACATGAAAAGTGTCACTTTAATGCACATATATTTGAATAGATTCATATATCAAATACTTTTTTATTCATTTAAAACCTATAATTATAATGAAAGCTAAAAATGCAGTATATCAATACAATGAGGATTTGTTTCATTTTTTATTTGTTTGTTTGCTTGTTTTTCATTATTTTTTGGAGAATCAGTGTCAGGGCTCAAAAACTTGGTAATGCTAGGCAGTGCTAGGCTAACTATGTAGCCAGTGTTTGCTAACTAGCTTGATATATTTAATATTATTTCATTTAGCCTGATTATTGTGTAACACTGTTTTAGTTGGTCATTTTTACAGTTCTTTTTGGGAAAAACAAATTAGGGGTGACCCAGAATAGTCGAAGATTCGATGCTCCGATAAGAGGAGCCTGATTCGACTACCAATCTCACGGGCGAATCTTCGCAGAAGTGCCGTTTTGTTTACAGTGCTTGTTGCCTAATTTCACATAGAACTACTGTTTTTTTCCCAATAAGTTAATATACAGCCCATTGTAATGATAATAATGCTGTAAAATAAAATGTGAAAAATAAGAAGCTTTTAATAAAAAAATTTATTGTGCGTGTATAAATCCAACCCCCCTGTTTGTTTCATTCTCCATGATTTGTGACAGACACAGATGCAAATAAAACAAATATATATAAGTATTAGGCAGCAAGTGAACATTTTGTCCTCAAAGTTGATGAGTTCGAAGCAGGAAAAAGAGAAAACCACTTTCAAAGACACCCTGTACATGTGTGTGCCTCAAACTCTGAGGTAACAGTTTGGGAAAGAACCACATATGGCTGAAAAAGTCAGTGTATTTTGACAGCGCTATCATGCACTAGGTTTGATTATTATGTGGACATCAGTCTTAGATTCGTTTTGGATATTGGCTAATAGTCTAATAGTTCTGGTCTTGGCATAAAGATAAAAAATATAGATCTCTACCTGAAGCCAATTATCATTGTCTCAAGTGTAAAATCAGTAAATCTTTTTGTATTGTGTTTTTGTGAATGTATTAGGTGAGTAAAGAATGATGTCATTATATGTAATAATTACACTGTTTCTAAACTGACCTACAGATGCTGATTAATCTTTAAAAAATCTGTCTGAATTCCTGGATAGAACAGATTTTTACTCAACCATAACTGCTTTTCTTTAACAAATGACAGAAGCGACGTTAACAACGATGAACCTGTTATTAATGATTGTGATATCGTCGATGTTGAGGTGACTTTTTGACGATGCTTCGTTTTCCTGCTCAAATCTCTCAAAGGGCCTCAAAACCAAGATAACCCGGATTAAGTTAAGTCATCTCCACGGGTTAATCTACTCGCCGCCGTAATGAGTCTTCCACTGGATTGCTTAAATTAAAAGCAAACAGCAAGAGTCATTTGAGTGCGAGGGAGATTGAGCCCGGCCTCATTTGCTAATGCACTAAGTAATTTGATTTCCTTTAATCGTCGATGTAATCGTCGTGGCGTTAGCGAGGAGAAAGATGACAGAGGAGCAGACAGGTTACATCCGGATATTAAATGTTTAAAGACCAATCAGGGGCAATGAACAAAGGGTGATGAAACTAAATGGAACAGAAAGAAATAATACATAAAGGGGGGGTCGAGGGTCGTTCCAAAGATCAGTATGTGCTTGTGGAATTGATAGAAATATAAACAATTTGTTTGCATTTGTGTGCAGAAATATTCTCATTCTTTTTATTTCCTGTCAACTCCGATTAGGCAAAAGTGTGCCTCAGGTTTTTAAATATAAACAGGAGAGTTGATGTGAGTGTTGAAGTGAGTGTGAGTGTGAACTCGTGGCTTCTTAAGCAGCCGTGAACTCAGAGCAGGTCGAGATTATTTAGCATTTGTACAGTGAAAAAGGACACACACTCAGACATTGACATACAGACAAACACACACACACACACACACACACACACACACACACACACACACACACACACACACACACACACACAAACACACAAATAAACACAAAAATACACACAGGCAAAGACACACACAGATACACAGATAGAGAGAGAGGAGAATACACAAGTAAGTGCATATACAATAAGGATGTCCATCTCCATAACTGAGGCTGATGTGATTCGCATCTCGATGCATAGATAATGATACAATACATTAAAGATACATATGAAGCAGTTACCGATGCGATACGTTTCACCCCATTACGATGCAGTGGGGTCCGATTTCTATTTAATTCAACACAATGCAATTCAATGCAATACAATGCACTGGAAAAAACATATAGAATGCTCTGCAATTTAATTTCAAGTCAAGTCAAGAGGCTTTTATTGTCATTTCTACTATACACAGTTTATGGTAAAAACGAGACAACGTTCCTCCAGGACCCTGGTGCTACACTAAACAACATAGAGCTACAACACAACACAAAGCTACATAAAGTGCATCCTGTGCAACCTAGTGCAAACAGTGCAGACAAAAAACAGTGCAGACAGACAACACAACACAACACAAGACAACACAAGACAAGACAAAAAAACAAATATAGCGCCGACCAGTAAACTTAACAACGTAGTGCAAAAAAAAAAAAAAAAATAAATATGGTACAGATAGTTCAGGAGAAGGAGACAAAGAAGTCAAAGTTACAGGAAATAAAATTCCTCAGCTGTAGATACCTATAAAAATGTGTCCTGTGAATGTTAAACATTTGTACAAGTTGTTCAAATGAGCCAAAGGTATTGTCAATGTAAAGATCATAGAATGACACCACACCACACTTTAACCATACCCCGAAAGCGTGTCCTTTCCTCATCGAATTCAAAGATAGATCAGTAAGCTTGAAATGACACCGAAACTGATTCCAAATACATCGTTTACTTTTATGCCGATGCTCCGATGCGAATCGTAAAATCTTACTATTCCTTATCTACATATATAAACACACACACACAACCCACCGAAAAATGTCTAAAGTATAAATGCCTACCATGAAATAGCATGACTGAGAAACAATTTGTATTACCTGCTTTATTTTCCCTTCAATCACTTAGATTTAGCAGAAATTTCCTTCAGATTAGCCTTAAACCATGCACATTAAATTAATTGTACTACATTATTATTATCTTTCCCATTTTGTGACTTTCAAATATAATTATAGAACCAATCTGAAGGGCATTAGCTTTGATCCCTTTATTATTCATCTATAAAAGGTAGCAAGCTAGTGAAGGAAAATTGGATTGCGCCGGGCTAATGCCATAAACGATGGCCGATTGGAGCAGGCTCTTACGAGGAAAAATGACCGCATTTATTAAAAAAGAAAAAGGGTCTAATCTTTTTGGATTGTTTAACTCACTGGCTACATGATTAAAATCTTCAGGAGTGGAATTGAAATGTATGTTAAATGGATTTTGAAGGAATTTGTTGTAATGCCATGTGTCAAAACACTGTGGTAAAAGAAATTATGGCAATTTTTTGTTTTTTAAATTGGCTTTCTAGACCATAGACAATAGATCAGTGTTTATACTGTATTAGGATTAATATTAGGGTTAGGGGTAGAGTTAAGGTTAGGCTAGGGTTTAGGGTTAAAATTGGGTTAGGATATGATTAAGGTTATGTTAGGGTTTAGGGTTAGGATTAGGTTGGGGTAAGGGGTTAGGGTTATGGTTAGGTTTGGGTTTAAGGTTAAAATAGTGTTGGGCTAAGTTTAGGGTTATGTTGAGGTTTAGGGATTAGATAAGGTTAGGGGTTTGGGTTAGAGTAAGGATAGGATTAGGTTTGGGTACAGGGTTGAGGTTATAGCTTTAGTTGGGTTATGATTAAGGTTTAGAGATAAGGGTTAGGGTTAGAATAGGGTTTGGGTTGGGTTATGATTAGGGTTAAGTGATAGGGTTAGAATGAAGGGTAAGGGTTAGGTTAAGAATATGGTTTGGGTTGGGTTATGATTAGGGTTAGGGTTACGGTTAGGGTTAGAATAGAGCATGGTTTGAGTTATGATTAGGGTTAAGGTTTATGATTAGGGTTAAGGGTTAGAATAGGGTTTGGGTTGGGTTATGATTAGGGTTAAGGGTTATGATTAGGATTAAGGGTTATGATTAGGGTTAAGGGTTAGGGTTAGGGTAGGAATATAGTTTGGGTTGAGTTATAATTAGGGTTAAGGGTTAGGGTTAGGGTTAGAATAGGGTTTAGGTTGGGTTAGGATTAGGGTTAAGGGGTTAGGGTTAGGGTGGGAATATAGTTTGGGTTGAGTTATAATTAGGGTTAAGGGTTAGGGTTAGGGTTAGAATAGGGTTTAGGTTGGGTTAGGATTAGGGTTAAGGGGTTAGGGTTAGGGTTAGGGTTAGGAATAGGTATATGGTTTGAAATATGGTTTGGAATAGGTTATGATTAGGGTTAAAGGTTGAGAAAAAAGGCTTACTGAAGATATATTATTTAGTTCCTTTTAACGTGTCTGTGTTTATTTAATCTGCTACAAAAGTTTCAATAATCTCTCACTTTCTCACTATCTTTTTTCTCTTTGTTCATCTGCTATCTGTTATTACTTACATTATAGAAGCTATAAACAGTCATTCCCTCACTCTCTAACTAAAGTTAATATGACAAAGAAAAATCCACAAATTCTACTGTTATTAAAAACCTGAAAGATTCTCACTGGCAACTTTTATGACAAATCTGATTATAACAAATCACTAACACTGAAGACCCCTGCTATAAATGGGAAATAAACATTTGCTTACAGAAAACTTCACCACCATGACAATTAATTTTATATACAGTAATCCCCCTTTTTGGTACGTGCCGACCGCGATAAACGAACACTACCCTAAAAATATTTTTTTTATTGTTTAAGCTGTAAATCATCCCCCCACACACTTTAAACACACAGAAAACATTTGCAGGAATATAGCGAGATGAATTTTGTGTAAATTGTTAGAAATACATGACACTGTATCACGTTTATAGTGAGTACACGTACTGTTAATGTGTAACTAGACTAAGTATACAGTTCTGTAGCAGCGAAGCCTATGCTAAAAGTGTAGGTGGTATTAGCTCTAAATTAGCTGTAAAACCATAGAATTATAACACTACTGTCAAAGCTGCTGCTCAAGAAAATCAATCTACACTGTGAAGAATTGAGAATTTAATGTTTTCACTGACAGTTAACTCTGTACTTTTTACATTGTACAGGTTTTGTATATAAATATTGTCATGTAATTTAAGTAAAAAGTGTGTTTTGTGTTGTAAATGATTATCATAATATCACTTTTATAAGCACATTCTTTTTTTTCCATCAAAAATTTACGAAAAATGCACAAATAAAACAAAAACTAAATAGAAAACACTCCTGCGAGGTATGTTTGTAATATTATAAAGAAATTATTAAATAAAGGAAAATATACAAAGTTTAATGATAAATGTAAGGAGATGTAAATAACAAATTCCAGAACTTAATCAAAAATGAAAATGGTGGTAATCATTTTTTCTATTTGTATTATTTTTTATTTCTATTTCTACTGATTGCTTATTTTGAGAAAGGACAGGAAATAGAAAAGGGAATGGGGTGATATGGAGATGAAAGTGGTGATGGAGGCTTTCACTCTTTCTGCTTATCTGATTACTCAACCCAGCTAATGACTGTCACACGCAGTCACATGAGTTACTTGTGTTTGTTCTTGTGCGTCTATGTGTTTGTAGCAAGAGCAACAGTTTGTGATGGTCGCAAAGACTCGACCCTCCCTATGGCCCGCCCACACTCATCTTTGATTAGACAGAAAGCTTTCACACAAGGCATGTACCTCCCTTTGGGCCCTGTGCCCTAGATAGGAACCTTTACACCCCTATAACTCCTCCCTAAATGTGACCATATGGCCTTCAGATGCGCCACTCTGTGCATTCAATTGAAAATCAGTCAAACTGATCTCATCACTCCTCCTCCTGCTGCTGTTCCGCCCAGCCAGGCCTTTCAATATGGGTCATATATATTCATGCACTTGATGGGACGGGAAAAAAGAAGTGAGTGAGGCTTCTTACACACACACACACACACACACACACACACACACACACACACACACACACACACACACACACATAAATGCATGCGACCACGCACTGCAGATTGGCCCATTTATCAGGACCGATGGTGCTTAATTAAGACAATGAATGAGGAAACCGTCAAGGGTCAAGCGTGCCGCCCCTGAGCCGGGGCAACTTTAACACAACTCGCTCTGGATATGAGACCAGCTGGTGCCATATTGTCAACGACACAAATGGGCCAGTAATTGGCTCGGAAGAGAGAGAAAGGGAACAAGTTATATAATTTGGAGAAAAAACAGCTAAAGCAACCTGATGCATTAAGAACCACCTACTTTGTGTGTAATATTTTTCATAATGTTTTAAAGAGATCAAATAATAATAATTAAAAAAATTTTTTTTTAACTACATGATTTTTCCCCCCTCCTGCCCCGAATGTTTTGATTATTTTTTTCACATCAGTGCACACTGAGGGCGTGCTGGAGAAATAATAATAAAAAAAAAACGCACACTGAATATCATAACCAAAAAATTGTAAAAAAAAAAAAATTCCTTGTGTTTCCATCAGGTTCTCTGCTTTTGTCACACCCAAGAAGATATGTTGTTAAGTGGTTTGGTCTAAACTGCCTCTAGTGCTATCTATGTGATGGACCAGAGTTCCATTTAGGGTATCCTCCTGCCACCGGCAGCTACACTGTGACCATAATAAGAAGGAAATTGCTTAGTGAGGACGAATGAACAAATAGTTCCTGTTAAATGTGTCTGTATCTGTTTAATGTGCTACAAAAGTTGCAATAATACACCAATTTGGCATCCGGTGCATCCGGAAAGTATTCACAGCGCTTCACTTTTTCTGCATTGTTATGATACAGTCTTAATCCAAAATGGATTAAATTAATTATTTTCTATAAAACTTCTACACAGAATACCTTATAATGACAGCATGAAAGAAGTTTGTTTGAAATCTGTGCAAATGTATAAAATTATGTACATAAGTATTCAATTACAGGACCAACTACAGCCTCAAGTCCTTATGAGTATTATGCTACAAGCTTAGCACACCTACAGTGCCCTCCACAATTATTGGCACCCCTGTTTAAGATGTGGTCGTGGACTTCTAAAAATTGCAAAAAAAGAGAAAAATCCAACCTTTCATTTAAGTACATTACTTTGGTGGTAAAAAAAAATCATACATTTAGAAAAAAAAAAAACCTTGAAATCATGTGTCCCACAATTATTGGCACCCCTAACAATTCCTCTGAAAAATTTAATTTTTTTTTATATATTGTTCTGTAGTTGCTAAGGTTGGTCAGGGTATCTAGGGACTTTTAATTAGTAATTCATGATTTCCTGTTTCCCTGGGGTATAAATATGACGTGACACAGAGGCCTAATTCTCTTACCCATTTGTCAACATGGCAAAGACAAGAGAACACACCATTCAAGTAAGGCAGATGTGTGTCGACCTTCATAAGTCAGGCAATGGCTACAAGAAAATAGCCACTCGCCTTAACTTGCCGGTATCTACAGTCAGAGGAATCATTAAGAAGTTTAAAACAACTGGAACAGTGACAAACAAGGCTGGAAGAGGTCCCAAGTTTATCTTGCCACAACGCACAGTGAGGAGGATGGTAAGAGAAGTAAAAAAATTTCCCAAGCTCACCGTCACAGAATTGCATCAAAGAGTGGCATCTTGGGGTCACAGAGTCTCCAAAACAACCATCAGACGCTCTCTACATGCCAACAAGCTGTTTGGGAGGCATGCAAGGAAAAAGCCTTTTCTCACTAACACTCACAAACGTAAACGTCTGGAGTTTGCTAAGCGGTACTGGGACTTCAACTGGGATCGTGTGCTTTGGTCAGATGAGACTAAGATTGAGCTTTTTGGCAACAAACACTCTAAGTGGGTCTGGCGTAAAACAAAATATGAGTATGCCGAAAAGCACCTCATGCCCACCGTGAAGTATGGTGGAGGATCTGTGATGCTGTGGGCCTGTTTCTCTTCCAAAGGCCCTGGGAACCTTGTTAGGGTGCATGGCATTATGAACGCTTTGAAGTACCAGGATATTTTAAATAAAAACCTGATGGCCTCTGCCAGAAAGCTGAAGATGGGTCGTCATTGGGTCTTTCAGCAGGATAATGATCCAAAACATGTGGCAAAATCTACACAAAAGTGGTTCAGCAGTTACAAACTCAAGGTCCTCCCATGGCCATCTCAGTCCCCAGACCTCAACCCAATCGAAAACCTGTGGGGCGAGCTAAAGAGAAGAGTGCATAAGAGAGGACCCAGGACACTGGATGATCTAGAAAGATTGTGCAAAGAAGAATGGTCAAAAATCCCTCTCTCTGTGTTCTCCAATCTTGTGAAATGTTATAGGAGGAGATTAAGTGCTGTCTTGTTGGCAAAAGGAGGTTGTACAAAGTATTAACATCAGGGGTGCCAATAATTGTGGCACACATGATTTCAAGTTTTGTTTTTTTTTCCAAATGTGTGATTTTTTTACCACCAAAGTAATGTACTTAAATAAAAGGTTGGATTTTTCTCTTTTTTTGCATTTGGGTTCTATGTTGTTTTAAAAAAAAGGAGAATTTTTAGAAGTCCACGACCACATCTTAAACAGGGGTGCCAATAATTGTGGAGGGCACTGTAGTTTTGGGCAGTTTCTTCCATTCTTCTTTGCAGAACCTCTCAAGCTCCATCAGGTTGGATGGGGAGCATCGGTGAACAGCCATTTTCAGATCTCTCCAGATATGTTCAATCTGGGCTCTGGCTGAGCGACTCAAGGACATTCACAAATTCGTCCCGTAGCCATGTCTTTGTTATCTTGGCTGTGTGCTTAGGGCTGTTGTCCTTTTGGGTATGAACAGTCATCCCTGTCTAAGGTCCAGAGCGCTCTGGAGCAAGTTTTCATCAAGGATGTCTCTGTACATTTTTGTATGTGTGCCTGGTTTTTTCCAGACATGACGCTTGGCATTCAGGTCAAAGAGTTCAATCTTTGTTCCTCATGGTCTGAGAGCCATTCAGCTGCATTTTGGCAAACTCCAGGCAGGCTGTCATGTGTCTTTTACTGAGGAGAGAGACCTGATTGGTTGAGTCCTGCAGAGATGGTTGATCTACTGAAAGGTTCTTCTCTCTCCACAAAGGAACGCTGGAGCTTTTTCAGAGTGGCCATCGAGTTCTTGGTCACCTCCCTGACTTTTCCCAAGATCGCTCAGTAGGAAGAGTCCTGGTGGTTCCAAACTTCTTCCATTTACGATGGAGGCCACTGTGCTTACTGGGACCTTCAATGCTGCAGAAATATTTCTGTTCCCTTCCCCAGATCTGTGCCTTAATATAATCCTTTCTCTCTCTCTCTCTCTCTCTCTCTCTCTCTCTCTCTCTCTCTCTCTCTCTCTCTCTCTCTCTCTCTCTTTATTTATTTTTTCCTCTTTCCTCTCATCTGCTCACTCCAGTGGAACAGGTGATGTTTTATTTTGCTTATACCACCGCAATTTCGGGATATTGGGATGTCATGAGTTTATTAGATGAGATTTTTCTCTTTATATAAAATAGGAGACCGAACTAGTTCCTGAAGTACACAAACCATGAACTTTATTTAAAGAAGAGATAAACTAGGATAAATATTACTCCAGTAAAAGTTAAAGTGCGCCCTTTAAACTTACACTTAAGTAAAAGTACAAAAATATTATTTATTATTTGTTAAGTATCCAAAGTATCTTGATTTATTATGGCTACAATGTTCCTATTATTATTTGTGTCACAAGACTCTTTGCTTAATCAACTTTATGTGAAAAGACACTAATGTTACAAGCGGCAATCAAAACTATTTCACGCGGGTTTGACCAGTTACGTTTTTATCCTCTCATAAATAAAAAGGAACTGATTTTGCACAATGTAGTTGAGTAAAAAGTTAAAGTAAAAGTCTCCCCAAATGGAAACACTTCAGGAAAGTACAGGCATACATAAAAAAAAAGCTACATAAGTACATTGAATTACATTTACTTCATTATTGTCCACCACTGTTGACTTTAATGGTGGCTGATTGAGCACAGTTTTCCAGAAGCTTGAAGATTATCTAGGGTTATTTATTTAATGCCTGATTTATCCAACAGTGAAGAGTGAGAACAATATACAGCAATATATGCATATATTGAATTCTCAAAACCATGTCTTTTTTTTTTAGAAAACAGTATTGATGTACATTTGTTAGATGTTGCAATGTATGGTATGTGCTTTCATGACAGAAGTAGTCAAACCAGACCAGGAAATAATGAATAAGCCTCCCAAATATGTGGCCTTCCTGTAATAGAACCAGTTCCTCAAATAAGTGTTTTAAATGTGACACTTAGGGTACGTAAAAAAAAGCCTGTGTTTTGTGAAGGGATATTTTATATACACACGTGTATATATATATATATATATATATATATATATATATATATATATATATATATATATATATATATATATATATATACAGTACAGACCAAAACTTTGGACACACCTTCTCATTCAAAGAGTTTTCTTTATTTTCATGACTATGAAAATTGTAGAGTCACACTGAAGGCATCAAGGGCTATTTGACCAAGAAGGAGAGTGATGGGGTGCTGCGCCAGATGACCTGGCCTCCACAGTCACCGGACCTGAACCCAATCGAGATGGTTTAGGGGTGAGCTGGACCGCAGAGTGAAGGCAAAAGGGCCAACAAGTGCCAAGCATCTCTCGGGGAACTCCTTCAAGACTGTTGGAAGACCATTTCAGGTGACTACCTCTTGAAGCTCATCAAGAGAATGCCAAGAGTGTGCAAAGCAGTAATCAAAGCAAAAGGTGGCTACTTTGAAGAACCTACAATATGACATTTTTCAGTTGTTTCACTTTTTTGTTATGTATATAATTCCATATATAATTCCACGTGTGTTAATTCATAGTTTTGATGCCTTCAGTGTGAATCTACAATTTTCATAGTCATGAAAATAAAGAAAACTCTTTGAATGAGAATGTGTGTCCAAACTTTTGGTCTGTACTGTATATATAAATGGGTCAAACTGGTTTGGCTGACTAAAAGGAAAAACATGATTGAAATAATAGTTATATCATTAAGTAAATTCTGGTTTATGTGCATTCTATTCTTATAAAAAGGATATAAAGTAATCATCATTGTTTGTAATTGTTTTTTTTTTTTTTATTCATTTCTTTCTTATTTTTTCTTTTGGGTTTGTTAAATAATTCAATGATGTCAGTAGAAATAACTAATAAGAAGTCATTGATTGTAAAAGAAGAAAAAACACCACATTGGTATCGACTAAAAATATTTCAGCATGCAAGTATCCCAAGAAGGTGTATCAAAGCGTCGACTCCACGTCCACCTCCACGTCATCATCCCGCCCCCCTTTCCTGCGTCATCAACGTGCGACACAGGCGGGGCTGTCACAGTACCTGGCATTCTTTATCTCCCCAAATGTCTGCTCGTGTCTTTAACATGAAGAACAACCTGAAGAAGATTTTGACACGACGAGAACACACAATTTGCCCAGGCAAAACGAGGTAATTAACCGAATTTCTTTGATTTAATAAGAATATATACACCGACCCCTTATAGCAAGCGCGTTTTTTTTTACCATGGCTGTATCCTATATTGCTGTTTAGTAAGCAAGTAGGATACGTGGCTTTTTTTTTTTAGATACAGCCTGCAGTTAGTACTAGTACTATTTAATGTTTGTACAGTACTTGTTTGTAAAATGTCAATTGTATTATATAGTTACATGGCTCTATTAAGAGTGCAAATCAGTACAAGTAGTTTTTAATATTTAATTTTTTAGATATTTTCTATTATTTTTCCTTAGTTTATTATTATGTCTCCTTGTTTTTGAGTCTGTTATTATTATTAATAATATTAATAATAAAAATAAGTCTGAGATTCCTGAATATGTCTATTGGTTGTCGATGGAGATTATTATAACAGCTAATGGGAAATATTTGTTCTAAAAGCACATATGGATTTTATGGTTAGGTGTCCACAAACTTTTGGCCCTGTAGTGTATGTGTAGAGAGAGTGTAGCACATGTGGATGGATGGAGAGAGTGTGTGGTGTTCATGAAGTGAGAGGGTGTGTTACAGGTGACCGAGGAAGAGAAGAGTGGGCTGGGGTTTATAAATATTAGAACAGTCAAAGTGTGTGTGTGTGTGTGTGTGTGTGTGTGTGTGTGGCGGAAGTCCCCAAGTTTTTGTCCTTTTTCAAGAACACTAGAATCCCCCCCACACCCCCCACTGTGAAAAAAAGTTACTCTGTACATTTTGAAATGAGCTACTTTTTACCTCTACTTGAGTAGATTTTTAGAGCGATAACTTTACATGTACTTAAGTACAATTTCATTTAAACCCCTCCCCTACGAGACAGCTAAAAGTCAGATAAACCTGAGCAGACTGAAGGAGTCTGTGGGGTTTTGGGAAATAGAGCTTGAAAGTTTTAGGAGTTCGAACATGCCCACGTTCTGTGTACTGCTAATGAATCCTTTTGGGTGCATGAGCTTCTGTAAACAGGTCTGTGGTGAGTGTGGTGCATGCAGCATGAAAGCGCTCTTGTGTTTCATGTTTATACACACGCTGCAAAAAAATCTGGCATTTAGTAGTACGCTTGGAAATGTGATCTATATTGTGGATTTAAAGTTACAGGGTCTTGGACACAACTGTTCCAAGTTTAAAACGTAGAATTTTCAATTCATTTTCAAGTTTAAAACTTGTGGTGTTTTCTTATTGAGTTTTAAACTTGGAAATTTCGACTTACAACTTGAAAATTCGAAGTTTTACATTCGGAAATTCCCTGAACCTCCTGGGGAAGCTCATGATTGTTTTCTTATCACGGTTCTGTAGGTAGATGACGGCCCAGAAGACGAAACCCTCCCCAAGCACGTTGTCCACCATCAAAGAGTGGACCACGAGCATGAAGATCCCAAAGCTGGCCTTCGTCTTTCTCCTGGTGGTCTGCCTTGTGGTGTACCTCACGTATGTGAAGCGCCATTTCGAGAGCACACAAATGTCCAAATCGCAACTGGAGCAGCTTTACAAATCAGAGCTCCGCAAGAGGCCGACCTCAGCCGAGGTGGTCAGTGAAGTGTTCCACTATGGCATCATGTTTGATGCTGGAAGCACCGGGACAAGAATCCACATCTTTCAGTTTCAGTCGGAACCTAATGGTACACACACACACACACACACACACACACACACACACACACACACACACACACACACACACTCACACACAGACACACACCACAGGTTAAAGTGCAGTAGAGATCAGGGCTTCCCTCAGATCAGAATTAGATCAGTGGTGAAATCAACAATAGGGACAGGAGGAGGTTCAAGTATTTATATCTCTCTCTCTCTCTCTCTCTCTCTCTCTCTCTCTCTCTCTCTCTCTCTCTCTCTCTCTCTCTCTGTCTCTCTGTCTCTCTTGACAGTGTTTGTCAACCTTTCTCTCGCTTTGTGTTTGTTTATGTCTGTCTCAGTGTCTGACTCTCTGTCTGACTGTGTCTGTCTGACTGTGTCTCACTCAGTGTCTCACTCAGTGTCTCACTCAGTGTCTCACTCAGTGTCTCACTCAGTGTCTCACTCAGTGTCTTACTCAGTGTCTTACTCTGTCTCTGTGTCCGTCTCAGTGTTTGACTGTTTCTTTGTCTGTGTCTGCCTCTGTGCCCATGTCTGACTTTGTGTCTGTCTCTGGCTCTGGCTCTGACTCGGCAACTGTCTCTGTGTTGTCTCTGCGTCCGTGTCTGACTTTGTGTCTGTCTCTGTCTCAGTGATTACTCTGATTCTTTGTCGGTTTTTGTGTCCCTCTTTGTCTCTGCCTCTGTGTCTGTCCTCTTGTCTGTGTCTTCCTCTGCATCCGTGTCTGACTTTGTGTCTGACTGCCTCTGCTCTTGAATCTGCATCTGTCTGCCTATTTCTTGTCCGTGTCTGTCAGTACCACAGAGATTGTCTCGGCCCATGTGTCTGTGTGTCTTTCTCTTTTTATTTCTCTCTATTTTAATTTCTTTTTTCTGCATCTGTGTTTCTTTCTGTCTTTATCAGTATGTTTCTCTGCCTTTAATGGGGCAGATTGTTGTATTAAGGTGTATCTCAGGCCAAAGTATTTGTTCATAGATGTTATTATATGATTACGCAGAAGACGCTGATGTTAGTGAAGTCACAGGCTGAAACAATTCTGTGCATTTGCTGGTTTTGCAGTAAAACCTGTTTTCTCTCTTAAAGCACTTACTGCGTATTGTAATCGGATGGTTTAACCAGCTACCCAGCTGAGCAGATTAAAATCAAGAGTTACACCCTTTTATTTACAAATTGAGCTCTCTCTCACTGAGTCATAGACGCTTGTGTTGATCCCTAACTGGAATGTTTACATTGTTGCAGCCGCTACGAAATTGGGCTCGGAGACTTTTAAAGCAATAAAACCGGGACTGTCTGCGTACGCCGATGATCCGCAAAAGGTAGGTCTCAATGCTAAAACGCACTCGGGCACACTCTCAAAGGGGAAAAAATCAAGGAGTTGAATTAAAACCATACATGGAAGAAGTGATGTGTGTGATTACTTGAATTTCATACATTAAATTGGCAGTATAGAAACATTACAGCGGTGTTCCCCAACCTTTGGTCCACCACGAAATCGGTTTGTGGCCCAGTAGTTGACGTTGACATCCCATAAACTTCTCATAATGTATCTAAAACAAAAAGTTGTTTGACAGTTCAACATTTTGACAGTAATTTTGATTTATTCATAAAAGTTATTGATGCTAATTTAAAGAACAACCCAACATTTTTAACATGTACCTGATCGGTGATGTTGATGTGCTTGATGGACCTGAGGCAGAAGTTAGCGATGACGAAACCGCCGTTCCAAATCAAACCAAAAGCACGACGCCAATCTTTTCAATGTGGATTTATTAGAAGAGTGGAGGTTATTGTAACAGCATATAGGGAATTGATGAAGAATTAGATGTTTAAAACTCACATAAATATTAGGTGTCCATACAGTGTAAAGGGTTAACGATACAATTCTATACAATTGTAGTTTTCCAACTTCATCTCTACATTAAACCCATACCCAAGTATTGAACCCTTATATTTAAGCTTGTGATAACGGTTGAAAAAGCTTGTGAACATGTGTTTTTAGTTTTTTAAGCTACCAGAAATTGCAAAGTCTCCTGTCCTGGAAAAAAGTTACCTCAGAATATTACAAAGCGCTGACGCAGAAGTTTCCTTTCAGAAGTTTCCATATCAAAATATGGGCAATAACAACACAAACAAATTATCATTAGTTTTTGATTATGTAAAAAGCCCACCAATGAGCGGTCATCTGGGTTACTGATCAGAAGGTCAGAGGGTTTAAGGCTACGCCTACACTAATCCAGATACATTCGAAAACTTTGTTTTCGTCTACAAACGCTTCACGTCCACACCTTCGTTTTCAATCGCTTCCCAAAAGTCGCTCATCCACACAGAAATGTCTGGAAACGAGAACGTCCCTGTGCTGCGCATGCACAAACGCAAACGGCATACTGCTCTCCAAAACGTCGCGGCGAACTAATAAACACATGCCCTCGTTTTCACAATCCACACTTCGACCTGTTTTCAAAAAGAGTCGTTTTTCCGCTGATTCGACAGAACGGAGAGAAAAATATGCGCCTTCGTGTTAAAGTCAACATGGTCAAACCATCAGAGCTGCCACTCTGGGGGCGCTTGAGCAGGGAGCTTAACCGTCTGTCCTCCTTGGATGCTGTATCATCGCTGACCCTGCACTCTGACCCAATTTCTTCGCTGGTATTTGCGAAAAAAGTATTTCATTGTGCTATTTCTTTATCTTTCTTGCCTTTTTGTGTGTGTGAGAACGAGCGCATTAAAAGCAGCCTTATGTTACAGCTGGAACTACCAGCTGAGCTGCTGTTACAACAAAATAGAGTTGAGCATTGAAGGCACCGTGATGTGAGACGAGGTTTGACACGCACTCTTGTGATTCTGTCGTGTTGCAGTGTAAAGAAGGATTGTTGACGCTGTTGGAGGTGGCAAAGAAGACCGTGCCTCCCGATCAGTGGGCTTCAACCCCTCTTGCCCTGCGAGCCACAGCGGGACTCAGGCTGCTGCCAGGGGAGAAAGCAACACACCTCCTGGACACGGTCAGAGAACGACTACTTTATTAGTAGGAACATCTGTATACCTGTTTATTTATGCTTTAATCCAGCCAATCAGGTAGCAGTCGAGCAATGCATAATATCGTAAAGTCTTTATAGCCAGTATAAAATCATACAGCTGCTGAGATCCTGCTGGAGTTCACTATTTCTTTGTTAGAATTAATGAATGCAGTATGGGAGGAGTGAATGATTCATACTATTACAAGGAGGTGAACAGGATCTGTGTGCACTCAGTTCTTGCCTAATTTAAACTCAAAAGTAAGTTTGACAGGAAAAGGTTGACCTTCTCTGTAGGTTCGGCATGTAGCACAGTGATTCTGCTCTATAAACCGTCGTACCTGCCGATTCAACCTGCTTGTTTTTTGCAGTGACTAATGAGGAAATTAGAAGTTTGTCAGCCATGTTGCCAGACAGTGAGGCATCAGTGTCCTAATGTTTTTGGTCCCTAGTAATTAAACTTGCATCATACACCATATACTGATTCATGACCTTAAAAGCTATAGAGCACCTCGAACAAATTTAAGATCTTTAGCATTAGTTTCAGTGAACCCAGAAGTAGACATCAGTTAGTTCTGATCTGAAACCTGAAACATTTCTCCAACTGATCATTCTAAACTCAGATAGGAAATGGCCTTATTACATCTTTCTCCATGTTTTCCTCTGTCTATTCTAGGTGAAGGAGGTGTTTTCTGAATCTTCGTTTCCTCATAGACCTGACAGCGTATCAATCATGGATGGTACAGATGAGGGTATGTATAACTGTCGCATCTCATATTCTTTCCTACAGCCAGAGAGAACGGTTTTGGTGTAAAAAGCCCATTGTAGTTAAACAGCGCGATCTCGTAAACCAAACTTCTTCTTCTTCTTCTTCTTCTTTCGGCTGCTCCCATTAGGGGTCGCCACAGCGGATCATCCGTCTCCATACCACCCTGTCCTCTACATCTGCCTCTCCCACACCAACCACCTGCATGTCTTCCCTCACCACATCCATGAACCTCCTTCTTGGCCTTCCTCTTTTCCTCCTACCTGGTGGCTCCATCCTCAGCATTCTTCTACCAATATAATTCATGTCCCTCCTCTGCACATGTCCAAACCATCTCAATCTCGCCTCCCTCACCTTGTCACCAAAACATCCTACATGCGCTGTCCCTCTAATAAACTCATTTCTAATCTTATCCATCCTCGTCACTCCCAACGAAAACCTCAACATCTTCAGCTCTGCTACCTCCAGCTCCACCTCCTGTCTTTTACTCAATGCCACTGTCTCTAAACCATACAACATCGCAGGTCTCACCACAGTCCTATAAACCTTCCCTTTCAATTTTGCAGATACTCTACTATCACAAATCACTCCTGTCACTCTTCTCCACCCACTCCACCCTGCCTGCACTCTTTTCTTCACTTCTCTAACACACTCTCCATTACTTTGCACTGTTGACCCCAGGTACCTGAATTCCTCCACCTTCTGAAGCTCTTCTCCCTGCAACCGGACCACTCCACTGCCCTCCCTCTCATTCACACACATGTATTCTGTCTTACTCCTACTGAGTTTCATTCCCCTTCTCTCCAGCGCATATCTCCACCTCTCCAGGCTCTTCTCAACCTGCTCTCTACTCTCACAACAAATCACAATATCATCCGCAAACATCATAGTCCAGGGAGACTCCTGTCTGACCTCGTCCGTCAACCTGTCCATCACCACTGCAAACAGGAAAGGGCTCAGGGCCGATCCTTGATGCAGTCCAACCTTCACTCTAAACCAGTCTGTCGTACCTACTGCACACTTCACTGCCGTCACACTGTCCTCATACATGTCCTGCACCACCCTCACATACTTCTCTGACACACCTGACTTCCTCATACAATACCACAACTCCTCTCTTGGCACCCTGTCGTACGCCTTCTCTAAATCCACAAATACACAATGCAATTCCTTCTGTCCTTCTCTATACTTCTCTATCAACATTCTCAAAGCAAATAAGGCATCTGTGGTGCTCTTCCTCGGCATGAAACCATACTGTTGCTCACAGATGGTCACCTCTTCTCTCAGCCTGGCTTCCACTACTCTTTCCCATAACTTCATGGTGTGACTGATCAACTTAATTCCCCTGTAGTTACTGCAGGTCTGCACATCTCCTTTATGCTTAAAGATCGGTACCAGCACACTTCTTCTCCATTCCTCAGGCATCTTCTCACCTTCCAAAATCCTGTTAAACAATCTGGTCAAAAACTCCACTGCCATCTCTCCTAAACATCTCCACGCTTCTACCGGTATGTCATCTGGTCCAACCGACTTTCCACTCTTCATCCTCTTAATCGCTGCTCTCACTTCCTCCTTACTAATCCTATCTACATCCTGCTTCACCAACTCCACATCATCCAACCTTCTCTCTCTCTGATTTTCCTCATTCATCAGCTGCTCAAAATACTCCCTCCACCTTCTCAACACACTCTCCTCACTAGTCAACACATTTCCCTCTCCATCCTTTACTGCTCTAACTTGCAGTACATCCTTTCCAGCTCGGTCCCTCTGCCTGGCCAATCGGTACAAATCCTTTTCTCCTTCCTTAGTGTCCAACCTCTCATACAGCTCCTCATATGCCTTTTCCTTGGCATTCGCCACATCCCTCTTAACCTGCTGCCGCATCTCCTTGTACTCCTGCCTACTTTTCTCATCACTCTGTCTATCCCACTTCTGTTTTGCCAACCTCTTTCTCCTTATGCTCTCCTGCACTTCCTCATTCCACCACCACGTCTCCTTGTCTTCCTTTCTATTTCCAGATGTCACACCAAGTACTTTTCTAGCTGCCTCCCTCATCACTCCTGCAGTATTTGCCCAATCATCCAACACCTCCTTAACACCACTGAGCCTCTCTCTGACCTCTTCCCTGAACCTCACACTACACTCTTCCTCCTTCAGTTTCCACCATCTTATTCTTCTTTCAGTCCTCACTCTCCTCCTCTTCTTCTTCGCCTCCAAAACCATCCTACAGACCACCATCCTATGCTGTCTAGCTACACTGTCCCCTGCCAACACCTTACAGTCGCCAATCTCCTTCAGGTTGCATCTCCTGCATAGCACATAGTCCACCTGTGTGCACCTTCCTCCACTCTTATACGTCACCCTATGATCCTCCTTCTTCTTAAAATAAGTGTTCACCACTGCCATTTCCATCCTTTTAGCAAAATCTACCACCATCTGCCCTTCCACATTCCTCTCCTTAAAACCATACCTACCCATCACCTCCTCGTCACCTCTGTTCCCTTCACCTACATGCCCATTAAAGTCCGCCCCAATCACCAACCGTTCTTTCCTAGGTACACCATCTACCACTTCATCTAATTCACTCCAGAATCTTTCCTTCTCCTCCATCTCACAGCCAACTTGTGGAGCATAGGCACTGATGACATTTATCATCATCCCTTCAACTTCCACCTTCACGATCATCACCCTATCAGAAACTCTCTTCACCTCCACTACACTCTTACTGTACTCTTCCTTCAGAATCACCCCTACACCATTTCTCTTTCCATCCACACCATGATAAAACAGTTTAAATCCACCTCCAATGTTCCTGGCCTTACTCCCTTTCCACTTGGTCTCCTGAACACACAGCATATCTACCTTTCTCCTCTCCATCATATCAGCTACTTCTCTCCCTTTACCAGTCATAGTACCAACATTTAAAGTACCAACCCTAACCTCCACTCTCCTACACTGCTCCTTTCCCTGCCGTCTCTGTAGACGTCTTCCTCCTCTCCTTTTCCTCCTTCGGCCAACAGTAGCCCAATTTCCACCGGTACCCTGTCGGCTAACGATACCTGTGGCGGTCGTTGTTAACCCGGGCCTCGACCGATCCGGTATGAAATTCTCATTTGTGATCCGCATATTTGATTTGGCACATGTTTTACGCTGGATGCCCTTCCTAACGCAACCCTCCCCATTTACCCGGGCTTGGGACCGGCACTAAGAATGCACTGGCTTGTGCCTCCCTAATGGCTGGGTTGATCTCGTAAACCAAACACTGGGTAGTATTTTGGGATTCTATCAAGTGCACACATGAAAACCCCACAATGCACCACTCTAGCTGTACATTTTTCCCACGTTTTGAACCCCGTGGCTTAAACAACGAAGCGGCTAATTTATGAATTTTTCCTGGGTTTTTCCCGGTTTCACAAACTTCAAGCCAAAAAACTGAGCGACATAACATTAGACCAATGAAATTTCCACACGGAAACGAAAAAACACACCTCACCTGTGTTCTGAGCTGCTCGGCATCGGGAGGAAAAAAACTTCCATTGGGTGATTTTTAAACGCACAACGATGCCAAAAGATAAACTCCCGAGAGAAATAGTTGTGAAAGGAAGGAGGAAGACAGTGAACAATGACTTTCTTGGTCGGCTACTGTTCAGATACAAGCCGTTGTAACGCGTTGAGTCTGGGTGAAGGGAGAGCTCGCTAACTCCAGTTACAACAGAAATCATATAAGCACAGACAGGTTTCCAAAACTCGTGCTTTTTTATTTTTCTTGGCAACAGCGTTATGGGTTAGTCAAAGAAACTTAGAAATGAGCATCAGAAAATAATAAGGACATAATCCTCGTCTTGCACACACGCAGTAATACTGGAAAAATGCAGTAGCATGCTATTCCCAAAATACCGCTCTGCTCCTAAAGGAAACGCAACATATTTCACCTGTTACACCGTGTGTAACGTGTCTTTCGATAAAGTATGTGTAAAGTTCATAAGTGTAGATGTGTTCATGCGGCTTATAGACAGGTGCGGCTTATTTATGTTAAAAATAAAAACATTTGTAAAATTCAGTGGGTGCGGCTTATATATAGCGCTTTATAGTCCGGAAATTACGGTAATCACATTTTTCTTGCTTGTGAGATCAGATCAGTGCTCTATGTGAAGCTTACTGTTGGCCGATTCGAGCGTCACTGTTACCAAAAACGTTCAGCAACAAGGTGTTTTTCTGTTTTCTGTGTGAAACTCGCTGTACAACTCTGTGGGGGTTCAGAGTAAAACCAAAAAAGAGTGTTCAGCCGAGAAGTTTGTTTGCAGCTGTAATTAACATGCAAACAAAACTTCAGCTACTGACTTTACATACAAACGCATGCACAGCGATAAGTGATTTTAGAGTGTGTTCAGCACGTCTACATATAAAGGAAACCCGATTGCATCATGTAAGTATAGCAATAACTGTGACTGGGTTGCGTGATGGACTTCGCCCAGTGAATTGACAGGCTTTTGTAAACTTGTGTGTGCATCCAGGAAGTGAACTCACTTGTGTAAAACCAAAGTGTTAAAATATGACATAATGGTGGACGTTGCTTCTAATAATAACACTGTGTGTGTGTGTGTGTGTGTGTGTGTATAATATTCATATATTCTTTGGTTCACACAGACAGCAAATCAGACATTTTTCTTTTGCCTTCTAACGCATGGCACTTTCACAAACAGAAAAAAAGATGAAATATAGCCAGATGTTCTTTTCCTGTTCTGTCTGCAGGACGACACAGCTCTACCTCTGCCATGTTAATCTGTATTCTATGTGAGTCTCAGGACACGCCTCAGTCTCCGTAGAGTTGTGATGCGTCATAGTCACGTAGGAGCAGTGGTGCTGAGAGAACGCGCTCGAGAAACGTTTTTGGCAAGGAGAAATCGATTTTTATATATATATATATATATATCAGTCTAAATTCATTCTCATGGTTCTTGAGTTTAACCCTAAACAGACTTTCTGTTGCAGAGAGTCGTACCCGGTCCTGTAACTTGACGTCACACGACTTCACGTTTTCTCTACCCATCGTCACATATAGAAATCGTTGTTGTGTAACACATCCGGCAGCATCTAATGCATACAAGGCTTTATTCCAATCCTTTTAAGTATTTTTTCCTGAGCAGTAACGAGTGCACAGGATAATGTCCCCACTTAATCTGCACAAACGGATTAACCGCCATTAATTCTCTAAGCAGCAAATGTCATTTTCTTTAAAGATTTGATCTTCCGTGAGAATTCAAACAGTTTCAAGATTTAGATTTTGATATTACAAATATAATTTATAACCTAAATAGCAAAGGTTATAACATTTCTTTTGTTAATGAACAACTTGTTGTGCACGCTTTAGAACATCCAAGAGACAAGGTAGATCTTGCACTTGTGTTCTAGCAATCTCTGCCTTTTAAAGACCTTCAACCTTGTTCCCCCACACACAATCTCTCGCTCTCTCTCTCGCTCTCTCTCTCGCTCTCTCTCTCGCTCTCTCTCTCGCTCTCTCTCTCTCGCTCTCTCTCCGCTCTCTCTCTCTCTCTCTCTCTCTCTCTCTCTCTCTCTCTCTCTCTCTCTCTCTCTCTATCTGTTTTCTTGCTCACTCTCCCTGTCTGTCTTTCTGTTCCTTTCTGTATCTCTCTTTCTCTTTGTCTCAGTCTGTTCTTTCTTTCACTTAATTATTCTCCCTTTTTCTCTCTGTCTGTTTTTCTGTCTCTCTTTGCCTCTCTATCCTTTGTCTGTCACTGTCTTTTACTCTGTCTGTTTCTCTCTCTCTCTTTCTCTCTTTTTGTCTCTTACTCTTTCTGACTCTCTCTGTACCTCTCATTTTTTTGGTCTCTGTCTCTTTCTCTCTGTTTTCTGTCTGTTTTCACTGTATTTCTTTGTTTTTGTTTCTCCCCGTTCTTTAACTGTGCTAGAAAAAACACTGACACTCAAGACGTCTTCTATTAAATATTACATCAGATAATTATTTAAGCTGAAAAACCCAAAATAGTTTTGGATAATGTGAAGTTTTCATAAACTAAAATAAATGTGAATAAACGTCCAAGCCAACAACAAATAAATAAATGATCTCGTTACTTCTATCGTTCGTGTAACAGCGACTCTCTGAGCTACAGAAATAACACACTTTCTGACCAATCAGATTTGAGAAGTGAAAACCGATGTTGTAGTGGGGTCGTGGTTAAGATTTTGGACTTCTGTTTAAAAGGTTGGGAGTTCAAATCCCATCACTGCCAAACTGCTGGGCCCTTGAGAAAGGCCCTTAACCCTCAATAGCTCAGTTATATCAATGAAATCATTGTTAGTCATTTCAAGTCATCGTTAATTTAAATGTGATGGTGTTAATTTAAATGTGTGGTGTTAATTTAAATGTGATGGTGTTAATTTAAATGTGTGGTGTTAATTCTGCACAATAATTTAAGCACTAATGATTGTGTGCTGTGTTTTTTGTTGTTGTACAGGAGTGTCTGCTTGGATCACCGTAAACTTTTTATTAGGTGAGAGACTGGAATTCGATCCTCCTTCATTCAGAACCCAAGCGCTGACTGCATTTTGTTTGGGAGTCGAACGGAGATCAAATCCATGAAGAAATAATGACAGGAATTTCTGTGCAGTCGATTTCTGTAGTCTGTTTATTTTACTGAGTCATTTCTGCTATAAAAAACTCTGCTTTTCATTCTTTCTCCTACTTTTTTCCTTTTTATTTATGTTAAGTGTTTGCTTTCTAGCATTTTCTTTACAACCTCATCTTTACTTTCTTTGCTACTTTCCTTTTAAAAATTATTTTTGTATTATTATTTTGCGCTTCTTGTTTCTTCTTTATTGACTGTACATTTACTTTCCTTTTAATTGTTTTCTTTCTTTTTAGCCCCCTCCCCACTTCTTTTTCTTTCTTTTGGTAAAATAATTTATTATTTTTTTTAATATATATATATATATACAGTGCCCTCCACAATTATTGGCACCCCTGTTTAAGATGTGGTCGTGGACTTCTAAAAATTCTCCTTTTTTTTAAAACAACATAGAACCCAAATGCAAAAAAAGAGAAAAATCCAACCTTTTATTTAAGTACATTACTTTGGTGGTAAAAAAATCACACATTTAGAAAAAAAAATACAAAACTTAAAATCATGTGTGCCACAATTATTGGCACCCCTGATGTTAATACTTTGTACAACCTCCTTTTGCCAACAAGACAGCACTTAATCTCCTCCTATAACATTTCACAAGATTGGAGAACACAGAGAGAGGGATTTTTGACCATTCTTCTTTGCACAATCTTTCTAGATCATCCAGTGTCCTGGGTCCTCTCTTATGCACTCTTCTTTTTAGCTCGCCCCACAGGTTTTTGATTGGGTTGAGGTCTGGGGACTGAGATGGCCATGGGAGGACCTTGAGTTTGTGACTGCTGAACCACTTTTGTGTAGATTTTGCCACATGTTTTGGATCATTATCCTGCTGAAAGACCTAATGATGACCCATCTTCAGCTTTCTGGCAGAGGCCATCAGGTTTTTATTTAAAATATTCTGGTACTTCAAAGCGTTCATAATGCCATGCACCCTAACAAGGTTCCCAGGGCCTTTGGAAGAGAAACAGGCCCACAGCATCACAGATCCTCCACCATACTTCACGGTGGGCATGAGGTGCTTTTCGGCATACTCATCTTTTGTTTTACGCCAGACCCACTTAGAGTGTTTGTTGCCAAAAAGCTCAATCTTCGTCTCATCTGACCAAAGCACACGATCCCAGTTGAAGTCCCAGTACCGCTTAGCAAACTCCAGACGTTTACGTTTGTGAGTGTTAGTGAGAAAAGGCTTTTTCCTTGCATGCCTCCCAAACAGTTTGTTGGCATGTAGAGAGCGTCTGATGGTTGTTTTGGAGACTCTGTGACCCCAAGATGCCACTCTTTGATGCAAGTCGACACACATCTGCCTTACTTGAATGGTGTGTTCTCTTGTCTTTGCCATGTTGACAAATGGGTAAGAGAATTAGGCCTCTGTGTCACGTCATATTTATACCCCAGGGAAACAGGAAATCATGAATTACTAATTAAAAGTCCCTAGATACCCTGACCAACCTTAGCAACTACAGAAAAATATATTTAAAAAAAAACAATTAAATTTTTCAGAGGAATTGTTAGGGGTGCCAATAATTGTGGGACACATGATTTCAAGTTTTTTTTTTTTTTCTAAATGTGTGATTTTTTTTTTTTACCACCAAAGTAATGTACTTAAATGAAAGGTTGGATTTTTCTCTTTTTTTGCATTTGGGTTCTATGTTGTTTTAAAAAAAAAAAAAAGGAGAATTTTTAGAAGTCTACGACCACATCTTAAACAGGGGTGCCAATAATTGTGGAGGGCACTGTATATATATATATATATATATATATATATATATATATATATATAATTTTTTTTTTTTTTTTTTTAAATGACTGACTCTCTTATTCTCTTTCTCTTTCTGTATTTATTTTCTTTTTGCTTTTTGTATTTTTTTTAGTTTCATTTTCTCTCTTCATTAATCTGTTCTTTTTATTGTACATTTTCTTGCCTTTTAATAATTTTCTCTATTTTTATCCTTCCCTGTCTCTTTTGCTTTCTAAAATAAAAACTGTTTTTATTTTAATTTCATTTTATTTATAAGTTCCTTCTTCATTTTTATACGCTTCATGACTGCTCCTCTTTCTCGTTTTCTCTCTCTCCCTTCATTCTCTCATTCTTTCCATCTCTCTCGTTCAGGTGGTCTTCATGGGTCTGATGTTCCCACAGTGGGCATGCTGGATCTAGGAGGTGGCTCGACCCAGATCACTTTCTCACCACAGGATGAGGTTCGACACACACACACACACACACACACACACACACATAGTGGTAATGCCTCATAATGAAGGCTTGTCTCACTTAACAAACTATCAGGACAACCTCCTGTCTTCTACTATAATCTGCAAATGTCCTGCTAATCCCACAGAAAGAGAGGGAGAGAGGGAGAGAGAAAGAAGGATAGGGCGGGATGAAGAGACTATTTCTTTTTAATAGGTCACAACATGAATATTAGGATTTAGGAAACTAATTTATCCTGTGATTAGACGTGTCTCCACCCTGTGACTTAATCTGAGTGAAAATAGTATATGTGGTTTATACATTTTGTGCGTTTGCAGTCAAATATATTTTTCTAGTGGGGTGTAACAGTACACAACATTCACGGTTTGGTACGTCCCTCGGTTTTTAATGTCACTGTTCGGTTCAATTTCGGTACAGGAAGAAATGCAAAACATAAAATTTTAATTTTTTATTGACGCAGTTTATTATTATTAACATTTGTAAAGCATCAACAGTTTACATTTTCAAAACTATTTTAAATAAAATGCCTGTTTGGTTTAAATAAAAGATCAAATATATATATTTTTATATTTTATAAAAATCTAATATATACCTGTACATATAATCTAATTGATGCAATACACTTTTAATTGTATTGTATTGTTTACATTAAATAATCAGTTCAATTAGCACAAATAAAATTAAATAAATGTAAAAATTAAATTGTTTACATTATTTACAGATGTGTGTTTTACATTTAATATTTAATATTCTAAAGATATGATACGACCTAAATGTTTTACTTATTTTACCATACTTTAACAAATGTCTTCATTCCTTCCTTTATTCATTCATTCACTCCCTCGATATGCAGAACTTATCTTTCTTAAAAGGAGTTTCTCCTCTAACTCTTTCTTAAAAGGAGTTTCTCCTCTAACTCTAGCTAACTCTAGTTATACCCCTGGCATTGTTGTGTATTTTTTCAAGTTTGTTAATAACAAAAAAATAATAAAAGAAAAAAACCAACAACAGTGTGCTCAAAGTGCGAGGCGGAGACTAAACAAACTTCCAGTCTGCCACGTATTATGTTTGTAAGGGAACTCATGTAAAAAGGATTGCATTCGGTTCACGTGTGCAAAGTACCAAAAGCCCTCCACTGAAACGGTTTATTATGAATAAGTGTATCGTTACACCCCTACTAGATTGTTGAAAAAGTTTTCCTGACTTATGTTGTGATTCCTCACAGAAAACCATCCAGACCTCCCCGATCGACTACGTGACGTCGTTTCAGATGTTCAACACCAGCCACAATCTGTATTCCCACAGGTAAAGTGGGCGGGGCCTGGCAAAGGAATTTGATCACATAAGTTGTGTTGTAAAAGAGCTAATGAAAACTTAAAAATATTTTGCGTGATTAGACGTATGTATATATTCTGTGTGTGTGTGTGTTAGAGAGAGAGAGAGCGTGTGTGTGTGTGTGTGTGTGTGTGTGTGTGTGTGTGTGTGTGTGCATCATAGCTCCCACACTAATGATTACAGGACGGACATTAAATAATTTTTATTTAGAGATTCTAAAATAGATAACTGGTTTCATTGATCCAAGTCAAGAGTCAAGTCGAGTCGAGTCGTTCCAACCATATTCAGTGCAGAAAAAAAGTACTTTTCTTTCTTTCTTTCTTTCTTTCTTTCTTTTTTTTCATACTTTCTCTTTTTCATACATTTCTCTTCACTTTCCTTGCTTTTTTTCATTTCTACTCCCCACCCCCTTCCATCTCTTTCTTTCTTTCTTTCATACTTTTTCTTTTCATACTTTCTTTCTTCCTTTAACTTTGTAAGATGATATTGAGTATATTTATGATTTTCTTTGCTGATCTGTATGGATCCCTTGTTCCACCTCCACATGTGATGAAATGATATTTGCTCCCTCTGTTCCTCTCTGCAGCTACCTGGGACTTGGTTTGATGTCTGCCAGACTGGCTGTGTTAGGAGGGGTTGAAGGACAGCCTGGTACATACTCTTTCAATCTCTACTCATCTTTTGGCTTTGAAAGACCTCATCCCCTCCTCCAATAAATAAGCCATTATCTAATCTCTTAACACCAAAGATTAATTTCTTGGAGGCCAGCTGTTGCACTGATTTAGCTCAGGCTCGAAACGATGCTGCAGTTTGCCGCTCGGATTAGTGTTTTATACACTTGAAATTTTAATCAGATTTTTTTTTTTATGTGGTGGTGTTCTTATATAACGTTATCCTGGTTCTATCAATGTGCTTTATGTATATGCACTATATAGCATTATGAATGTAGCAGTTTAAATGATAGTCATGTTTTAAATATTAATTTTAGATGTTCAAAAGCTGTATTCCATTTCAAGCTTTAGAAAAAATTGAACACGTTGCAAGGTGTGTAATATTCATTTCTCGATGGTGTTTCATTTGTGTTTCTTCATCCAGTAGGGGGCGGTCAGGAGCTAGTGAGTCCGTGTCTGGCTCCAGATTACACCGGAGAGTGGGAGCATGCAGAGGTCATCTACACACTAAAGGGTCAGAAAGCAGGTACGTCTTATCTCAGTTCACACCTTCCACACTTCGCCTAGAGCCTAGAACTAATTTACTCCTACCTTTGTGGTCATTAGTGTGACTCCCCCAATCCGGTCTCAAATCATACTTTATTTAATTACTTAGCCCAATTTCTTTGGGTCCCTTGCTTCTCTAATGTGCCCAAATCCACTTTACCTCACCTGTAAAGTCCCAGTTATGTTTACCGAACTCCCCTAGGAGGTCCAGTCTCAATCCTATCTACCACACTCCCTCAGTGGTCCAGTCTCAATTTCCTTAACCACACTCCCTCCGGAAGTCAAGTCTCAATTTGCTCAACCATACTTTCTTAGTGGTTCAGTCCCAATTCCTTCAACCACCCTCCCTCAGGAGGTCTAGTCCCAATTCTTTCTACCACGTTCCCTCATTGGTTCAGTTCCAATTTCTTCAACTGCACTCCCTCATTGGTCCAGTCCCAATTTCCTCTACTACACACACACTCCATGGTCCAATTCCAATTCCCTCTATAACATTTTCTCAGTGGTTCAGTTGCAAATCCTTTAACCATACTCACTTAGTGGTCCAGTCTCAATTTTCTCTACCACACTCCCTGACTGTCCTTATGGGGGACTGTCTTGTTGAGGGCATCTACTTTCCCACATTTACTTGTTAAAAATCCACATTTGTGCAGTAGATGTTGTGTGTAACTGCTTTACCTGTTTAGCTGCTGAGGCTCAGGCCTGTCCTATATTTTCAAATCGTCGTTGTTGATTTTTTGCGTTTCAGGAGAGCCCATCTACGAGTCTTGTTTAAGCAAAGTGGAGAAGATGATTTACAAACGAGTGCAGAAAGCAGAAGAGGTAAAGCACACGGAGTTCTATGCATTCTCATATTACTACGACCGCGCCGTGGACCTGGGCCTCATCGGTACGCACTGTTTATCCTAGTATCGCTGATTTCTTCTCACCTATCTCACTTTGTATCTCACCATTAACACTGTGTCGGTATCACTCCTGTGTCTCTGACTCAGATGAGAAGAACGGAGGATCCCTTCGAGTAGGCGACTACATAGCTGGTGCCAAAACAGGTAAGAGGAACTGAGAGTAAAGGGCCTTGCTTAAGGGCCCAGCAGTTGTAGTATGGTCCTGCTTGGGATTTGAACTCATGATCTTTAAATCCAATGCTTTACCTACTGACCTACCACTTCTCCATCTTATTTCATAAAGGATATGCAATTCATTTTAGATTTTCTTCATCATATATATTACAGGAACTCTAAAGTACACACATGCTTTATTATAATGATGATATTTATTTAGCATCATTGTAATGGTGCCTCTCAGCTGGAGTTTTTTTTGGTCTGCTATTAGGAGTGCTAGATATTAGAAAGAGTAAAAAGTACTTACCGTATTTTCTGGACTATAAGCCGCTACTTTTTTCCCCACGTTTTGAACCCCGCGGCTTAAACAACGAAGCGGATAATTTATGGATTTTTCCTGGGATTTTCCCGGTTTCACAAACTTCAAGCCAAAAAACCAGACCCCATAACATTAGACCAATGAAATTTCCGAACGGAAACGAAAAAACGCACCTCACCTGTGTGATGTGTGTGTGTGTGTGTGTGTGTGTGTGCGCGCGCATGTGTGTGTGTAGGGGCGATAAGTAGAGAGAAACGGGGAAAACTCGTTTTTTACTATCACTCCTGTACACTATGTATCCCTAAACTTGAAAATTTGTACTTTTTCTTCTTTGCTTATCTTAATTTTCATCACAATCTTCGCTTTCTGGCTTTGCTTCGCCATCTAGCAGCGGCGTCTCGAGCTTGTACCTCATTTTTTGGCTTGCGTAACAAAGCAAAAAAATCGACCGAGTGACCCCTCGTACCTCGGGAAACTCGTACATTAATGCACTCGTAGGTCAAGGTACCACTGTAGTTGTGAAAGGAAGGAGGAAGACAGTGAACAATGACTTTCTTGGTCGGCTACTGTTCAGATACAAGCCGTTGTAACGCGTTGAGTCTGGGTGAAGGGAGAGCTCCCTAACTCCAGTTACAACAGAAATCATATAAGCACAGACAGCTTTCCAAAACTCGTGCTTTTTTATTTTTCTTGGCAACAGCGTTATGGGTTAGTCAAAGAAACTTAGAAATGAGCATCAGAAAATAAAAAGGACATAATCCTCAGTCTCACACGCACACAGTAATACCGGAAGTATGCAGTGCCGGTCTTTTCCCAAAATACCGCTCTGCTCCTAATAGAAGCGCAACATATTTCACCCGTTACACCGTGTGTAACGTGTCTTTCGTTAAAGCCTGTGTAAAGTTCATTAGTGTAGACATGCGGCTTATAGACATTCTGCGGCTTATTTATGTTAAAAATAAAAATATTTGTCAAGTTCAGTGGGTGCGGCTTATATAAGGGTGCGCTTAATAGTCGGTAAATGGAAATTAATTGTTCAAATAAAAGAATGGTGTCACAATATGTACAAGTGTGCCCCCATTTTTAACCTTAAAATCTTCAACAAAACAAAAAAAAACAGCTTTGAAATTGATTAAAAAAAAAAGCAGTAAACTGGAGCTGTATGGCATTAATTTGCATACTGAAACCTGATTGGCTTGTACATTTTATGACCCAACACTTTTTAACTACTACTGAGTTTTCCTGCAATTCTTTTTTTACCTTTAATTTGTTGAAACTCCAGAAACGTTTTAGTGATTGAAAGTTATTTCAATTACATTTCATGTGCATTTTTTACGTGTGAAATGTGGCCGGACGTTAGAAGGTAAAGTGTGTGTTAATGAATGATCTGTTTGTATTGAATGTGCAGTGTGTAAGAACATGGAGGCCAGTTCAGGAGAAAACCCTTTCCTCTGTCTGGACCTCACCTACATCTCAGTGCTGCTGCAGGAGCTCGGCTTCCCCCTGGAGAAAGAGCTGAAGGTATAAAACCACACACACACACACACACACACACACACACACACACACACACACACACAGAAACATCACACAGACAGAGTTGCTTTGGAGCATTTCCCGAATCATCCTTGCAAACCAAATGCATTTTTCAAAACAATGTGTACAAACAGCACTTCACTTTAAATTTCTTGCAAAAGCCTGTACTTTATTTAAAAATCCATAGTTTATCTCTCAGAAGTAAGTTTTTTTGGCAATTAGGGTTGCAACTAACGATTATTTAGAAAATTGATTAATTGGAGGGGGGGGGGGCAATCGGCATCAATCGGATCAAAATCGAAGTTGCCTTAAAACCATCAATTAATTGATTATTAATGACAAAAATCGATTAATCGTCTGATTAATCGGTTTCTAAAATAACAATAATAATAAATAAATAATTGCTAGTAATCAGATTCAAAATTTAAGCTGTTTTTCTTACTAAAACTATATAGAACTCTATTTCAGGGTATTTATTTATAAAAGTGTACTTTAAAAATGCCAACACCTTTAAAATCTAAATCTTTAATTTAGGCATTTTAAAGCTTATAGTGGCCGTTTGTTGAGAAATGTATGGGGGATTTCTCCTTTGAACAGCATCATGCTGAGTTGCTTATTTCTGTAAAAAAAACAAAAAACAAGGATTTGAGTATGCAAGGTGCAAATTATGTAAATCAACATTTGTATTGTTTTTAATTATAATTGTAGACGGCAAGTTGACAATCATACTTAAAAAAATACACAGACATTTTGCCTAGTTGTAAAGATATGCATCAATTAAATATACAAGCATTTGAACGTAGTGCAGCCGCAGTAAAGCACGTTTGAAAACAGATAAGTTACTGTTGTAGTAGGTGAACGCTATCAAAAGAGAGTGGAACGGAGAAACGCAGCGAGCTAACATGCTTTATAAAAGAAAAAATATGCGTTGGTGTACAAACGCATAATTATTCGCAGAAAACCACAACAGCGTCTGCACTCGTTTACTGTCGCTGTTATTTGCTGCTTTTAGATTAAGCGTTTGTTCGCACCGTTTTAATCGAATCCATCACGAGCGAGCCGATTGCGCAACCTGATGCTCGCGAGTCACGACAGAACAGATAAAGTGCGGCTGTCCCTCAATTATAAAATGTTTGCAGAATACCCCAGCCATTAGGGAGGCACAAGCCAGTGCACTCTTAGTGCCGGTCCCAAGCCCGGATAAATGGGGAGGGTTGCGTTAGGAAGGGCATCCAGCATAAAAACATGTGCCAAATCGAACATGCGGATCACGAATACGGACGATCCACTGTGGCGCCCCCTAATGGGAGAAGCCGAAAGAAAGTTTTACACAATAGCACTTGATTAAACTACACCCATTTTTACAGGATGAGGATTCTACAGTTTCTGCTCACCCTGCTGATGTTTCGCCTTCATTCGTGTTTACTTTGACCCTGTACTGTACACCATTTCGCACGAGACTGTGTTATGACGCCGTCACGCTAACCCGCATCCCGAGATTATCGATTGGATGTTGAAGCCCAAGTGTCAATGAAAATTTCACTGCCATCAAAATAACAAGTCCTTTTGTCATTGTTAACAAACAAGATACGAAAAAGTATGAAATTTGATTTGAGTGCTTTCCAGGTTTGGATTAGTATTGGGGAAAACATTGAGTATTGAAGAAATATTTGTGTTTCCATACTATTGCTCGATTCAGATTTCTAAAATCTAATGAATAATCTGTAAAAAGATTTTTTTATAGAACAAAGGCTTATCCAAAATATTTAAAACATTTTGTCTAAAAACGCTTCACACTTTCCTATTCAATCGTTTTCCAAAAGTTGCTCATCCACACTGAGAACGTTCCCTGTACTGTGCGTGAGCAAAACGTAAGATGCTCCGATCCGCGTCATTTCCCCCGCCGTTTATTTACTTTTCGACTCTTACTTAGTTTTCACAGACTAACATGACATGTGATATGAAAACGCCGTGTCAGTGTGGACAGAAGTCCAAAATGAATAGAAAAATATGTTTTAAAACACGGATTTATTCTGAACATGGCCAAAAATCGTATTTTTTGGTGGAGATCTAAAGATCGGCGCTAGACCTGTGATTGGTTGCTACGTTACAGTGGTGGACAAAAACAATGTAATTCGTTACTGTACTTAAATACTGAAATATTTCCATAAGGGTACACTTTTACTGCTAGTTTTATTACAGCATTTATTTACTCAACTACATATTAAGATCTAAGATTTTTTCGAATTAAGCAAAGAATCTTGTGACAAAAATGATAATAGGAACATTATAGTCGTAATAAATCATAATACGTTGCATACTTTAAGTGCATTTCTAGTCCTATTTTAGCATTTTAACTTTGACTCAACTACATGGTTTGCGTACTTCGTCCGGCACTGTTACGTTGTGAGGCGGCAGTTGCCATGACAGTACAGCGCCTCGATCGTGCGACCAAACGCATGAAAAACATCAGAGATTGTAACATAGCGCATGTTACAGTTGGAATATGGTCTTAAAAATCTTATGCATATTTGAGTCTGGAATTTTGAAATGGAAAAATGAGCGATTTTTGATCTACACACTAACCTTGTATGTGTTTCAGCTGGCCAGAAAAATCAACGACGTGGAGACGAGCTGGGCTTTAGGAGCCACCTTCTATTACATGGAGTCTCTCCACAGACACTAACCAGCGTTCACTTTTTGAGTGCAAAAGACTATTACGAAGGAACAGGTAAATACGAGAACAATCTTCAAGCGCCGGATCAGGAGAGTGCTGATGTAGGATCAGCTCATTTGTAGCTCATTGAGATTAAACCTGTAAAGGATCAACTGGTCCCAGATCAGCACTCTGATGAAGAAAAAAAATAAAGCACTAGCGTTGCATTCGATGCAAACATTGTTTACATGCACACGACAGCCCAAACGTACTATAAAGAAGGTTAATGAAGTTGTTCCTTTATTTTTACAATGAAAAAGACATTTAAAGACACTTTCAAATACGCTTTTCTTCAAAGACACTGTGGATCAAAATCCCCCCCACCCCCCATCTTCTCGGGTTCCAGTCTGTTCGGAATTTCTGTACATTGTTGTCTGGGTGGGTTTTCTCCAGGCTTTCAAGTTTCCTTTAACACAGTACAGTAAATGTGCTTATGTGAAGGTGTGTGTGTGTGTGTGTGTGTGTGTGTGTGTGTGTGTGTGTGTGTGTGTGTGTGTGTGTGTGTGTGTGTGTACACTCAGGACGTTCTCTCGCTGACTCCAACGCAGTGTTCTGGAATATTCTCTGTATCCACCATGACTCATATAAATGATACAAACACTGAAAATATTCAGAGCCACAAATCCATCCTGATTGGTAATTTCTTCTTTTTATGCAAATGAGCTGTGAGACTGACGCCTACAACTGGCTCATGCAAATACCTCATGGCAAAAAAAAAAAAAAAAAAAAAGAAAATCTCTATTTTATTAAATCTCTCTCTCTCTCTCTCTCTCTCTCTCTCTCTCTCTCTCTCTCTCTCTCTCTCTCTCTCTCTCTCTCTCTATATATATATATATATATAATAAAAAATAATAATTATATTTATAATATAATTAAAATCATTTTTTATTAAATCTATGATTATTCAGACTTATTTTAAGCATTAATACTATATAAAATATTTTCCTTTCCTATTATTTTTACTGTATATTGGTTCTTCTTCTTTAGAAGTAAGTTTAAAATCTGAAGTATGTAGGTTTCATCGTCTTCAATTCAGTATGTAATATGAAATACTACTGACCTCCACATTCACATTTTTTTAACATTTTTATTTATAGAATATTAAGGTCGACGATTAACGATCCAATTGGTTAGAGAAATAAAAAACGTTGCCACTTTTCGGAAACAAGAAGCAAACCTAAGCACCTGGTTTTTGGTTTTTTGGATCGGACTGCTGACTATGTGACTCGACTCAACCATTCTGAAATAGACGTTCAGACGTTCATTGATTTTCCATGCTGCTGTACACAGGGTGATCGCTTGAGCTAACTCTTGGACTAACATCAGATCTTGTGGTGTGCATGTAAACATAGTGTTAAATGCACTAAAAGTGATTACAAATTCCTTGAAGGCAGAGAAACACAAAGTATTCAAGCGAACACGGACGTCCTGATGCATGGAAACGAATCAAAATCTATATGTACGCAATTTCTTTTTATTTCACACACACACACAATTTGGGACTACTACACATGGGACAGTTCTATTGGTATTACTGGTAATTTGCGTTTCGGGAAAAAAAAACCTAGTGTTTCTGTATCTTGATTGTATTTGATATTGATTTTCTACACAATGTGATATGATATACCTCTTCTGTACTGAATGTTCAACTTGTGAAATATGAGCCGCTTTGCATTTGTACCATGATGAAGCATGCCATACTGTACTATCGGAATCCAAAGCCAAAAAAAAAGAACTCCATTCTTGCCTCGGTTTTTCTTTTTTCAAATGGGTTAAGTATAAATTTTGTGCTAATGGTTACTGTGTGGTACGTTTACATTTTTTTCGCTTTATTTTCTTGCTTCTTCTGTAGTTGCACCAAGTCAAAATCTTCTGAAACACAAGTAAACTAATGAAATTATCAACAGTTTGCTGTAATGGTTCAGGACACAGGTTGCATGACCAGTTCTGCATTTAAGCGCCAGTCACTGAACAGTGCACCTCAACAATGAGAACTATAATGAATGGACATTCGGTGCAACCCAACTGAGGATTGGTTTCCTTTTGAGTCTGGTTCCTCTCAAGGTTTCTTTCTTTGCCAAAGGAGTTTTTTTCTTGTTACAGTCTCCACTGGCTCAACCATTAAAGTTAAAATGACCCGGAAAAACTTATCGGCACTGAACGCATATATTCATTTATACATCTTTCTCTCCGCAAAGCGGCTTTCCGACAATGTCCATTGTTAAACGCTCGACAAATTCGAGCATTTATATTAGAGCGAAAATAAAATATTTTAATTTAATGTTAAGAAATATTTAATGATTGATGATTGAAAGATCTAGGTTCTTTCAGTGGTGAAGATTCCAATGATCTGGATGGACCTACAAAATAGATCTAAAATAATAAATAAAAAGTGCTAAATTAATTTTTTTGTTAAAAATCAAACAAAATTAATCTCCTGAAATTGATCACAATTGGTTTAATAACAATAAACTCCTACTCTCAGTTTTCCTGAAAGCTCCAGATGAAAGTGATGTTGCTTTAACAAGGACCCAGATCATTTCATCTTTAAAAAACTTAGTTAGGCTGAAGGAAAGACGAGAAAATAAAGATGAAGAGATGTTTTCAGGAAGTCAAAGGAAGGTCATATGCGAACTGTTTATTCATTCAATCACTTTGGTGCAGTAAGACTAAGCTTGAGTTACTGTCTTCACGTTTCAAAGCGCTGCCAGTGTTTTATATAAACCTAATGCAAACTCTTAACACTGTTCTTACAATAAAATGAGACACGGTGCAACATGCAAATGTAGGAAGTAGGGAGAGAATTGACCTTTTAACACAAACCCAGAACAAATGTTCTACAGTAGCATAGTCTAAATTTAGATCTGAATCGATTTGAAAATCTGTGGCATTAAAAAGAAAAAAAAAAATCAAAAAATCTGGGGGAAAAAGCTGCCAGGAAGAATGAGTGTAAAGTAGTGCGGTAGGAATTCACTTAAACACAGCAGAAAGTTATTTCACCAGTTGTAACATAGTTCAATATGTATCCAAGTTTTGCATACATTTTTGTTAATTTTCTTCAAAAATGTATTTTGTATAAGATTGTTCTTATTGGAGCTTATAATTATTAGCGTAATAAATATAATTTATTTATTTCAAACCCATTATTACAAGGGTTGTGACTTGTGTAGGCTGCACGTGTGTACAGTAGAGGGCGCTGTTTACTTATAACATGGTGGACAGCCTATGAACATCATAGAACATAAAAAAAACACAAAAAAACGTTCTAAATAAAACCAATAGGACTAGCGAAGGAAATATGAGATGGACCTTTTATAGACCTTTTCCACCTGAAATGTGAATAGAGTTTAATTAACCAAGGTGTAAAACAAAATAAAAATAATAAAAAGTACAAATATAATAGAACCAAGACAATGTCTAATGGCTTCCACTACGAATCCTTAGTTGTTAACCATTACCAAACCATGGTTTCCAGTGCATAGTGTGTTTGTCATTAAATCATCATTAAACCAAAGAACCCAGTGTGGAAACTTAGTGGAATCTGGATGCTTAATGAGGTCCTACTGGTCCCCATTAGTATCCAGTAGATGCCAATGTGTAAGCAAGTTGCAAGATGCCAAATTGCCAATACTTCTAATACTTTTAAAAGGAACTGAACATTCAGCAGCGTTTCTTAACCCTTAAGCATTTCCTCATTTAAGTAGTTTCCCTGTTCTAACTTGCACAGCTTCATATATTGGATAAAAAAAATAAATAATAATCTCAAGCCCAAGTCAATTATTCAACATATAAAATTACACTTTAAAACTAAACACTGCAATAAGTGAATCTCTTTATGCACTACTACTATTAATCAATTCAATGTCACCTTACTGGTCATTTGTTTTGGGGTTTCCCAGTTTGGGGAAGTAAAAATAAATCATTTATCAGTTTGAGCCACAGAAAGACTTGCCGAATTCTTTCTCCAAACTTTATTTTTTTTCAGCTTAACATTATAGTAAAGAAATCACCAGTCAGATCTTAAACACAGTATCAAATATTACAACACACCTGATGAGGAAAAAAACCAACCACACAACACATCATGATAGATGACATTAGTTCAAAAGTTAAAACTGTTCCCACAGAGCACAATTTTCCTGCAAAAAAAAAAAACAAGAAGCCCACAAGCTTCAGAGAAAAGCGTCACACCATTCAGCCAGACACTGAGTGCAGGAGGCTGCTTGCCTCGAATTGGCGCCACTGGTGTCCTTTAGCCACTCGGAGAACAGTTCACTGTCCTTCCTCAGCAAAAGGAACTGACCCAACACTATAAACGCCTGAAACACACGACAGCACAAATCATTCCCAAAAAAAGTATGAGGCATTTACAGCATGTATACAGTTCTACTGCATTTGTGAGGAACCTCAACAAAACCAACATTAGATCAACTCTTCTTTATGTAAATTAATTTAAGTCAAAAATTTAAATATCTGTCTGGCAATATTTACCTGATAATACTAGCAAAACGAAATGAACAGATTTTGCTGTTCTAAAAATGTTTTAACTTTACCTAAATGGCTAACTGAATATCTTTTGCTAAAGATCACCCAAAACTGAAAAACTTGACCATTTATGGGGGAATTATTACATATGTTAAGTTTAATGATTTAACAATTTGCTTCCCCTTCTATATAAATCTAAAGCATAAACAGAACCTCTTTAGAAGGTTAGAAAGGATAAGTGCGCTTTTTACTTGTCACATGTACATTACAGCACAGTGAAATTCTTTGGTTGCATATCCCAGCGATGTTAGGAAGCAGGACCTTCGGAGCATAAAGGGTTAAGGGCTTTGTTCAAAGCCAATTGTTCTTTCAGCTGCTCCCATGAGGTTGCGCCACAGCGGATCATCCGTTTCCATACGACTCTGTCCTCTACATCTGCCTCTTTCAAATGAACTACCTGCATGTCTTCCTTCACCACATCCATGAACCTCCTCCCTCTTGGTGGCTGCATTCTCAGCATTCTTCTGCTGATATACCCCATGTCCCTCCTTTGCACATGTCCAGACCATCTCAATCTCACCTCCCTCACATTGTCTCCAAAACGTCCTACATGCGCCGTCCCTCTAATAAACTAATTTCTAATCCTGTCCATCGTCGTCACTCCCAACAAAAACCTCAACATCTTCAGCTCTGCTACCTCCAGCTACACTTCCTGTCTTTTACTCAATGCCACTGTCTCTAAACCATACAACATCTCAGGTCTCACCACAGTCCTATAAACCTTCCCTTTCACTCCTGCTATCACTCTTCTCCACCCACTCCACCCTGCCTGCACTCTTTTCTTCACTCCTCTAACACACTCTCCATTACTTTGCACCCCAGCATCTTAACCACTGAGCTAATACTGGACAAAGATTTAGGTTGTACTGAAGCCTACTAGATTTTTATGCAAACTAAAGATGTCAAGTATAAATAAATCGAAAAGGAAATGCATAGAAACAGATGGATGGATGGATAGATGGAAAGAAAGAAAAAAAAAAGTGTGGGCTTGAACACAGAAGTCGTCTCTAAGCCCACTTTGAGAGTCATCACACTCACTTTGTCAAATCCCTGCTCTGCCAGCTTCTTGCCTAGAACATCTCCGATTCCTGACAGAGCAGTGACTGATTTATCGCCCATGGGCTCAGCCACAAAGTCCCTGTGCTTCTGAGAGGTGGTGGACATCCTGAAACTGTTCACTGCTCACTTATAGCTGCCGAGCTCACAAATTTGATGAAGAGGACGGGAAACCGCAAGGGAAAATCTACACTGGAAGCATTAAGGAGGGATCTGGAAGGGAAACATCACATTACCAACAAACTAATATGTAGTACCAAATAAACATTCAATTCTTACTAGCAGTTGGTAACATTTAGACATTACTTTAGACACTAGTATTTATAAGGTGTTTAGGGTACACACTTTATGACTAAAGACTAATAAAAGTTTGAACTATAAAAATATTTACATATACATATATATTGTAAATTTCTCTTTGGGATGAAGATCAAGAGAAATTTACAATATATATGTATATGTAAATATTTTTAAATTTATTTAAAAATAAAATTTAAAATTTAAAAAAAAAATAGCTAACACCACAACTGCTGTATCAAACACCAGTTGTGGTGTTAGCTATTTTTTATTTTTTTTTGACCAGCTTGTACATTGTTAACATAGTGTTCTCCCAAGTCTAAGCGTAAATGTCATACGATAACATCTAATAATAAAAAAAAGCAGCAGATTTTGATCAGTCCAAGAAATGTAGGATAGAATGCGGTGGGAATGAAAGGTCCCCCCCCACCATGAAGAATTACATATGTCTTATACTAACCATAAGAAAAATTAATCCTGCTCAATATATTCTACTAAGTGGAATCCAAGCTACCTGAAAACAATGCCCTAAGCAAACACTCCCACAGCATTATACTATATATTACATTTTATATACACATTATAAGTCTGAATTAATAAACAGCAAGGAATTCATCACAAGGGTTAAGTACACACCAAAGGTGGGCTTCACTGCTGTAGAAAACTGGAGGTAAATTATAAACCCCCCTTTGCACCAGTGTTTTAGTTTCAGTGACTCCTAAACAGTTTACCTACTAATTCCACGTCTCGCTCTTACCTGCACAGGTGAATCCCATTTTAAAACTCAACCAATCAGAAGAAAGAACTCTTTTATTTCATTAATGTTGAACTCTGTCAAAGTAAATCTGTTTTACTGTTTGCCCTGAAATAATGCTTTACCAATTTAAATACCTTTAAAAATTTTTTATACTTTTTATATAAAAAACATTTTGATATTTAAATATTTAAACATTGCAAAAACATTTGAAGGAATTTGAGCTTCAATGAAGTAAACAGGCATCAGAGGACTTTTAGAGTAAAATGGGCGGTATTGTTGTTGGAAAAATGGAACAATTTGCATGCATTTTTGCAGTTTGAGATAGATAGATAGATAGATAGATAGATAGATAGATAGATAGATAGATAGATAGATAGATAGATAGATACTAGGAAAATTCAAATATTACAGCAGCACAAAGTATACTAAATTATACTAAGTATACTAAAAGCAATTTATATTACAGATGAAAGCTATAAGAATAGATGTAGTGTACAAGTAGAAACAGATACGGTGTGTATGCAAACGATAAGGGTGTGAGAGAGCGCACTGTATAGTGTTTTGGGTAAACATTGTAAAAATTGCTGATACAGCATCACGCTTGAAGTGAAATAAAGTGCACTGTAGTGCAAAAAATTATCAAGGTGAACACTGTAGAAAGTATAAATGCAGAAATAGCATTAGAGTGGCATTGTGTATGGTTTACACTGATTAGTGGACGGTGGACAGTAATGAAATAAATGTAATTCGTTACTGTAAGTAGCTTTTGCACGTATCTGTACTTTAATGAAGTATTTCCATTTGAGAGACTTTTACTTTAACTTCACTACATTTCAAATTTAAACAGCTAACACTATGCCTGACAGTGCAGTGTTGTACAGGGTAATCAAAAGGTTTGGGGACCGCTGCTGTAGAGTACAGAGTTAAATGAAACAGCATTCCCCCAGGACCACGGTTCTGCATAAGACAACATCGATTAACAAAAAGTAGCACAAAACAGAAAACTACACAAAACTAACTTGGGCAAGTGTACATGTGCAACCTTTAGGGTAAAAATTAACACAACACACAGTCTACTGTGTGTGTTTCAGTCCAGTCCCTTTGTATTAAATAGTCAAATGGCTTGGGTTCCCAAATGAGGATGGGTTCCCCTTTTGAGTCTGGTTCCTCTCAAGGTTTCTTCCTCATAACATCTAAGGGAGTTTTTCCTTTCCACAGTCGCCACGGCTGCTCATCAGGGATAAATACACACCATTCACCTTAACTCTTAAAAACCTGCTTTGAGACAATATCTGTTGAGAACTTGACTTGACTTGTGGAAGGAAACTGTGACACAGTCTGGAGGTGAGGGTCTGAATGCTTCTGGGCCTTTTTTCAGACACCAGGAGAGTGAAGAGTGTGTGAGAGGTGTGTGTGTGATCAGCCTTGCAGATGCAGTGTGATATGTGTAAATAAATACCCAAGACGGATGGAAGAGAGGCCCAGCTAATCTTCTCAGCCATCCTCACTATCTGCTGTAGAATATTGGAATCCTAAATGGTGCAATTCCCAAACAAGGCAGAGACACATCTGCTCAGATGGCTCTCGATGGTACCTCTTTAGAACGTTGTGAGAATGTGTGGTGGGAGCTGGGACTTCTTTAGCTTTCTGAGGTATCACCAAGGAATTTGGTGTTCTTGGCAAACTCCATGAAGGAGTTGTAAATGAACAGAAGTCCAAATCAAATCAATATATATGAAGTGTAAACAGCATCAATTCTTCTAGGTACACTTGCACGGAGTTTTAGAAGGAACTCAGCAGGTAGGTTGTTCCAATCATCTTAGGAAACTAAGTACAGCTCTTCTGTGGATGTTGGCTGCCTTGAATGCTTCTGTCTTTTCATCTCTGTCTCTTTATCGCAGACAGACTGAATAATGAAGCATAAGAGCATATTCTACAGGCAGCATAATGGACAATAACCATCACCATTTTTGGCAGCGTGTGAAATTGATCATAATTGATTCATTGATTGATATAAGTGGTTAATCATACACCTAACTCTGATTCTATACAATTTCCTGACTTTATGTACAAGGGTCCTAAATGTGTGCAAAAGTAAAAAACCGATCAAATCTTGATTAGATTCGGATTTTTATTGTTTATACTTTCTGTTTCGTTGATTGATAAAAATAACTGAAGCTTTTCCACACTACAGAATTAATATAAAATATATCAACATTATAACGTATTCAAGATACAATGTTTCCTGGTTAGTTTCAGCTGTAGGAATGATTGACGTGTTGGTCAGCGAATAATGAAGCAGCTCGACTATCAAATCAGAGAGCAGCACGGAGCACAAGCCCCTCCCACTCCGCTTTTCTTGTTGACATTAGGGGCGTGGCTCGGGTTCCTCCTCTGCTCTCCAGTAGAACTTCTTCTCCACATTTCCTCGGTGTGTCTTATCTCCTGTCCGACATGGCGAAGCCTCTGAGCGACCAAGAGAAGCGCAAGCAGATCAGCGTGCGCGGCATCGCGGGTCTCGGGGACGTGGCGGAGATCAAGAAGAGCTTCAACCGGCACCTGCACTTCACGCTGGTGAAGGACCGGAACGTGGCCACGCCGCGGGATTACTACTTCGCGCTCGCGCACACGGTGCGGGATCACCTGGTGGGCCGCTGGATCCGCACTCAGCAGCACTACTACGAGAAAGACCCAAAGGTTCGACCAACTAAATTTCTTCCTCTCTTCCTCAATGGGCAGGAAGTGCAGTGCAGTGAAGTGCAGTGCAGTGCAGCGCTACAGTGTTTTCCTAAAGTTGCAGCAAAAGCCGGACATGGTCTTGGTCCAATTTTTTACCAAGTTCACCTAAATGCCCAGGAACCTACTGAAGACCATGCAACTTTATTACTAGTATCAATCTCACATTGTGCACTTTGTTTTGTGACCTATGTAGTCTTAGATGTGCCTTTTTAAAAACCAATTTAGTCTGTTTATTATTATTATTATTATTATTTTATTGTTAGATTTACTTGTATGACATCTGGCAGGTGCTCTTATCCAGAGTGACTTATAATTACCTCATTTACACAACTGAGCCTTTGAGAGTTAAGGGCCATACTTAAGGGCCCAACAGTGGAAACCTCTTCGTGCTGGAATTTAAACTCCAGTGTCTTAGTTGTCACGATGATCAAAATGAATTATTTCAGTTTGATGCGTTTTCTATGGGTTTCATTCCATTATTTTCACGGGTACAGCATTCCTTCATATGCACCCTCTGCACCAGCTACGATAACGTCTCTTAGGTATCAAAAAGGTACCGAATATTCGGTACCAGTTCTTCTCAGAACTGTGATTTTTGATAAACTGGACCTTCAAAAGGATTTATGGTGCATAAATTGATGAATCGTGAATTATTTCCATCTAAATGATAACCTTCTTTACCCAAAAAATAAATTGGCTGGATTAAATTCTTTTAGAGCCGAGTAATTTGTAAGGAATGAAACCTCTCGCTGGTGCAGGAAAAGAACCTGCAATAGATAAATGCTTGCGGTGGCAAATCCCGATTCAAAGTTTTAAAATTATTTTATATGACTGCAATTGGAAACAATTTCCAATTAATTTAAGGTGCAAATTTTTTTTTTTTTTTTTTAAATACGTTTTGCTTGCACAAAGTTTAAAAATCCAGAGCGAGATGCTGAGAAAATCTGTTTGGGGGGGGAAAAAGATTTTGTTCACATAACCAAATTAGTCTTCCGTTCACACTGAGTCATCAAATCCTTGTCAAAAAAACCGAGCTACTGATTAAATACCTGATAATGACTATATCAGCATTGCTCTTTTCGCAATTGCAGTGTTCATTCAATGCACTTCATTTTTGTAACGCTTTTACCAATGAACATTGTCTCAAAGCAGCTTTACGCGGGTAATGCGATGCTAAAAAATAGATTTTTCGTATTTGGAAGTTTGTCTCTAATGAGCGAGGAGGTAGTGGCGGCAATGGAATGGAAAAACTCCCCGAGATGGCATAAGGAAGAAACCTTGAGAGGTTTGAGAGAAACCCATTCTCATCTCTGTTGCACCGAATGTCCATTTATTACAGCTAAATGGTGTTGAGGTGTACAGTGATGATCAGATGCAAACTGTAGTCCTGATTCAGTGTAGTAGACTGTTGACATTACCTACAGTTCAAATCCATCCTTCAAGCTAATGTTCTTACTCCTTAATTTCGTGGATCCCCAGGCCTTGATAAGAAACCATTCGTGTTGGGCTGCGGTCAAAGTAGAGGAAAGGATTTTGTCTCAATAAGATCACTGATCTAATGTCCATCTGCCAAAACATCACAACTAATGAGTTAAAACAGGAAATTTGGCAATACTGAGTAATGAGAAGCTGAATATGACTAGTGGTGTTTCATGGTTTCACTGAGGATGTCTTGTCACATGATCGGATTGCCTTTTGTCATTATAACAAGCCCAGTCTTGAGCTAATTTCTTGATATGGACACACAATTTTTCTATCAATTCGTGTTCACGGACACCAGTTTCCCTCTCTTTTTTTGTGTGTGTCAATAGGAAATATTTTTTGGTGCCTCCCCCACATTTTTCTTTCTGACACTGGGTACCACATATGCTGTATTGTTTTTTTTTTCTTTTCTTCAATCTTCAAGCACTATTATTCATTTAACCAGGAGATTTTATCCGTTTTTTTTATCAGACGGAGGCGAAAGGAGCCCGTCGTGCTCGGTGACATGAAAAAAAAAAAAGAGATTCGTTTCCGTGAACATGAATCAATGGATTATGATGATGTGTTCTGATAAACCCATTGTAATTGATCAATATGGTTGAGACATGGTCTATCCTACACAGGAGTCTTAAAGAATGGTGATCAGTATGGAAACGTGTACTTTAATTTGTTAATAATTGAACACTGTACATAATTTAGGAAAACGGTGACTTACACTACTGTAATGTATAAACTTTACAGTATATATGTATTTGGCAGCTTGTGTCCTTTCTCAAGTGAAGGGTGCTGTGCGCTCGGTTTCCGTGTACGGTGATGCCGATAAAAAGGATGCGGACGAGTTAAAAGTGGTCTTTTAAAACATCAGAAAACAAATACTCGCTCTAACACTGAGACAACTGAACTCTGTCGACCACTGGTGAGTGTAAAGCGGGAGATTTTGTACATCCTGGCAGCGTCCCAATCATACCGCTTAAAATCTGTCTGAAAAATATTTTTCGTTTGATCATATCGCTATCGTCGTCATAAGATCAGAAAAATCTTAAATCAAACCACCGTAACTTTGGGACTACCTGCACTGGGGTGGGCCAGTGGGGCAATGGATAACGCGTCATGCAGTAGGAACGACAGGTTCAAGATGGAGGTTGGACTGCATCAAGGATCAGCTCTGAGCCCTTTCCTGTTTGCATGGACAGGTTGACGGACGGGGTCAAACGGGAGTCTCAATGGACTATGATGTGGGACTACCTGCACTGGGGTGGGCCAGTGGGCCAATGGATAACGCGCCTGACTAGGAGATTCTAGGTTTGACTCCTGATTGGATCTGTTATTATTTGGGGAGGTGTGTGAGTTTGTATGACTTGATTATATTTAAAACAGGAGATCTACTTCTGAAACGTAATGAAGTGGTATCTCAATAGTTAAGGTTTTGGGTTACTGAAGGTTGGGGGTTCAAGCCCCAGTGCTGCCAAACTGCCATTCTTGGCGTACCTCGAGCCAGGCCTCTGAGGTGCTGTTAACATGTCTGACCTGTGATTCGTAACATCACTGGGATATGCGAGGAAAAAAAATTCACCGTGCTGTAAAGTACATGTGTCAAGTGTAAAGCACCTTTCAACTTTGAAAAATCTTAGCCTTGTCAGCTAAGATTTCTTCAAATTTCCTCTGTCACCTAATTCTACCTCTCTCTCTCTCTCTCTCTCTCTCTCTCTCTCTCTCTCTGGGAGGTGGTAGCTTGGACTTCGTATCTAAAGGTTGTGATTTTAAATTGCAGCATCACCATACTGCTACTGCTGGGCCCTAACCCTTAACAAATTCGTAAATGTAATGTACACGGAATATTTTATTTGTGCTTTTTACCCTTGGAAGGGCTGTTTAGACACACGTTTAAAAAAAAAAAATCTGGTTTAGGTTTTCATGCGAAATTTCAGCACCTACAAAATCTCTAAGCGTTTCATCACGCTGAACGCAACGTCCTCATTAGATGGCGAGTCAATTCCAAGCAGCGATTTCGTCATAACCGACATTTCTGCTTCAACTTTAGCAATGAGTTTTCGGCTACCCTCTGTCCAAACATCAGCTGTACGGTGACTCAGCATTGAAACTCTTCAGTGGTTGAGCCGAGACTGCTTAAATGTTCAGCCAAGAAGCCAGGAACGAATGACCGTGTCAATCCAGAGAACTGTTCTTGTCTTGAGCTCAGAATTCGTTCACTAGTGTTCGCATCTAAACTCTACACAACACCTACATCCTGTTACTGTTTGCAACACAAAGTGGACAGGGCATGCATCAGGAACATGTCTGTGTGGTAAAATTAAGTCTTGACCAGGATTAAGGAAGTGTGTTTGTAGTATTCTTGGATTATATTCTCCTTTGCTGTGAAGCATTCATATTTTTTCTTTTTGGTTCCAGATGTTTGTTCATGGTTGCTGCCTAAAATATTAGTAGAATATTGAAGACCAAATTGACTAAGCTCTAGAAGAATTGTTCAGTAAAGATTGTGTGTAATTTGTAGGTAAAAAGGAAGACACCAGAGATTAAGCTGGAGAACATTCATTTTAAATGATCAAATGGGTGAAATCGACACCAGCTCCTTAAGCTATTTGTAAACCAAGGCAAACGGTAGTACCTTAAGACAATGACCCATTGGACATTAAGCATCTGGTTAGAATTTTGTAACCTAAGCATTATTTCAGGGTAATTGCCCGAGGCTTCTGATTGGCCCTTTCCTGCTATTGCATGGCTAATCTGTAGAGAAAACTAGATTCAAGTGCTACTTGTTTTTACTTTTACATAAATAACTGAAGTCTGTTCTCGATGTTGATGTGTTTGAAGCAGGAAAAATATGTAAGCAACTTTGACAAGCTCCAAATTGTGGTGACTTTGTCTATGCATCTCCAAAATAGCAAGTCTTGGTGGGTGTTCCTGGTATGCAGTGGTTAGTAAATCTTGTGGGTTTTTTTTTTTCTTCTTTCATCAAATGAATGGCTGGGAGTGTGGGTGATGCTCGCTTGGTGAAGAGATGCCACCAAGATGCACTATGGGAAGAATGTGATACTTTACCTGATGTTCTGCTTGGAAACCTTTGGTCCTGGTATTCCTGTGAATGTCTCATTTAACTATAGTACCTTCCTAAACATGTAGTAGACCAAGGTCAGAAGAAGTTTCATTGTGTGTTTGTGGATTTAGAGAAAGCGTATGACAGGGTGCCAAGAGAGGAGTTGTGGTATTGTATGAGGAAGTCTGGTGTGTCAGTGAAGTATGTGAGGGTGGTGCAGGACATGTATGAGGACAGAGTGACAGCAGTGAAGCGTGCAGTAGGAACGACAGACTGGTTCAAGATGGAGGTTGGACTGCATCAAGGATCGGCTCTGATTTTGACTGATGAGGTCAGACAGGAGTCTCCATGGATTATGATGTTTGCAGAGTGACGTTATTTGTGTTAAGAGTAGAGAGCAGGTTGAGAAGAGCCTAGAGAGGTGGAGGTACGTGCTGGGGAGAAGGGGAATGAATGTCAGTAGGAGTAAGACGGAGTACGTGTGTGTGAATGAGAAGGAGAGCAGTGGAGTGGGGGGTTGCAGGGAGAAGAGGTGGAGAAGGTGGTGGAGTTTAGGTACCTGGGGTCAACAGTGCAGAGTAATGGAGAGTGTGTTAGAGAAGTGAAGAAAAGGGTGCAGGGTGGAGTGGGTGGAGAAGAGTGATGTATGGATGTTGTAACTGGCGATGTTGTATGGTTTAGAGACAGTGGCATTTAATAAAAAAGACTGGAGGTGGAGCTGGAGGTAGCAGAGCTGAAGATGTTTTCGTTGGGAGTGACGAGGATGCACAGGATTAAAAAATGTGATTATTAGAGGGACAGCGCATGTAGGACGTTTTTGGAACAAGGTGAGGGAGGTGAGATTGAGATGGTTTGGACATGAGCAGAGGAGGGACATGGGGTATATCAGTAGGAGAATGCTGAGGATTGAGCCACCAGGAAGGAGGAAAAGAGGAAGACCAAGGAGGAGGTTTATGGATGTGAGGGAAGACATGCATTTAGTTGGGTTGAAAGAGGCAGATTTGGAGGACAGGGGGTATGGAGACTCCTCAGCATGGCACCTGGTAGTGGGTGGTATTTATTAGGCAGCCAGTGAACATTTTGTCTTCAAAGTTGATGTGTTAAAAGCAGGAAAAATGGCCAAGCATAAGGATTTGGGAGAATTCGACCGTGTTAAATTGGACTGTAACTCCCAGCACCACCAAGCTACAAATGCTGTGGCCACCTCCAATACCGGTGCCACCCTCTTTGGAGGAGATCATAGCCCCTTGCTCCCTGTCTGCCGACTGACCGATCATCTTGTCATACTATCGCCGGAGGAGGGCTACTTTTTCGTGGCCCACCCTGTATAAGGATCTTTAAAGTACCCCAGCACACCTACAGATTCCAGGCCTTGAAGAGTCAGTGCTGTTTTTTTCGTGGCACAAGAAGGAACTCTATCAAGACCATATACAAAAAAAAAAAAAAAAAAAATCACATTAAAGATCCTTATACAGGGTGGGCCACGAAAAAGTAGCCCTCCTCCGGCGATAGTATGACAAGATGATCGGTCAGTCGGCAGACAGGGAGCAAGGGGCTATGATCTCAATAGTTAAAGCTTTGTTTTACTGGTCAGAAGATCACGGGTTTAAGCCCCAGCACTTCCTGTATCATGGCTGCCCCATGCTCTGACCCCAGTTTTCTAGCAAGTAGGGATATGAGAAAAATGATTTTCACTGTCAATGATTTTCACAAAGTGCACAGTCATAGTGAGGCCCGAGTCGTGTGCCGGAATAAAAGCAGAACTTATCATGGAATCCAGAAAGTAAACCATTTACTGGACCAGAGCCAAAATGCAGACACGTCTCCAGAGCTTTAGTCATGAGCAGGTCCACTCAGAATGGCTGAACAGAAACACACTTTGCTCTGGAATCAGACTGACTGCAGGTTTGCTGATATGAAATCTCTCTCTTAGGCAATAAAAACAAAAAAAAAAAAAACAAGTGTTGAATTCTCATATCTAATCGGTTAGGAGGTGATTGATTTTTTTCTTTAACAGCAACTTTGATTGATTTGTAATGAATTTGCAGTTTGGGCAGTAGGACATTTCTGTCGTATCAGAATATTTCATTAAATTCTTTTAAGATACACCATTATATTTTCACTAAATGGTCCAAAGTTTTGGGACGTTTCCAAACTTTTCCAAACTCTTACAAGATTTTGAGGCACACAATAGTAATGGATGTCTTTTCCTTCCACTTGAACTAGGAGACCCAAACCTGCACAAAGAGAGATGTGGAGTGGAAGATCTCCTGCTATAGAGCTTCACCTTAAACCTATTGAACACATTTAGGGTGAATGTGAATGCTGACTGCACCCCAGACCTCCTCACCTCACCTACATCAGTACCTGACTTTACTAACACTCTTGTGACTAAACGAATTTTACACAAATCTCCACAAACACACTCCAAAATTTAGTGCAACATCTTCCCAGGAGACTAGAGTTAATTTATAACAGCAAATGGAGACTTAATGTGGAATCGGCTGTTCAAAGAGCATGTAGAATCTTATGTTCAGGTGTCCACAAACTTTTGTCCATAATAGAGGTTTTTTTTTTTTCCCCCTCTAAATTTTTTTCTATTTATTGCATTTCTTATTGCCCCTCTCTCTCTCTCTCTCTCTCTCTCTCTCTCTCTCTCTCTCTCTCTCTCTCTCTCTCTCTGTGTGTGTGTGTGTGTGTGAATAGTGTTGCAATTAAAACTAATTCTTCCAATTTTATTTTTATTATTCTACTTATTGAAAACAATTAAAACAAATGACATTGTACAACACATGTAAAAAATAAATAAATAGAAATTAATAAAATTAATTTAAAAAAAATTCACAAATCTCTCAAACTTATTTTTTAAGCATAAAATTGGTCAATTAACTTAAATTTTCTACAAGGAGATATTGGGTAGCATTTTTAAAAGAGATTGTATTTTTATTTTTTTTACATCATCGCACAGTGAAATTCTTTTATCTGCATGTCCTTGGAAACGAGTCTCCAGGATTGGCACTAAACAAGGAGTAACTCTTAAAAAAGCAGTAACAAGGAAAAGCCTTCAGGAAAAAATGAGTCATGATTTCTTGTTAATAAACCAAGCTGTCCCACTTCTTCCCAAAAATGCTGTCCCTCACATTTCTCTCTGCTGTCTGTCTGTTGTTTTTGTGTCCTCTACTTTACTCTCTTAATTTTGTCATTCTTTTTAATGTCTTTCCCACATATCTGTTAGAATTTGTCCTTTTTACTGCGTCTCTCTCACACAAGCACACACACCAGTCTCTTTATCTTTGAGAGAGAAAACTGAGGCTTTTCTATTCCCAGTGTCTATAATACAACTGATAGCAGGAAGTAACTGATGGATGTAGATGAGTCCAAATTAATAAAAGTTAATAGTGTGTGTGTGTGTGTGTGTGTGTGTGTGTGTGTGTGTGTGTGTGTGTGTGTGTGTGTGTGTGTGTGTGTGTGTGTGTGTGTGTGTGTGCTTTCTAACTGCGGTAATGGTTAGTTGCTGTGTTTCTGGTTAATATCGTCTCTTATTCATTGTTCAATTCCATCTAACAAAGAAGATGAAGGGGATTATATACATTGTTAAACACTAATTTAATGCTCTGGTTCTTTCTGTCTGTCTCAGAGGATCCACTATCTCTCTCTGGAGTTCTACATGGGCAGAACCCTGCAGAACACCATGATCAACCTCGGCCTGCAGAACGCCTGCGATGAAGCGATCTATCAGGTCAGTCCTACCGCCAGTCCGGAGAGGTTTTGCTGTGTGCGTGTTTCAAAAGGAAATTTTAAATGGAGGAAGTAGGGATTCAATCAAATTTTATTCACACGAAATTTTAAACAGACTTTGTTGTTACCTCAAGAAATCTACACCGAAGAAGAAATCATTATTAAAGAAGGCATAAATGCTTGTTGAAGCTACACAGTGTTTGGAACTTCGGTAATGGAGCTACTGATGGCGATAGCTAGGTTGGCTCATATTTGCAGATAACTGCTAAATCAACCAGTAGTTTTTTTAAATGGATACTGGATTAAAAAACCCCAGAACATAACACTATGTAACATAGTACTGAACTTTTATAATAAAAAAAGAACAACAAAAAAAAGTACTAAATTATGAAAATGTGCTATATGAATATATTAATAATAATTAATAATATTGAGGAAAATAAGAGACATGAAGCATCTGTTTTCACAATCCACGCTGCGACACGAAAACAGCTTTTTCAAATGTATCCACTTTGGATTGTTTTCCAAAAAGCTGTTTTCGTTGACTGAAAAAGCAATCACAGGTTGGAGGCCAGAAGGGATACACATACGTATTTGTGTGGATAAAGAAGACGGTTACAGCTAAAATGTATTAAAAAACTAATTACACTTTAAATAAACAGCATGTGGCATCTGTGTTTCTGCTCTAGAGGCCGCTCTTGTACTATGTAACGCAACCCGGAAAAACCATCGATATGGATTTTTGCCAATAGTTCCAGCAATCGACTATCGGTGTTGATTAATTGACAAAATCGATGAATCGGTCGACCTCTAGAGCTTTCCAGTGAGAGTATGTGGAAGCGATGGTAGCGAATTGCACTGCCTGTTGTTTTCTCTTTTTACAATTGTTTTTTGTGGAGGAGCAGGAAGACATTGCATCGTGTGTGTGTGCGCGCGTGCGCTCGCTGTAGTAATGGTGTATGTGGTAATTGTGGTGTTTGTGTTTTAGCTTGGTCTGGATCTGGAAGAGCTGGAGGACATTGAGGAAGATGCTGGACTGGGGAATGGTGGACTGGGCCGGCTTGCAGGTCCCTGAACACACACTCGTGTATACACACACACACACACACACACACACACACACTTACTCTCACAGAGAGCTTTTTCCTGTTTTAATTAAACCTGTAAGTTTCCTTTTTGTAAGTGATCTTTATTAAAAGCACATCTGTCTCACTCTCTTCCCACTCTTTTCTCTCTGCCATCCCTCTTTATTCATGTCATCGTTATTTCTCTTTTCTGTCCCTCTTTATTTCTCTCTGCTGCCCCATTGTTTTTCTTTCTACTGTCCCTTTTTTATTCCTTCATGCTGTTCCCTTCTGTTTCTTTCTGCTGTCCCCCTGTACTTTTTTTTTCTTGTGCTGTTCTCCTATATTTTTTTTTCTTGTGCTGTCCACCTGCATTTTTTTTTTCTCCTTTCCCACTTTTTTCTCTATGCTGTCCCCATTTTTTTCTTCTCTTTGGTCTCTCCCTTTTCTCCTTACTGTTTCCCACATTTCTCTATCTCTCTCTCTCTCTCTCTCTCTCTCTCTCGCTCTCTCTCCCCCCCCATCTATCTATCTATCTATCTATCTATCTATCTATCTATCTATCTATCTATCTATCTATCTATCTATCTATCTAATTATATATAAAAAAAGTATACGTGTCTGTTTTTCCTCTTGCCGTATTCTTTTTTCGGATTGTTTTATTTTATTTTTTTATTTTTTATTTTTTTGTCCTTTCTGCCGTTTCACTTATGTGCTGATCTCTTCACTCTCTTCACCCTCTCACAGCCTGTTTTCTGGACTCGATGGCCACTCTGGGTTTGGCAGCGTACGGTTATGGCATTCGCTACGAGTTTGGAATCTTCAACCAAAAAATCTCAAACGGTTGGCAGGTACATGAGAAGCAGATTATTCACCACTAGTCTTTCATTGGCTGTAAGCTTTAGCATCTAATGAGCATCTGTTATTAGCTCGGGTCTGCGTGTTCTTGGTCTCTATCCTCAGGTGGAGGAAGCTGATGATTGGCTGCGATATGGAAACCCCTGGGAGAAGGCCCGCCCCGAGTACATGCTCCCGGTGCATTTCTACGGCCGGGTGGAGCACACGGAGGAGGGGCCTAAGTGGGTGGACACTCAGGTGAGTGGTTTATGATCTTCAGCCTTTTAATTTATTTTATAACGTAGTAACGCCGTTTGATGTAATCCGACTTTCATTGTGATGTTCGGTTTCATGAAACCAATATGAAGCAAATGCAGGTCCGACAAAGTGCAGGGTGAAGCAGGTACTCATTATAAATTAAACAAATACATTTCATAACCTGAGACATGCCCTTAACATTCCAGAAGTAAGAGGAAGACAATGAGCACACGTTAAAAACTGTATTATATTATCAAATATTGAGTTTGTAAAACTGGTTATAGTTGACACACTTCCTGAAGATCTACTTTTGAAAATATTGTTAGCTCAGTCTTTAAGGCTCTGGTTTACTAATCAGAAGTTCAGGCGTTTAAGCCTCGTTATTGCCACGCTGCCACTCTCGGGCCCTTGAGCAAGGCCCTTAACCCTCTGTGCTTTACCTGCTGACTCCAGCTTCCAAAAAGAATTTCACTGTACTATAAAATGTGACAAAAAGCCATTTGAAGGGTGAAACTCATTAATTGAAATAAGATGGGATTCTGAGGAACTACCTGAGTTTTCACTTCATGGTTTTTACTTTCTCTCTGTATAGTTACTTCTGCCATTCTGGCTCAGCCCATTCTTTTTGTGGACAGATGTTTTCTCTCGCTGGATAGTGAGATTTGGATCATTATAGCTCCCTGAATGTAGACAATTTTGGAGCAATCTGGATACATGTTTTTCTGTATAGTTAGTGTTTTAACTTTGTAATGGCTACTGCATATTTATTATATTAAATATTTGAGGTTGTGTAGTCTCGTACGGTAGATAAATAGTTTCCACTACGAATGACAAACGCTTCACAATGGAGAAAAATACTTCAAATGGACATTTGCCCAGACCAGAACAAAAGCCAGTTTAGTTGCATGTAGCATTTGTATGCAATTCAGTTCATTTTTATTTGTGTAGTGCTTTTTAACTATATACATCTGTCAGCTTTACAGAGATAGTGGTTCTAAAAGAATGTATAAGTTTGCTCCTTGTAATTGTAAGTTTGTCCCCAATTTTTGAGCCAGTGTCCACTGTGGCAAAGAAAAACTCCCTGAGATGGCAAGAAGAAAACCTTGAGAGAAGACTTATTACCAGATTTAAAAGGGACCCCATCCTCATCTGGGTGGTACTGGCTGTCCATTCATTACAGTTTCATCATTAAAGTGTGCAGTGATTGGCGACAAAATGCAACCTGTATTCCTGAGCCATTTCTGTAGAATTAATCACAGTCCAAATCCATCCTTGAGTTGCTCAGTAATTTCATGGATTTGGCTGTTGGTGTGGAACCATCCTGAGCTGCACGAGAGTGGCCTCCAACTGAAGAGAAATTTATATCAAATTGTGGGAATTTCTTTTTTAATTAATAATAAACCACAACATCGTCTAGACCGCTTAGAAAGCATAAGCAATACAAGCATGTGAACACAAACACTACATAGAGCAAATACACGTTATAACTGGTAATGTTGAGAGAATAATTAGCCTGAGATTCAAATTCATAGTTAGGTGGTTGTCCTAAGTGCCACGAAAAGTGAGTTTCATAGCTTAGGTGCATTAACCGAAGTCATAACCTGTCACTTATTGATGACACATACAAGCACATTTGGAACACTTTCCAAAACTCACTGAAGTCTCACATATATACTTGGTGAATCCATAGATCCAATTGTCACTAGCCAATAAGAGTAAAGCACCGTTTAACCCTCACCAGCAGGTTTGTGCTGAAAGGGTGAACAAATAGGGTTCATTACTAAAGTTGCAATCAACAATTTTGGACACGGATCTAATTTCATAAGGTTACACGAGCCAAAATGATCCGACCTTCATTGTGTGTCTTGTTCGTGGTGTTAATCCGCATGTTCTATGTGGCAGGTGATCCTGGCAATGCCGTACGACACTCCTGTCCCCGGCTACAAGAACAACACGGTGAACACCATGAGGCTCTGGTCTGCCAAAGCGCCTAATGACTTCAATCTTCAAGAATGTACGGTTACACTCATACAAACACACACACATTTATTTAAACACCACACTGTGGTTACAAAAATGCTACTGAAAGTGTGCAGCCTTAATTATTGCAATAGAATAGCAAGCTTTTAATATTTTTAAAAAGAGTATTATTCATTCTATATTTTTGTTTACTTATTTAATAGATGTTTAATGTCTGTACGAATTTCAAGGGATTCACTTCAAGTTAAACAAGAAAAAGAATAAAAATAAGATTCAATATTTTTATTTGCCACAAATGTTATATGCAGAATACAACTGACATGAAAAGGGCTGCTCACAATTATGTGGACTATGAATATAAAATATGAGGGAAAAAATGAAAAAAAAAGGGAAGATATGAGAAAATATATTAGATAATGATAAAGTGGAATTAAAAAAATTGTGCTAATGTTTTAAGATGTACAAACTGTAAAGCAAAAACAAACAAAACAGTCCAAAAAAAGTTACAATGACGACAAAATAAGATTAAAAAATAACATGTACAGAATTTACACATTTCTATTTCTATTCCAGGTGTTTTATTTGTAATAATAATAAAAAAAAAGAATAAATGGTGTGATTATACCATTCTGTTATGCTCCTTGAGTTTACATAACAGGAATGAGGTTCACAGAGAAAGTGAGAACTCTTGTAAAATGCTAATTATTCCTCAGTCAAAGCAGAGGAGGATCTGGCAACCTCCTGGTTTGAGTTTGGTTATATAGTACAGTGGTCCCCCGGTTATCGAACTTAATTCGTCCCTTAAAATCGTTCGAAATCCGATATGTTCGAAAACCGGACCTAATGATCCCATAAGAAATAATGGAAAACCAATTAATCCGTTCCCGAACTCCACCAATACCCAATAATTAATCATTTTTTCCTGTTTTAAGCCGTATTAATATTCAGGAATCCCCCTGCCATTCCCCCTACGGTGGCTGTCATGGTGCTTCAGGGAATGCCCTGTTCCTTCGCTCATGCGTGCCCCGCCCACATTGAGCTCATCGCAATCGGGCTTCCTCCGTAAAGCACCGTGGATATTATTTATGGACTGCCTTTTGCCGGATTATCCCGATCTCTGCGGGTATTTAGTGTTGGCTCGGTAAAAGTATAAATTAACAACTTTACAAGAATAAGAAACAAAATGATCACTGTACTTACCGCTAAATATCACTAATATTGTTCACAAACAGAAGTTGCGATAGATGCTTACTCAGCGATGGTTGAACCGGAATGTTCGATAGCCGAGCCGTTCGATAACCGGGGGACCACTGTATATACTGAACCACACAACAAGACACAAACAATTCCTTTTGGCTAAATGGAAAAAGAGTCACTCGGGGATACCGATATTGTTGCACATTCCCTAAATTGGTCTCATTTTGGGGTCAATAATTAAAAATACAAACACATACGTACACAAGTATAGTAATAAAAATAAATTAGCCCCTTTTCCGTGCCAAAATAAAGTCATGCTAACATTGTGTGAGCGAGACTTAGTCATCTCGATTTAATAAGAAGTGGATGTGTTTATTAAAGCGAACATAAGCGCTGATCTTTCCTATATAAGGTTTCTCCGTCTTATAACCACTTGTAACTCTCTCTTCCGTTCCTCATTAGGTTTTATAAACAGAAGTCTGTGAGCAGTGCTTTAAAAGTGGTGTAAAAAGGAAACTGATAATTATTGTTGATAAGAATTTGGTTTTTCTGTATATAGAAAAGGAACAAACCTTCTGTGTGTATGTATGTGTGTATATACAGTACATGTATATGTGTGTGTGTGTGTGTGTGTATGTGTGTGTATATATATATATATATAATATATATATATATATATTAATTAGAGTACAGACCAAACAAAAAAGTGTGAAACAACTGAAAAATGTCATATTGTAGGTTCTTCAAAGTAGCCACCTTTTGCTTTGATGACTGCTTTGCACACTCTTGGCATTCTCTTGATGAGCTTCAAGAGGTAGTCACCTGAAATGGTCTTCCAACAGTCTTGAAGGAGTTCCCCGAGAGATGCTTGGCACTTGTTGGCCCTTTTGCCTTCACTCTGCGGTCCAGCTCACCCCTAAACCATCTCGATTGGGTTCAGGTCCGGTGACTGTGGAGGCCAGGTCATCTGGCGCAGCACCCCATCACTCTCCTTCTTGGTCAAATAGCCCTTACACAGCCTGGAGGTGTGTTTGGGGTCATTGTCCTGTTGAAAAATAAATGATGGTCCAACTAAACGCAAACCGGATGGAATAGCATGCCGCTGCAAGATGTTGTGGTAGCCATGCTGGTTCAGTATGCCTACCACAGCATCTTGCAGCAGATTTATTTTGAATAAATCCCCAACAGTGTCACCAGCAAAGCACCCCCACACCATCACACCTCCTCCTCCATGCTTCACGGTGGGAACCAGGCATGTAGAGTCCATCCGTTCACCTTTTCTGCGTCGCACAAAGACACGGTGGTTGGAACCAAAGATCTCAAATTTGGACTCATCAGACCAAAGCACAGATTTTCACTGGTCTAATGTCCATTCCTTGTGTTCTGTAGCCCAAACAAGTCTCTTCTGCTTGTTGCCTTTCTTTAGCAGTGGTTTCCTAGCAGATATTCCACTATGAAGGCCTGATTCACACAGTCTCCTCTTAACAGTTGTTGTAGAGATGTCTGCTGCTAGAACTCTGTGTGCCATTGACCTGGTCTCTAATCTGAGCTGCTGTTAACCAGCGTGTGAGCCAGTTTCTTTGTAGCGCTTGATGGTTTTTGTGACTGCACTTGGGAACACTTTCAAAGTTTTCCCAATTTTTCGGACTGACCTTCATTTCTTAAAGTAATGATGGCCACTCGTTTTTCTGTACTTAGCTGCTTTTTTCTTGCCATAATACAAATTCTAACAGTCTATTCAGTAGCACTATCAGCTGTGTATCCACCTGACTTCTGCACAACACAACTGATGGTCCCAACCCCATTTATAAGGCAAGAAATCACACTTATTAAACCTGACAGTGCACACCTGTGAAGTGAAAACCATTTCAGGTGCAAGCTCCAAGAGTGTGCAAAGCAGTAATCAAAGCAAAAGGTGGCTACTTTGAAGAACCTACAATATGACATATTTTCAGTTGCTTTACACTTTTTTGTTATGTATATAATTCCATATATAATTCCACGTGTTAATTCATAGTTTTGATGCCTTCAGTGTGAATCTACAATTTTCATAGTCATGAAAATAAAGAAAACTTTTTGAATGAGAAGGTGTGTCCAAACTTTTGGTCTGTACTGTGTGTATGTGTGTATGTGTGTATGTGTGTATGTGTGTGTGTGTGTGTGTGTGTGTGTGTGTGTGTGTGTGTGTGTGTGTGTGTGTATATATATATGTATATATATATATATATATTATATATATATATATATATATTATATATATATATATATATATATATATATATATAATAATAATTACTGTATGCTCCTGTAGTTAATGTTGGAGATTACATCCAGGCTGTTTTGGACAGGAACCTGGCGGAGAACATCTCCCGAGTGCTTTATCCCAACGACAATGTAAGTTTTCTGGAGAGTGACTGATGCACCGTTGAAAAAAAAAAAAAAAAAAAAAAACATGGACGTGTTTTGTCTCTCTGTTTTGTGCGAGCGTGGATTTTCTGTGTGCGTATAAGAGTGCGTTTCTGTGTTTGTTTGGGGGGGGGTGATTGTGAGAGTGCAAGAGAAAGTGTTTGTGTGCAAGTGCGAGTTTCTGTGTGTTTCTGTTGATTTTTGAGCATGTGCGTGCACGTGTGTGAGTACGAGAGTGAGAGTGTTGCCGCGTGTGTGTGTGTGGTGGGTGGGTGGGGGTGTGTGAGTGTGTACGTGCGTGTGTGCACGTGCATGTGTGTGTATATTTGCATGCGCTAGCTGTCAGGTTGTGTAGAAATGGCCTTATAAGGGCGTGGGGTTTACAGTGCACTCGCACTCCTCCAATCAGAGTGGAGATTCCTGCAGATCTCACACTCAGCATCAATTACTCATTACACTCCTGCTTCCCATGCTTTACATATTGTTTATTGTTGATATACTCTATATAAATGTTTTTATCTCACAAAAGTAAGTGCACCCCACACATTTCAGCAACCATTTCAGTAAATGTTCTCAAGGGACAAAACTATAGATTTACGGTTTTAGGAAAATAACTCAACATACAGCCATTACTGTCAAAATAGCTGGCAACAAAAATAAATACACCCTAAGTGAACATGTCAAAACTGTGTCCAAAGTGTATTTTGTGTGAGCACCATCGTTATCCCACACTGCATTAATCCTCCTGGGTATGAAATTCACCAGAGCTGCTGGGATCCTCCTCCACTCCTCCATGATGACATTACGGAGCTGCTGGATGTTAGTCAAATAACATTTCTCTACCTTCTACTTGATGATGCCCCACAGGTGCTCAATAGAGTTTGGGTCTGGAGATGTACTTGGCCACTCCATCTTCACCATGTGTTGTGTATCTGCCCCACACTGTCTTTTGTCTGTACTGTTTGCTCCAGGTTGCACACTATGCACTATGTTGTGAGGACACTTACTTTAGGCCTTAGCTTTGTGTTCTGAATGTAGCTCTTTGTTGTGTGTTTTATGTAGCACCAGGGTTCTGGAGAAACAAATGACTATATAAAAGCTTCTTGACTTTACTTGACTTGATCAGCTTCTTCAACAAAGCAGTTGTCATCTTGAGTGGGGTGTTTGAGTCATTTTCATGTTGGGAAGCTGCTATTTTTGATGGGAGTGCATGTTCTGCTTTACAATATCACAGTACATGTTTCCCTCAATCCATGAATCCATGTTTCCCTCAATAAAAAAAAAAATATTATCTCAGTCTTAGACCTCAGGACATGGTTCCAGTAATTCATGCTCTTTGACAGATCGTCTTCAGCAAACTGTGTGTAGGCTTCGTTATAAACCAACTTCAGAAAGCTTCCTTCCTGGACAATGGTCATGCAAACCGACTTGTTGCAGTGTGTGGCATATGGCCTGACCACTGACAAGCGGACCTTCTGCTTCTGCAACCTCCTAAAGTGATGCTGAACTGTAAAATCTGTACTGCTATACAAAGTGCACACACTCTACTCTAAAAAAAAAAAAAATATATCATTTCTATAGTATTGTCCCTTGAAGATTTACTAAAATTGTTGCTAAAATTTGAGGGGTGTACTAACTTTTGTGTGAAACTGTATGTGTATGAGACATCTTGTTTAATTATTTGGTTAATTTTTGTGTCTCGAATTGCTCAGCAACCGAACAAGACATTTACAGTCGGATTACATACAGTCAAATGTAGGGCTGTTTTTTTTTATCTTTTTTTGTTATTTTTTATATATATAAATAAACATTTTGTTCTTTGAGCTGTAAGTGCTCATCTTTTGTGTGTGAGGATGCAGGGGTTTGTGGGTAAATGACATGCAATAAGTGTGTTTTTTGTGCAGAGAAAGACCGAAATGTTCAGTGTTCTAGTATCACGAAATGAGGCTCTTTACATTATTTATCAAAGTACAGATATTTAAGAAAGCACTTCTTTTATTCATTTTTTTATATTGTGGTTTGTCTGTGTGTGTGTGAAGTTTTTCGAAGGTAAGGAGCTCCGTCTCAAGCAGGAGTACTTTGTGGTAGCAGCCACTCTACAGGACATCATCCGACGCTTTAAATCTTCCAAGTTCGGCAGCAGAGTCCATGTGCGCACTTCAATGGAGAACTTTCCAGATAAGGTAAAGTAACGCGATACCTCTGAACGTCTATTTTGCCCCCTTTTTTTTTTTTTTTTTTTTTTTTTTTTTTTTTTTTTTTTTTTTTTTTTTTTTTTTTTATAAACATGTATACAGACTTTAAATAACCATCATTTCACAAGCCCTTTGAGAAAAACCTGCAACACTGCTATTTGAATGAGTGAATGAGATCTTAACTTTATTTGGAACTATGGACACTCAACAGTTCTGGGTTTTATTTGTTGTGTTTTTCATTTCATGATGCACCAAATGTTTTCAAATGAAGAAAGGTTTAGTCTGCATGCAGGCCAGTTCAGCACCTGGACTCTTCTACAAAAAATTCATGCTGTAGTAATAGATGCAGTTAGCATTGTCTTGCTCAAATATGCAAGGCCTTCCCTGAAAAATACATTTTTTGTATGGAAATGTTTGTTGCTCTACAACCTGTATATACATTACCATTCAGCATTGATAAATAAATGTGCAAGCTGCCCAATCCATAGGCACTAATGCACTTCAATACAATCAAAGATGCAGCTTTTTAAACTGAACACTAATTAAAAGTCAAATGGTCCCTCTCCTCTTTAGTCCAGAGGACATAGTGTCCATGGTTTCCAAAATTTTTTTATTTAGATTTGTCTGACCACAGAACAGTTTTCCACTTTGTCTCGGTAGATAAAATTTTTTTTTTAACATGTTCACGCATGCCTACTTCTTTAGATACTTTTAGAGATTTAACCTGCATTAGTGGATGACCTGGCAAACAGTGTTCACAGACAATGATTTCTGAAGGTGTGCAGTGAGCCCATGCAGTGATTTCCTTTACAGAATCATCACTGTTTTAAATGCAATACAGCCTGATTTATTCTGAAATTGTTCCACAATTTGTATACACAGTCTTTTACAGATTTGTGAAAATCTACCCTTTTAAGATTTTTTTTTTTATACCAAGAGTCTCTCAGGGAAAAAAAAGCAATCTTTTTACTGACATCTTGTCAATTAACCTAAATAGTTGCAAAATTTGTTGTTTTTCCAGACTTTGTCCCAATTTTTTTGAGACGTGTTGCAGCCATAATATGGTATAATTTGTTCTATTGTGAATAAAATATGGGTTTATGAGAGTTGCAAATCATTGCATTCTGTTTTTATTTAAAAATATTTCATTTACATAACTTTTTTGGAATTAGGGTTGTGTATTTCAACTTCATAACCTCTTTATTTCTGTAAAGCGGCTTTGGGATGATGTCTTTTTTTTTTAAAAGCACTCTACAAATGAAGCTGAATTAAATTTATTTAAGGCTTCAGTATGCATTTTTCTGGCCCAGAAATGAGCTCCACCTTCAAACCACAACATCTGCTCATCTTTGTGTTGTGTTAAACAGTAACACATGAGGCACAGTTCAGTAGCAGGAGTGGGATAAGTAGGGTTAAATCCTTTTTACCAAAAAGTACTTAAGCATAATGACCTGTAAGGTCTTTTTGGATTTAGTCCAGGTTAATAAAATGTCCACATGTTTACTTACACATCACATCCTTGTCTACTATGTGGTCCTAAAGCCAAGCCCATGCGTAGCTACTCACGTTGGTTTTCAATGGGTGCAATGGCATGCCCACCTTTGCGAACTGAAATCTTTTTTGTTTCTCACACACACACACACACACACACACACACACACACAGTTAACAATTGGGTTTATGTCTCTTCAAAGGTGGCGATCCAGCTGAATGACACACACCCTGCTCTGGCCATTCCTGAGCTAATGAGGATCCTCCTGGATGTGGAGAAACTAAACTGGGACAAGGTGAGGAGCAGTTGTGAAGCACTGAAAAAATGTGTTTGATTGATCGAGACATACACTGGTATGATCAGCATCTCTGACCTGTGTGTGTGTCTGTGTGTGTGTCTGTGTGTGTGTCTGTGTGTGTGTCTGTGTGTGTGTCTGTGTGTGTGTCTGTGTGTGTGTCTGTGTGTGTGTCTGTGTGTGTGTGTGTGTGTGTGTGTGTGTGTGTGTGTGTGTATAGTCATGGGAGATCACCACCAAGACGTGTGCATACACAAACCATACAGTTCTCCCAGAAGCTCTGGAGCGTTGGCCTGTATACATGTTTGAGAAACTTCTGCCCCGACACCTGCAGATCATCTATGAGATCAACCAGCGTCACCTGAATGTAAGTGCGTGCACACGCACACGCGCGCACACACACACACACACACACACACATGCATATATAAAAAACACGCACACACTTGCACACACCCTTCAGCAACAGTCGTTTGGTTGAAGTTGTGCATAGTGTTTGCTCATGTAGCTGGTGAAACATCCTCTTTCTTCACTTCTTTTTTTTAGTGTTTGTATGTTACAATGTCATTGTTTCATCTTCTTTCTGCACATCTTTTTCTTTCAAACCCATTTTTTTTTATCTATTCAACCAACTGCCTTTCAATCTATTGGTTGGAATTGTCTCTCTTTCTGCCTCTGTCCATCCATTAATTTGTCTGTCTATCTCTATGTAGCTTCCTACATTCTGTATCACATTTTTGCCTCTTTGTCTTTTTATCCATCCATTTATTTTGTTTGGCTGTCTCTATATGGCTTCCCACATATCAGTTTTTTGGCCTGTCTGTCCATCCTTTTGTCTTTTTATTTGTCTGTCAATCTCTTTATGGCTTCCTACATACTGTGTTGCTCTTTTTGTCTCTTTATCCATCCTTCTGTCTTTTTGGCTTCCCAGATAAATGTCAATTAATTTTTATTTTCCTATCTTTTCATCTATTTCTTCTTCTCTGTTTCACTATTCATTCATTTAATGTGCTGTTTGTCTTCCTGTCTGGTGGTCTTTATTTCAACTGTATGTTCATCAAATCAGTCGGACTGCTTATCTCGTTCTTTTATCATTGTTTCTTGCTGTTTGTTTCGCTCCATTTTCTATTTGTCCATTTATCTGACTGTGTGCTCATCTGTCTAGTCCTTCCCTGTTGCTACTTGCCTATCTGTTCATTTCTTCCTGTTTTCTACTTGTCTCTCTCTGTCTGCACATTGCTTCTTTTTTTTCCATCTCTTTCTAAATATTTTGGAAACATAATCTCAATCTGTCTGTCCAATGATTGCTCGGTTGGATCGTACTTGCAGAATTAATCATTAAATCAACCGATTCGATAAAAAACAAACACTCAATGTAAAATACTACTTTTTCCATAAAAAAAAAAAAAAAATCATACAAAAATTTGTTAAATATGAATATAATAATTATAATATTAAATATTGAGGAACATTTTTAGAATAAATTCAAACTGAAGCGAAAAGTAAAACTTTTCTTGGATTTACTTTTTACTTGGATAAAATAAACAGCACGTGGCATCAGTGATTCACCTCTAGAGGCCGCTCTCGTACTGTATAACGCAACCTGGAAAAGCTTTCAGTATGGATTTTTCCAGAAATCAACCATCAGTGACATTTTATTGGTGAATTAAATAAAGTCTTTACATCACTGTTGTGTGTGTGTATACACACACACACACACACACACACACACACACAGACACCGTCTGTACTTTTTCTCTTTTAAAAACATTACTTGTTTAAATCTCTCTGATAGAGAATATCAGCTCTGTATCCCGGGGACTCAGATCGCCTCCGCAGGATGTCCCTAATCGAGGAGGGTGACCCCAAGAGGATAAACATGGCTCACTTGTGTGTGGTAGGATCTCACGCTGTCAACGGAGTCGCTCGCATCCACTCCGATATCGTCAAAACCACAGTGTGAGTTAAACATCATAAAAAAGCATGTTTGTCCTTCTGAAGCAGTAACTGACTCAGCAATTAATGTGATGTTGTTTTTTTTATGTGAAGTTTTAAGGACTTCTGTGACATCGAGCCGGAGAAGTTTCAGAACAAGACGAACGGCATCACCCCTCGCCGCTGGCTCCTGCTCTGTAACCCCGGCCTGGCCGAAGTCATTGCGGAGGTAAAACTCACACACTTTGTCCATACATTTTTTTTTTTTTTTTTTTTTTTATAAATACCTTTTATTTTTATTGAAAACGAAGAACAAAAGGTCATCATGAGCATTACAAAGTCAACACAAAACTATTTCCATACATTTCTTAAAAACTAAGTATCACACTTTTTCCTAAGTGGTACGTGCACACAACCCATCTACTCCAAAGCTTAATACATTTCTCTATTAAATGTAAGTCTTTCCATATAATTACAACTTCCAACCATTGTTCTCTTGTTGAAGCACCGACCTGGAACCATTTAAGTGTTCTGGCTTTACGACTGCTTGCTAAAAGTATTTATTACTATCTAGCACAGTTTTAGGTATTTTTCCTAGGCACAATATGGAAATGATTAGCCTCTAAGGTTCTACATTGCCTCCAAAAAAAGGCCCAGGCTCTGTTCTCCTCTGCGTTTCACTCTTAAGTTGAGTTATAAAAAATCTGATCAAATTATTCCGGCTGTGTCCATTTTTACATTATTAATGACTGCTGTAAGTAACAACCCCTGATCCTTTAATATAATAACGATACTCCTCTTCTCTCTTTTAAAAAAAGTCTTTTTGGGTGAATCATTATATAAAATCTGTTATCGACCATTTTAACAAGCTGTAAGCTGTCCAGAATTGAAAAATGATGTCACACAAGGTCATATTTTTAATATTAATACAAATAAAATAATATTTAAAATCCTTTAACAGACTGTGATCTTTGACCTGGCATGAAATGAAGTTTTAGGCAATGTATAATAATAATATTAATAATCCTAATGTATCTGTTTCACTATTAATCCATCTGTTCATCAGAAAGTCTTCCTCTCTGCCTCACTATTCATTCATCTGTTTGTGTCTTTTCCTGTCTGTCCATCAATCAGTCTTCCGGTCTCTGTCTGTTTGGCATCTGTCTGTTCATCAATCAATCTTAACTGCCTGTCCTTTCGTATTTACTGGATAAAAAGGCGCCCAAACACACACACACACACACACACACACACACACACACACACACACACACACACACACACACATGGTCCTGCATTGTGATTAACATCATAAAATCACTGGGGGGTGTGTGTGTGTGTGTGTGTGTGTATAGAAAATCGGTGAGGATTTTCTGAAGGACCTGTCCCAGCTTAAGAAGCTGCTGGACTTCGTCAATAACGACGCGTTCATCAGAGACGTGGCAAAAGTCAAACAGGTCAGTGGATCTACATACAGTACATTTCACATAAGCATGCGGAGGGAAAGGTTTCCATCATTTGTGTTTGTCGGTCAAGTAATTAATAACCAATAATGCATTGATCAAAATGAAAAGCTTCTTGCTAACTTGAATAAAGTGATGAGTGAGCCTGAGTGCAGTCAATCACATCATCAGTTTTGCAGAATCATAAATGACCAGTAGGTGGCGATAATGTCACATGTATTAGTGTTCACTGGATCAGTGAGTACGAAAGTAGGGAAGCACTACTGGCTAAATTACTACTGTAGTAGGGAAGACGGAGACGAATTAAATTTGAAGCAAATTCCTGATTTCAGTCTTCCATGAGAAATCCATCCAAGCAGCGTCATGAAGTACGAGTCTATCAGAAGTGCACATATTTATATATACAGATTTAATTTAATATCTACGTATTTCAGATTTATTTATGAGCTATGATTAATGTCAAAACTGCTACATTTATTTTTTGGATAGGTATAATATATATTGATCTTTTCACTCATTCATCAAATAAACATTTATTACATAGAAGCTAAAATGAGAAAACCAAACACAATCCGAAAGTAATTATTATTAAAAGATGGAAAAACGAAATAGTAATAAATTGAGTCATCAGAAGAAAGTGAAACAAAACTGTAATGATAAAAAAAAAACAGTAATAGTTTTACAAATGTAATAACGAATTACGTCTTGATATAAGTTATATTATTGTATTGTAACGTATTATAATATAAGTGGTTCAGGCTTTGGTCTTTGGATGGGTTATTGTTTTTTCTTTTTCGGGTGGAGTTTAAGTCCTGGTCATACCAGGCTGCCACTTTTGGGCCCTTGAGCAAGGCCCTTAACCCCCCATTAGTGATCATTTGTGAGAATGGGGATAACGTACTTTGGCATGGATGGTCTGAAGCGCAGCTTTGAAAAAAGGAGGGTGGGTGTTGGGCTAACAACCAGACCCCGTAACAAAGCTGCTAGACAAACGCCAAGTAAGCCATCAAACCCCTGCTGCCTAATGCGCCTTATGACATGGGAAGGCGAAAAATAAATACATTTTTATTTATTTGTGTGTTTACAGGAGAACAAGCAGAAGTTAGCAGCATACCTGGAGAAGACCTACAAGGTCCAGATCAATCCAGAGTCCATCTTTGACATTCACGTGAAGAGGATCCACGAGTACAAGCGGCAACTGCTAAACTGCCTGCACATAATCACCTACTATAATCGTAAATACACAAACACACAATTACGTCCACAGTGAACATGTAAATAAAATATGCTGAACAATATTTGGAGGCTAAAAACTAATTAGTTACTGGTTACTATGGCAACTCTTATTATTAAATATATTCAGTTAACAAATTGCCTAAACAAATACAACCATGTAATAATATCTGCAATATTATATTAAAATTCAAAACCATAACGATTTGTATGTCGTTTGTTAAATCGCTAAAATCATTTTAAAAAGCAGTGAGAAATTTTGACTAAAAATTAGTCCACGTTTAATGTTCAAATGTTTCATAATATTTTCTTTGTCTGCCACAGGGATCAGGAAAGAGCCGAACAAGAAGTTTGTACCCAGAACTATCATGATCGGGGGAAAGGTGATGCGCAGTTTAGATTTTTTTTAAAAAAAAAAAAAAAAAAAAAAAAGATTGAAATTTTGTAATTTGTCATGTAATTTGTAAACCTATTAAGAAATCTGATAGAGGTTTCCTTCTATTTTTGAAAAAGAAACTGGAGGGGGCTATTTCATACTTCCTCAAACTGAATAGAAGAGCAGACTGATTTAATCAAAGTGTCACTTTTGATTCACTTATTCCACCCCTTATTTCTATACTGCCCCCTGCAGGCAGCACCAGGATACCACATGGCTAAATCTATCATAAAGCTGATCACCTCAGTGGCAGACGTGGTCAATAATGACCCATTGGTGGGGGATCGGCTTAAGGTGATCTTCCTGGAGAACTACAGAGTCTCACTGGCTGAGAAAGGTAGACTGGAGATGCTCATTTGTCCTGAGATGTTTTTATTCCCTTTACGTTCCAGTAATTTGGCGAATTTTTTTGCATCATATTGTGTACGTTTTAGCTATTCAATATTCATGTTTGAAGTTGTGGGACATGGGCAAATAGAAACCATTCATCTTAATGTATATGATATACATTATCTATTATTTATTTTAAGTGAAATGACCTGATGAATCACTGAGTGTGTGCTTGCGTTCCCGTGCAGTGATCCCAGCAGCAGACCTGTCTGAGCAGATCTCCACCGCCGGCACAGAAGCTTCCGGAACAGGGAACATGAAGTTCATGCTGAACGGCGCCCTCACCATCGGCACCATGGACGGCGCTAACGTGGAGATGGCCGAGGAAGCGGGAGAGGACAACCTCTTCATCTTCGGCATGAGGGTGGAGGACGTGGAGGCCATGGACCGCAAAGGGTGAGAGTAGGAGGAACACGCACTTGTCCACTCGCCTTGCAGTATGACTCGTCCTTATGTAGAAGTGACTACGAGTGTCTGCTGAATGTTTCTGTAAATGGAATAATCTTCAGTGAACAGTACGGTTAATGTACAAATTTCTAATAAATATTTTAGGACATGGGTGAAAAAACTTGTATTAATTTGCATTGGGCTTCTGGATAGGTCTCAATAGCTGTGTGTAAACATATGGCTTTTGTTTTGTGTGTCTGTAGCTACAACGCTCGTGAGTACTATGACCGCTTGCCAGAGCTCAGTCTCGCGATGGATCAGATCAGCTCAGGTCGCTTCAGTCCCCAAGAGCCAGAGCTGTTCATGGATATCGTCAACATGTTGATGAACCATGACCGGTGAGTGTGTGTGTGAGTGAGTGAGTGTGCTCCCATTTTAAATTAAAATAAAAATGTTTAGAAATATTTAACTCTGCATATCTGAAGAACTCATGAGGAGGTGTTTAGTGTATAATGATATAAAGTTTATATATAGTTAATTAACATTTTTTATATCCAAACATTTGTTTTACTGATGCATGAAGTAGGGACGGCTCGATACCAACATTTTGGCTTCAGTATGATACCAGAATGTAATACTTCGATATCAATAATATAAGTGATGAATAACCAGCCTCGAAAGATAAGTGAACTGAAATTATGTATCGCTTTAGTACCTTGGACGAAACTGTAACAAAATACCTACAGGGAACAGGTTACATTTTGACTTTGAAGAAAAAAATGCAACTGAAGTAACACAATTAATGCATGTGCACAACTTTTCAGTCTTTTACGGTTTTATAGCAATTTGGGAAGCACTGCTGCCTACAGGTGAATTTTGGAACTGCAACATATGAAATACCGAATTCAGCGAAATTATGATATTGTGCCATTTCAAATTAAACACATACCGGTATTTTACCAGTAATGGTATACTGTGCATACCTAGGGCCAAGTCTTAAATCAAGCACCAAAAACCGCCGTAATGCACACATCCGGCAATTAAAACCGTCCGTGTGGAAACATTGCAACGGTTCCTTTTGGTGTCCTTTACGTAATCATCACCACAATTACTTTCAAACATTTACAAGAACATTTTGTCTTCATGCCGTATGTTGAGTACAGTTTCACGAATAATAAACATACATTTGCATAAAGCATCGGTAAAGTATTGCATGTTAGAGAATTAAAAACTTTAGTTTTATTTAAAGGTACATTTATAACAAATAAAATGTAATTAGGTTGCGAATAATCACTGGGTTACTAATGACAATTATGCACTTGATCGCGATACAATATTTTAATCGAATTGACAGCCCATACACAGGTTTTACTTTTCTTTTCTAGATTAAAATTTAATATTTAGCTTTTTTCACTTTCTTCAGAACTGTGTAAGGTACATTTGTTTCAATGTGTGTGTTTCAGTTTCAAGGTATTTGCAGATTATGAGGCTTATATCCACTGCCAGGAGAAAGTCAATGACCTCTACAAGGTGAGTGGATAAATGTGTGCACACTGGAAAGTTGTATGTAACACATTTCTGTAAAGTTTACGCTGTCAAATGATCTTGTAAAAATGATCTATGATTGGCTATTGATAATAAAAAATGGTTTGTGATTGGCTACTGATAATTAGTAGCGAATAATACAACTTTTTTTTAATCACAAATAATAGCTCTGGATCGGCTACTGATAATACAAATGTTATGTAATTGGCTACTGATGAAAAAATAAATGGTTTGTGATTGGTTACTGATTATTTAAAAAAGCTTTGATTCACTGATCGCATAACTATTTAGTATTGGCTGCTGATAATACAAGTGGTTTGTGATTGACAGCTGATGATAAAAGAATGGCTTCTGATGAGCTACCGATTATGAATGTGTCGTGATTGGCTATTAGTAATTTAAAAGTCTGATTGGTTCATTCGAGCGAATGTTTTATCCACAGCCATTTTGCAAGTTAAAAGCTACCACTTGTTAAACCTCTCAAAGAAATGCAGGATGATCATTGTACATATTCTTGAAGTATTGGCTACGTTATGATCCTGCTCCTTTCCATTTTCTCGTTTTCAGAACCCTAAAGAATGGACCAAGATGGTGATCAGAAACATCGCCAGCTCTGGAAAGTTCTCCAGCGATCGCACCATCTCCGAGTACGCACGCGAGATCTGGGGTGTGGAGCCAACAGATCAGAAGATCCCTCCACCCAATGTGCCTCGAGACTGAGGCAGGGTTTACACGCCGGATTGGCCAGTGATTTGATCCATATTCTGCGCTTTCATTCTTTACTACTGTAGGTTCTGTTTGGTCACAAGGTTCTGATTGACCGACTGTGCTGTCGATAGAATCAATTATACTTCTATAATACTGTGTAACATTCAAGACCAACCAGCTTTTCGTGCCTTATCACTCCGCTTTTCATAAAGATCTCTTATATTCATGTACTGTTGTGCCTCAAAGCTACATAGCGCACACATTGTATTGTGAAAAAAATTTCGTTTGTTTGTTTTTTTACACACATTCCTTAAAAGCAAAAAATTATCCTTTTTTGTGCGCACTGTATGCAGTTCTATAAAGTTGCATTAAACATAATTGCGCTTCGCAGCACAGTTTGCGATTAGCACTTTAGATCATGTGCAGTGGTTAGCACTCGCCATATCTTGGTTCTATAGATACAATTTAGTACACTGTGCAATTAAATGCTAGCTCATGCGTCATAGAGTATAGATATAGATTATAATTCTCAAAGTAATGATTCAGCACTTTTTTTTCGAGCTCTATTTAACTGCACTTCAGTTAGCTAATATGAAAGCTAACCTTCCCTTTAAACCTTTTGTAACGCCGGACTGTTAAAAAACAGCAGAAAGCAGAGTAAGTTGAACACGAGAAGGGGAACAAAATCAGGAAAGTGTTTGTGTGTTCGGATTCAGCGATCATTATTTTGATCAATAGTTTAATATGTTCCTGGGTGTTTTTGCTGGATTTGTGCTCAATCAAAATGTGTTTTCAAATAATAAAGCTGTTTAAAGGACGAGTGTGTGCGGTCATGAAATGTGTTCGAGGACAAAGCAGTTACAATTGCAAACAATGTTCATTGTAGCTTGATGTCTTAGTTCAGTATTTTATTACAAGCAGTCCCAGAGTTTACAAAGTTTTGTGCAGCAGACAATCAACAATGCATCAGCTGTACTATACGTTGCCAGGTTGTACAAAATCCCCTGTCTTTTGGGATGCTTTACTCTCCTAAACTACTTTTAAAACATGAGTATCTGTACTTCTACATGTGTGCTATTTACAGCACATCCTGAGTATTCATTTACATTTGGGGCATTCAGCAGACCCCCTCATCCAGAGCAGCAGACAAAAGTACTTTGAATTCTCCATCAATAAATAAATCCACACGATATCCTAAATATGCAACCTATTGAACCAATCAGCCTAAAACTCTGTTGCGAGGAATTCTAGTTCAAGTGTTTCAGGAAGAGGTAGGTCATCTAGGCAAGTTCATTCCACCACCTCGATGCCAGAACTAAGAAGAATTTGTCAATGTAAATTGCTGTATAACTACTTTAGTCCCTTAAAGATGGTGTGACCAGTCGATTCAGACCCCTTCGGTTTATTTTCACATTGTTTCATTTAATTCTGTTTTATTTATATAATGCTTTTAACAATGAACAGTGTCCCTAAGCAGTTGGATAGAAGTGAATAGATTATGAAAATAAATGTTAAAGCGAGAAAACATGCAGTGTTGGGTATCCTTATTTTTACAGTATTAAAGGACACTGTACAGTATAAACAGGGTGAAAGAAGGTAAGGCCAGAATGTAGCACAGACATAAGGGATCTCTGGGATATAAGATGGCCAGCAACACCACCATCAACAAACTTGAGTGTAGGAATGACTGCATCCAAACATCCCAGTTCACCGAAACACTCTAATAATAATCCTGTATGATGTGTTCCTTCACCTAATGAAAACCTGGGCTAGACTAAACAGAGTGTTCTCAACCTAGACTTAAACACTGAGGCCATGTTCACACTAATAAGTTTTCATTTAAAAAACGCATGGCTTTTTCTTCTCCGTTTTGGCCTTCTGTCCACACTGAGACAGCTGAGAGTTTTCCATAAAGAAAAAAACTTAGCTTTTTGAAAACTCCAAATTGGCTGGGTATCTAAAGTTCAAATCTCCTCCTGAAATCAGTTGACCAATAGACATTTACTGTAAGGTGAACAACAAAAAGCTGAAAGCAAACAAAAACCGCACCAGAAATATCTATTTATAAACAAAAGAAAGCTGAATTAGTAATTTTGAAAATTCATTTTGATTTAATTCTCATTACTACCATTTGCGAAGGAAAAAGAAATGTGTACATTTTGATTATTAATATTTTTTTTTTTTATCGATTTATTTCAAACATTTATGACTGTTGGAAGAAGTCAAGTTGATGTGTGATGGAGTAAACCCTAGATTTTGGGCTTTCATTTTAATTTAGTGAACATACTCACAAAGCAGGGTTACAGAAATATACAAATACGAGGCGGCATAAAAAAGTTCTGGGACTAGTTTTGTAACCGCCAACAGAGGGCAGCACAAGGCTGCACGCACAGTCACAGAAAGCACCAACCTTTATAAGTCAGTGTGCCAAAAGACATTGTCCTGTGTTCATCGGGAGCCAAAGCAACTGCTGCTATTCTGATCACATGTGATACCACGTCTGCTACAGTATTCTGACCACCCTGTCCCAGCTCTGCTGATCTCGCCCACCCTGCTCGCGAGATTTGGCTTCCGCAGTCTTCACCCTCATCCTGAAGATGAAGATCCAGCTCAAAGATTGTTGTTTTGACACCCTTGTGGAGATCCAGCACAAATCACAGAAGATGCTTTTCATGCTTTCGAAGGAAGATGCTTTTCACACATTCCAGAAGTGGCAGGAATGCTGGGAGCACTGTATTGCTGTGCCAGGGGACTATTTTGAAAGGGATAGTGTGAAAACGTAGAAAAATAAAATACATTCTTGTAAACAGAGCTAGTCTTAATACTTTTTGATACCACTTTGTATATGAATAAGTTTATAAAAATGTATCCCTGTCACAAAGTTTTATACAGAATACAACTTGCAGTAAAATATAAACCTCAACAGCTGCTTAAAAAATTGAGCATTATATTGAAGGTACTATAAATATAAAATAAGATACAAATATATTAGATGAGATAAAGTGGTAGTTAAAAAAAAATTATAGATAAAATGAGGAAACGACTGCACCCTCGTCACTGTGTGATTATAAATAATTATGTTCCATAACTGTGTATAATTTAGTGTAAGGTGTGATTTTGAAACCAGAAACTTACATGCGTTTAAGCATCGTATGAAAATGAGCTACAGGTTTATTCCTGAATTCATTTTACTTTTAACATTGGGTCTATTTGGGTAAAGTTATCAACCTTTAAATACTCCTGTGCACAAAGCTAGCTTCATTAGGATGCTTTACATGAGTTGGAGTGGAAGATCTCGAGCAGCCTGCTATAGAGCTCTGTCCTCAATCCTATTTGACCACCTTTGGGATGAATGTGAACACTAACTGCACCCCCGGTCTCCTCACCTCACCTACATCAGTACCTGATTTTACTCACAGCCTTGTAGCTGAATGAACAAAAATCTCCACATGCACACCACAAAATCTTGTGAAACATCTTCCCAGAAGAGTGAAGGAAAATAAATGTGGAATATGATGTTTAGAAAGCATGTGTGTGTGTGTGTGTGTGTGTGTGTGTGTGTGTGTGTGTGTGTGTGTGTGTGTGTGTCTGTGTTTTGTATGTTTAGTTATTTCACTGTAATATTAAAGTGGAGTGTCTCATCAAATTCAAATAGAATTATAAAATACAAACAGAATATAAAGTAAACATATGTGGCAGTATTTCACATTTTACACTTCTGGGAAGGCTGAAACAGTGGAAATTTCTTTCTGTTATGAAAATTCAACGTTTTGGAAAATCTTGTCACAGCCCTCTAAGTTTCCATTAGCACACTACTATGCCTCATATGGGTAAAATAGCATGATATAAAGACAGTGTAAAATGAGAGAGAAGGTTGGATGATGTGGGGATGGTGAAGCAGAAAGAGAGAGCAGCGATTAAAGGGATGAAGAGTGAAAAGTCGGTAGGACCAGATGACATACCAGTAGAAGCATGGAGATGTTTAGGAGAGATGGCAGTGGAGTTTTTAACCAGATTGTTTAACAGGATTTTGGAAGGTGAGAAGATGCCTGAGGAATGGAGAAGGAGTGTGCTGGTACCGATCTTTAAAAATAAGGGAGATGTGCAGACCTGAGTAACTACAGGGGAATAAAGTTGATCAGTCACACAATTAAGTTATAGGAAAGAGTAGTGGAAGCCAGGCTGAGAGAAGAGGTGACCATCTGTGAGCAAAAGTATGGTTTCATGCTGAGGAAAAGCACCACAGACGCATTTTTTTGCTTTAAGAATGTTTATGGAGAAGTATAGAGAAAGTCAGAAGAAGTTGCATTGTGGATTTAGAGAAAGTGTATGACAGGGTGCCGAGAGAGGAGTTGTAGTATTGTGAGGGTGGTGCAGGACATGTATGAGGACAGTGTGACAGCAGTGAAGTGTGCAGTAGAAACGACAACTGGTTCAAGGTGGGGGTTGGACTGCATCAAGGATTGGCCCTGAGCCCTTTCCTGTTTGCAGTAATTATGGACAGGCTGACAGACGAGGTCAGACAGGAGTCTCCCTGGACTATGATGTTTGCGGATGATATTGTAATTTGTGGTGAGAGTAGGGAGCAGGTTGAGAGGAGCCTGGAGGGGTAGAAGTATGTGCTGTAGAGAAGAGGAATGAAGGTCAGTAGGAGTAAGACAGAGTACATGTGTGTGAATGAGAGGGAGGGCAGTGGAGTGGTGCGGTTGCAGGGAGAAGAGCTGGAGAAGGTGGAGGAATTCAGGTACCTGGGGTCAACAGTGCAAAGTAATGGAGAGTGTGTTAGAGAAGTGAAGAAAAGAGTGCAGGCAGGGTGGAGTGGGTGGAGAAGAGTGACAGGAGTGATTTTTGATAGTAGGGTATCTGCAAGAGTGAAAGTGAAAGTTTTTAGGACTGTGGTGAGACCTGCGATGTTGTATTGTTTAGAGACAGTGGTATTGAGTAAAAGACAGGAGGTGGAGCTGGAGGTAGCAGAGCTGAAGATGTTGAGGTTTTCGTTGGGAGTAACGAGGATGGACAGGATTAGAAATTAGTTTATTAGAGGGACATTTTGAAGACAAGGTGAGGGAGGTGAGATTGAGATGGTTTGGATGTGTGCAGAGGAGGGACATGGGGTATATTGGTAGGAGAATGCTGAGGATGGAGCCACCAGGAAGAAGGAAAAGAGGAAGACCAAGGAGGAGGTTTATGGATGTGGTGAGAGAAGACATGCAGATAGTTGGTTTGAAAAAGGCAGATGTAGAGGACAGGGGGGTATGGAGACGGATGATCCGCTGTGGCGACCCCTAATGAGAGAAGCCTAAAGAAGAAGTAGATGTAATATATATATTTAATAGCATAAAAAAGCTAAGAGAGTTTACTAAGAATTTCAGGATGTGATTCACAAACCATGTGAAATGACCTTTTAGTGTCAACTGCAGTATTTCTTGGTCCATATTTTCGATTTCTGTGTTTTCTAATGCAGTGTAATAATTATATAATTATTGTGGGGTCACTGTATTCAAAACATAACTGGACATTCAACAATGGCTTTATCTATCAGAGCACATATAAAGAGTTTTAATTACATAATCTTTGGGAGACTTTGCTGGGAGTGTTACAGAAAAAAAAGCTGCTAAACATCCAGTGTTCCAGTTGAAATTTATTTGCACTATTACACATCTGCTGTACTGGTTGGTGCTTCAATGTCAATATATTTACCATCTCACTGTCTTGTGTTGTTTTACACTAAATGTTGCACAACTGCACTTTATGTATTGTACTAGTTACTAATTAAATGTTTATATTGAATCATTTTGTAGTGTCCCTAATTAAATATTAATTAGGGGTGCCAATAGATTTACTACACATATTTCTAAAAATAATTACTACTATTACTATTATATTTATTTATATTTCCTTTTATTTAACCTACTTTCAACAAGTAACATTACAATTTAAAAAATATTATTTTTAAATTCTATTTATCATTGTATTCATTTAATAATTGTAGCTGATTGTCTATTGTCTATTTATTTCTCACAAACTTTGTTTTGCTCGTGATCATTAGGTAACACTAAGTGCAAAATTAATTGTGTTATTGTATTACTGTTGTACTGCAATTTTAGTTTCTGTTTTACAACATTCTTATTGGGTGTAACTTGTTTTGCGTGACATTTGACAATTAATCACACACATACACTCATTACATTAAATATTTACTGACAAGTTTTACCAGTATTAAAAAGATTGTTTACCGGCAGTTGTGCGTTCATGACAGCGATGTATAAAATGCAAAACTGGTTGATGCTGCACCTAAAATATTTACTATCAACATCATCTCTGGATTTTAATAGAATTCTAAACACCAGATAATCCCACATTCTTGTTCTGAGAATGAATTAAGCCACGTATAAGATTGTTCTCGTAGAATACCTGCTTCATTTAAAAATCCATTTTGGAACAAGGCTATAACATAACCAAATGTGGAAAAATGTGGAAGTGTGAAGCACTGTGAACACTTTACAAATGCACTGTAGATGTACAGCGAGCACAGCAGGGGGCTCAGAACACAACCCTGAGGAGCTTTAGTGCTGAGGGTGACGGAGGATAAGGTGTGTTTGCCCCCTTGAACAGCTTGTGGTCTGTCTTTTAGTTAGTTGGACATCCATTGATACAGGGGTGGGCTGAGTCCCAGAACTTAGAGGTAAGTTTGGAGGAAATTATGGTGTTAAATGCTAAACTGTAGTACACAAACAGTATTTTCACAGAGTTCCCTTTTCTATAGTCCAGATGGCTCATTGTTGTGTGGAAAAGATGTGTAACGGCATCCTAAGTAGAGTGGTTTTGGCGGTAAGTGAACTGTAATGGATCAATTTGTATTTAGAAAATACAAAACTGGGTGATGCTCCAACTACAATATTTACTATCAACATCATCTCTGGATTTTAATAGAATTCTAAACACCAAATAATCCCACAAACTTGCATCGAGATGTCACAATTATGTAAGATTCTATTTACAAGAAAAACATTTCTGAGGTAGGACGATACAGAGCACATCCATATAAAAGTGGTGTTAATCGAATCCCAGTCATCAGAACATACCTGCTCAGCTCAGTTATTTAATTTAAGCTATTTTGCTTGTTTGTTCGATCCACACTCCACAATAAATCCAGAGCAGCCTAAAGAGGTAAGGAGAAACTAGAATACTTGTTTTGGGGGGGATATTTAATGTGCTATTAATTCTAAATAGTGTTTCATATTACACTTTTGAACTACTGATTATTCACATGTGAAGATCTTCCTTGTAGGATTTTAAACAAAGACAAAATTCATGGGGAACCCCGGAGCTCATCCTTGCAGGACGGCATGTGAGTTTACAGAGTCTGAAAGAAAAAAGAATACAGAATACATACTTAGGAAAGAATATCACACCCTACCCAAGTCCAGTCGAGTTCTGGGTTTCAGATGTCACCCATGTTACTGAGAAGTCTGGATTAGAGGGGATAATGAAGTCTGAGGAGTTTAAGCGTGGAAAAGAAGAGTTCTCCTGGTGGAGCTTAAAAATCAATGAAAATGAAATACACGAAGCAGAAAAATGCTACATGGAAAGAAATAATGTGCTGGAACCATTTCTGAAGAAGTTCACCACATCACCTGCATTCAAACCAGAATCTCGCTTCGGTAATTATCGCTTCACATTTCCCCTCACTGATCTGATGAAATGGTACAAAGAACAGAACTGTGGAGGAAAAGAGCCGGTCCTCAGAGTGCACGAGACTGTCATCTACAAACAGAAGATTATGTACACCGTGCTGATACACAGTCCTGAGGATAACAAGCGTTTTGGAAAATACCCACTTCTTGAAAATAGTGAGTGTGTTAACTATCAGGATGGAAAGATTGTGTGGCAAGCACAAGCTATTTGTGAAACCCACTCCTACCAGTTTATATCAGGAACAGCAATAAAGATTGACAAATATCCTGATTATTATGTCTGGGATCAGGTTTGTTTGGTCTTTTACTTGCCACATCCTAAAACCCTAAAAAATCTCAAGAGACGACCTTGAAAAATTATTTAGTCCCTGTGAACGTATGACAAACAAGTAGGACAACAAGTCTCATGAAAAATACCTGGAAGCAGTAAAGAAAATGGAGGAATTGAAAGTGTCAAAAAAGCAGGAAAAAAAAAAAACAAAAGAAAGAAAATTGAAGATATATAATAATTCAAAGTAAAAAGATTTGGGAAGCATATTCATGAGTATAAAGTTTTATTTCCCTACATGAGATTTAATATTCATATCTAACTTCTAACAGTTTGGAAATACGAAAGTGTAATAATTTCTATAGTCATATTAGTTAAATGCTTTTACAATGTGCTATCATGTGATTTCTGATTGTTTTTTATTTTGTTTTATTTTTATGGGTCCACAAATGATAATACCAAAGTAACAGAAGAAAAATATAAATTTTTGTTAATCATTAATCTTCTGATATAGTTACACACTAATGATTCATTCTTTTTTTTTATTGTTTGTATTCATTTTATCTGGTTTTATTTTTTTCAGTCATATCAATTCTTACCCCTACTGTGTTTTATATAATCAAGCATGTCTCAAGACTTGTTGTTTTATACCAAATTCTGATGTCTAATCATTTTGGAAATATGATTTGGTTGTGGTATATATTATTTGTTCTCTGAATAAACTTTGGAAAGAGAATCTTTGCTATCTGACTCACGTTATTTGTGCCTCATGGCAACTTTTTCAATACATTCAAGTGTGCAACAGAGCAAAGGTGCCTTTACTTCTGTGTTTTAAATTAAACAGTGAATCTCTGATTTTATTTTTTAGTTAAAAAATTATTTAGTATAGATTCTGTATCTACTGTATCTGCTTGGTTTTGGTTGGTGGGAAGAAACCGGACACCTTTGTACACACCTGAGTTCGTATAGCTTGCCGTGCAGTAGATTAAGGGTTGTGAGCTGAAAGTAAATGTTTCATTATACTAAATTGTATTATTGTCAGGCAAAAGAACGTGCCGGAAACCGAAGTAAAATCCACAAGGCTTTTTAATGAGAAAAGAACAGGGCAAAGCACAAAAAAGGAAACCCCAGGTTTACTAAACCAGGTAAGAGCTGTGATCAGGCAAAAGCAAAACAAAAACCCCTAGAGTCACTTAGTCAATGAAAACACAATACTGAGTATCTTGGGTAGTCCGACAGTGTTCTATGCCTAAGCTGTAGAACGGACAATGAGCTGGTGGAGGAACAGGGGTTATATAGTATGGGAGCTGATGAGGGCCAGGTGTAGCTGATTAGTAAGTGGGAGAGTGGCTTGGAGTGATAAGTGAAGGTGTGGCTGGTGGATCCCTGACAGTACCCCCTCCCCCAGGGGCGGCTCCCGACGCCCTAACCCTGCGCCTGGGTCGACCCCGACCCCGGGGCGCTAGCCGAAGCGGATGAGCGGCGTGGAACTCCTCCAGGAGCGCTGGATCCAATATGTCCTGCCTCGCCACCCATGATCGTTCCTCTGGGCCGTAGCCCTCCCAGTCCACGAGGTATTCCAGTACCCTGACCCGACGACGAGAGTCCAGCACCTCCTGTACCATATAGACCGAGGGTTGTTCCAATACTTCGGGCGGAGGGGGCCTGACCTCGCTGGGTGTTGGGCAGTCGGTGGATGTTGTGGCTTGAGAAGTGACACGTGGAAGGTGGGGTGTATCCGGTACTGCGGTGGGAGTTCCAGACGGTATGCCGCCTCGTTGACCTGCCTTTCGATCCTGAAGGGCCCGATGTACCGGGGGCTCAACTTCCGGCAGGGGAGCCGCAGTCGGAGATCTCTGGTGGATAGCCAGACCCAGTCTCCGGGCCTGTAAGCGGGGGCTTCCGACCTTCGTGCATCCGCATGTCGCCGGGTTTCCCTCACTGCCCTGCGCAGCTGAGTGTGTGCAGCCTCCCATGTCCGGACGCTTTCCCGGAACCAGTGGTCCACCGCGGGCACATTGGAGGGCTCATCGGACCAGGGAAACAGTGGGGGTTGAAAACCCAACACGCATTGAAAAGGCGTGAGACCTGTGGTGTCTTCGCGCAACGGAGTTCTGTGCGTACTCCGCCCAGGGCAGGAACCGGCTCCACTCCTCCTGGTCCTGATGGCAATATGTCCTCAGGTACCTCCCCAGCTCTTGGATCTTTCGCTCGGTCTGGCCGTTCGACTGGGGGTGGTAACCTGACGACAGGTTAACGGTGACTCCCAGTAGTCGGAAAAATGCCCTCCATACATGTGAGGTGAACTGAGAGCCCCAATCAGACACTATCTCCTCCGGGAGGCCGAAGTTGCGGAAGACGTGATGGAAGAGCGTCTCCGCGGTTTCCAGAGCTGTGGGGAGGCCTCGGAGAGGGACAAAGCGGCAGGCCTTGGAGAACCGATCGACGACCACAAGAATGCAGGTGAAACCCTCCGACCGTGGCAGGTCTGTGACAAAGTCTATGCCGATATGTGACCATGGCCTTTGTGGAGTAGGTAGGGGGACTAGTTTGCCCATTGGTAGATGTCGGGGAGTTTTTGAGATGGCACAGATGTTGCAGCCTCGGACGAACTCGGCCACTGTGTTGCTCATACCTGGCCACCAGTATCGCCCCTGAACCAGACGCAGGGTCTGCCTCCTGCCTGGGTGCCCTGAACCGGGGACTTCGTGAACTGCTCTAAGTAAGGCCTGTCCACACACTGGAGGAACAAAGGTCCGGTCCTTGGGACAACCAGGGGGCGTCGGTTCTCCTCTTGTGGCCCTGCGGATGTTCTCGTCCAACTCCCATATGATCGGGCTCAGAATGATCGTCGGAGGCAAGATAGGCCCGGGCTCGGTGGGTTCTTCAGGTCCATACACCCTGGAGAGAGCATCGGCCTTGCCGTTCTTTGATCCTGGCCGATAGGTGATGCTGAAGTTAAACCGGGTAAAAAAGAGAGCCCACCGTGCCTGACGGGGATTTAGGCGCTTGGCCTCACGGAGGTACTGAAGGTTCTTGTGATCCGTGATGACTATGAAAGGATGGACAGCCCCCTCCAGCCAGTGTCTCCACTCCTCCAGGGCCAGTTTGATGGCTAGGAGTTCCCGGTTACCGATGTCGTAATTCTGTTCCGCTGGAGACAGCTTTTTTGAGAAGTAGGCGCAGGGATGGAGTCGAGGGGGAGTCCCCGACTGCTGGGAGAGGGTGGCCCCTACGCCCGTGGAAGACGCGTCCACCTCGACAACAAACGGGAGCTGGGGGTCAGGATGACGGAGAAGCGGAGCGGCACAGAACCTCGTGCGTAGCTCCTCGAAGGCCTTTTGTGCTTCTGGGGTCCAGGAGAGAGTCTTGGCTTTTCCTCGCAGGAGAGACGTGAGTGAGGCGGTAACCAGGCTGAAACCTCCAATGAACCGGCGGTAGAAGTTTGCGAAGCCAAGAAACCTCTGGAGTTCCTTGATTGAGGTGGGAACGGGCCAATCCCTTACGGCCATCACCTTCCTTTCATCCATCCTGATGCCTGCTGCGTTGATGTTGTAACCCAGGAACTGCATCTCCGAGCGATGGAATTCACACTTGGGAAGGTTGAGATATAGTCGGTGTTCTCGCAGCCGGGTTAGGACCTGGGTGACGTGCTTGTGGTGTTCTTGCAGCGTCCTGGAGTAGATCAGGATGTCGTCAATGTAAACAATTACGAACCGATGGAGGAAGGGACGGAAAACCTCGTTCATACAGTTTTGAAAGACCGCTGGCGCAATGGAAAGGCCATACGGCATGACCCGGTACTCATAGTGACCAGAGGGAGTAATGAACGCCGTCTTCCACTCGTCCCCTTCGCGGATGCGCACCAGGTTGTACGCGCTTCGGAGATCCAGCTTGGTGAAGACGCGAGCCTCACGTAGTTCTTCCAAGGCCGCTGGGACCAGGGGGAGCGGGTACGGAAGCGGGGCGATCTGTGCATTAAGGCCCCTGTAGTCGATGCAAGGGCGCAATCCCCCGTCCTTCTTTGCCACGAAGAAGAAGCTAGAGGCCGCCGGGGAGGAAGACTGGGTGATGAAGCCCTGTCGGAGGGCCTGTTGGATGTAGCCCTCCATTGCTTGGTGTTCCGGGGCTGACAAGGGGTAGACCCGGCCCTTTGGTACCTTAGCCCCAGGCTTTAGATCAATGGCACAGTCCCACGGCCGGTGTGGGGGTAACTGAGTGGCGGCCTCCTCACTAAAGACGTCAGAGAAGGCCTGATATTCATGCGGGATTTCCACCTGAGCGAGTTGGGGAGCTCCTTCCACTTGAGTAGCTGCCAGGGTTAAGACGGTCTTGAGGGGAGTCGGGAGTGGACGTAAACACTTCTGCCGGCAGGCGGGGCTCCACTCCAAGATGTCGCACGGGTCCCAGGAACAAGTGGGGGAGTGCTTGGCTAACCAGGGATGACCCAGGATCACGTCCACTGTCGAATCCTCCAGTACGAGAAGTCGAATCTCTTCTTGGTGTAGCAATCCGACTTGGAGGACGATAAGTGGAGCACAGTACTTCACCTTGCTCTTCCCTAATGGTCGTCCCTGGATGGTCTGGACGACCAGTTCCTGGGATCCCCTCTGCCGGCGTAGCTGGAGGCGTTCTAGACACGCCTGGGAGATGAAGTTCCCCGCGGATCCTGAGTCAACTAGGGCAGTAGCCGATAGAGAGAGAGCAGGGGTTACCAAAGTGACCATGAGCGTAGACAGATGAGTAATGTCCGAAGAAAGCGTGACAGTACTCACCGTCCTACGAGGAGGCCTCACAGGACATTGGGCCACGCGATGTCCTCTCTCTCCACAGTAGAGGCAAGCTCCAGCCACCCACCAGCACTCCCTTTCTTGCCGAGACAGCCGCTGTGACCCGAGTTGCATGGGTTCGGGTTCTGGAGTTGTTTGCGCTGCCATAGCCTGTGCTGGTTCGACCTCGGAGGATTTGCAGGCGGCCAGGTGTTGAGAGACTCGGATGGATCTCTGAATGAAAGCCTCAAGCCCCAGAGAGTCATCATAAGTGGCCATCGCCAGCCGGAGCTCCTGATTTAGGCCTCTGCGATATACAGCCAACAGCGCCTTCTCATCCCAACCAGCAGATGCCGCCAGAGTGCGGAAGCGGAGGCTGTAACTGGACACGCTGTCTGTCCCCTGGTGGAGGTTGAGCAGCTGATCAGCGGTTGAGGTATCCCCGGGGGCGGTGCTAAATACCTCGGTGAAATGACTCGTGAAAGCGGCGTATGACGTCAGGGCCGGGCTCGCTGCGCTCCAGAGCGCTCTTGCCCACGCTAGCGCTCTTCCGGTGAGCAGCGAAATCAGAAACGCGACCTTGGCTCGTTCGCTAGGAAAACACTGTGGTCGCATCTCGATGTAGATGGTCGCCTGGAGCAGGAAGCCATGACATTCTGCCGCGTTTCCGGAAAAAGACGCTGGGAGAGCCATCGGGCTGCCGGATAGTGGAAGAGTTTGGTGCGCGGCTTCCGGCCGGAAAGCCTCTCGAAGCGCGGTGGTGAGCTCCCTCACGAACTCGGACGTGGCAACGGCCTGTCCTCCGCTAACCCGGACGCAGCAGCGGGCTGGTCCTCCATGCTGAGGTAACGCGGTTTCCTTCCTTCCGTGTTTGGTGCCCCTCGGTTTGTGGAGGTCCGTTCTTCTGTCAGGCAAAAGAACGTGCCGGAAACCGAAGTAAAATCCACAAGGCTTTTTAATGAGAAAAGAACAGGGCAAAGCACAAAAAAGGAAACCCCAGGTTTACTAAACCAGGTAAGAGCTGTGATCAGGCAAAAGCAAAACAAAAACCCCTAGAGTCACGTAGTCAATGAAAACACAATACTGAGTATCTTGGGTAGTCCGGCAGTGTTCTATGCCTAAGCTGTAGAACGGACAATGAGCTGGTGGAGGAACGGGGGTTATATAGTATGGGAGCTGATGAGGGCCAGGTGTAGCTGATTAGTAAGTGGGAGAGTGGCTTGGAGTGATAAGTGAAGGTGTGGCTGGTGGATCCCTGACAATTATATTAAAATTAAAGTGGCCGTGGTCCCCTCATTTCTGATTTATACTTATACTTACCAGGCACACCTTTCTGACCACTAATAAGGCATACCTTATGATCATCTGTATAATAATGTGTTGGTCCCCCATTTGCTGCTAAAACAATTCCGACCCTTCGAGCATTAACAGAATTAACTTCTTCAGCAATCTGAGCTACAGGAGCTCGTCTGTTGGACCCGACCACACTGCCCAGCCTTCGCTTCCACGTGCATCAATGAGCCTCAGCCACCTATAACCCCTGCTAATGACCAGATACTGACCACTGCAGACCGGGAACATCCCACAAAAGCTGCATTTGTGGAGATGGTATATGATGCAGATGCAATCAGTTTGCTTTTTAGTTTACCCTCGTTCATGTTCAGACTGAAAGTCTGATCACAGACGGAGGCACTGCCAAAGTTTCTTCAGTTTAATCAATCCAATGTTAATTTGTAAATTAAAAATTAAACATATTAATTATTATTTTTTTATCGTTAATTCAAAAACATTAAAGTCATAAATCATGTTTACATCAACAATAATTAGCAGACCCCCTGCAGTACCGCTGTGGACCCCTGGTTAAAGACCCATGATCTACTGTGTAGAGAAGAACAAGGAGTCGAGGACATAATATTGTGAGCCCACAAAGCCCTGATCTCAACCTCATTGAGTCTGTAATTGATGCAGCCTACATTCACTGATCTGTGGTTAGTATTTTTTAAGATGTTTGGGACAACCTACTAGTTGTATTAGTACTAATTATTTATATGATTCAATCAGAAAAAAGGTGGAAATGGCCCTTGTTGAATGTCCAGTTCATAGGAAATATGTGAAAAACATATCTAAAAACTTGTTTTTGTAACTATTGTTTAACTATTATTTACATGTGAAGTTTATGCAATTTTTTCATTAGTTAAATTGGGTAATTTCTTCCATGTCTTAAGTATTGTCTTGTGATTTGTCATTTTCCTCACATGAGATGAAAAATCTGTGAAAAAAATAAAGCACGAAGATGCACATCACAAATCACAGTACACAGAATTCACGGTTCGGTACGTACAATACAGTACTTCAGGGAAGGAAAGTAAAGCATAAAATTGCTTGTTGTTTTTGATTAACGTTATTTATTATTAACATTTGTTTATCAGCATTAACTTTAAATTAAAGTAATACACTTTTATTAAATTGAATATTAAATTAAGTCAATAATCAAATTAAATTGTCACAAATGCAAATTAAATAAAATCAAATAAAATCAATGAAATATTTTTATTAAATAGTTTACATTTGTTAGACCCATTTGGGTAATACAGTCAGTCAAGGAAAACTTTTTTTTTTTTTTTTTTTTTTTAGTTTTCCAAAGTGGTTAAAGTTGAAAATGATTTCAATTTAAAAATTTGAGGCTTTGTTCATGAACATTGTTCCAGAGAGCCGGAAAGTAAATAAACACCAGGCGGACACACCTACACTCATCTCATTAAATATTTACATGCTCCTGGTATTAAAATTAATGTTTATTTACAGTTTTGAATTTATGACAGCCCATACAACTAGAATACTATAATACTTGTTTGGGGGGAAAAAATATCCCATACGTCTCACAGGTATGGGAGGAGACACAGCAGATGATATAAAGGGAGGGTTGCTTCAGTTTCAATTTACAAGGACATCATCTGAAAGGTATTGGAGGAGACATAGCATTTAATATTAAGGTAGCGTTAATCAAAGCGTTAATTTATGCTATTTTGCCTGGTTGTCTAATCCACACTCTGAAAAATGAATCCACAGCAGCCTGTGAGGAGAAACAAAATACTTGTTTAAATAGAAAAGCTAACAAATTGAATTGGCTATTAGCGCTATATAGTATTTTATGTAGTACTTACTTAGTACTTATACAGAACAAGAAATAAGAAATCTTTGTTGAAAGTCCAGTTCATGGAAAATATGTGAACAAACTGTCTAAAAATGTTTGTTAATTACTGAATTAATTGCTAAGATGTAAAGCTCGTTCTTCTCAGGTTTAATTTAAAAAGAGATGGAATTAATGGGGGTTCCCAGAGCACTACATTATAGGGCAGCATGTGAGTTTACATATTTTGAAAGAAATCCCTCAGGAGCTTATGAGGAGATACATATAAAAGGAGAGCCCACCCTACCCAAATCCAGTGGAATTCTGGGTTTCAGATGTAACGAATGTTACTAAGGAGTCTGGATTTCATGGGATTTTGAAGTCTGAGCAGATCAGGCCTTCTAAAAGTCAGTTCTCCTGGTGGGATTTAAAGATTAACAAATAGTAGATAAGATCAGCAGAAGAACGCTATGTGGAAAGTCATTTCCCAAAACAACAAGTGCTGTATGAGCAGAAGCCATTTCTTGAGAAGTTCACCACATCACCTCTGTTCCAACCAGAGAAATCTCGCTATGGCAACTATAGCTTTACATTTCCTCTCACGGAGCTGATGGAATTGTACAAAGAACAAAACTGTGTTGGAAAAGAGCCGGTTCTCAGAATGTATGAGACCATTACCTACAAGCAGGAGATTGTGTACACCATGCTGATACACAGTCCTGAAGATAACAAGAAGTTTAAAAAATACCCACTTCTTGAAGCTAGTGAGAGAGTTTGTTATTGGGATGGAGCGATAATCCGAAAAGCACAAGCCATTTGTGAAACTCACCAGTACCAGTTTTTTTCAGGAGAAGTACAAGAGGTAAATTGTGCACAGTTTTACGTCTGGGATCTGGTTAGTTTAGTCTTTCACTTGCCGGAGGATTCTATACCATGTAAGGCTCTTAAAATCCCCAGGAGACGCCTTATAGAAGCCCTCGAAGCCTGTGAGTTTGACATCATAAATCTCTCAAGGCGTTCTCATAACGTAGAGAACCGGAACTCAAAAGCAAAAATTAAAGTTAGTGATTTGAAAAAAAAGAGTTGGAAGAGGATGAGGAAGAAAAGAAGAGCAAAGAGGATGGTATTAAATTTAAAGTAGGTGATAGTGATTGATGTAAAGGCAGTCTTTCTTCACCCTGTCCTCTACATCTGCCTTTTTCACACCAACTACCTGCATGTCTTTCCTCACCACATTCATGAACCTCCTCCTTGGTCTTCCTCTTTTCCTCCTTCCTGGTGGCTCAGCATTCTTCTACCAATATAACTCATGTCCCTCCTCTGCACGTGTCCAAACAATCTCAATCTCGCCTCCCTCACCTTGTCTCCAAAACGTCCTAAATGTGCTGTCCCTCTAATAAACTCATTTCTAATCTTGTCCATCCTCGTCACTCCCAACGAAAACCTTAACATCTTCAGCTCTGCTACCTCCAGCTCTGCCTCCTGCCTTTTATTTAATTCCACTGTCTCTAATCCATACAACATTGCAGGTCTTACTACAGTCCTATAAACAATCCCTTTCATTCTTGCAGATACACTTCTATCACAAATCACTCCTGTCACTCTTCTCCATCCACCCCACCCTGCCTGCACGCTTTTCTTTACCTCCCTAACACACTCTCCATTACATTGCACTGTTGACCCCAGGTACCTGAACTCCACCACCTTCTCCACCTCTTCTCCCTGCAACCACACCACTCCACTGCCCTCCCTCTCATTCACACACATGTACTCTGTCTTACTCCTACTGACTTTCATTCCCCTTCTCTCCAGAGCATACCTCCACCTTTCCAGGCGCTTCTCAACCTGCTCACTACTCTCACCACAAATCACAATATCATCCGAAAATATCATAGTCCAGGGAGACTCCTGTCCGACCTCGTCCATCAACCTGTCCATCACCACTGCAAACAGGAAAGGGGTCAGGGCTGATCCTTGATGCAATCCAACCTTCACCTTGAACCAGTCTGTCATTCCTACTGCACAATTCAATGCTGTCACACTGTCCTCATACATGTTCTGCACCACCCTCACATACTTCTCTGATACACCTGACTTCCTTATACAATACCACAACTCCTCTCTTGGCACCCTGTCGTACACTTTCTCTAAATCCACAAATACACAGTGCAATTCCTTCTGTCCTTCTCTATACTTCTCCATCAACATTCTTAAAGCAAATAATGCATCTGTGGTGCTCTTCCTCGGCATGAAACCATACTGTTGCTCACAGATGGTCACCTCTTCTCTCAGCCTGGCTTCCACTGCTCTTTCCCTTAACTTCATTGTGTGACTGGTCAACTTAATTCCCCGGTAGTTACTGCAGGTCTGTACATCTTCCTTATGCTTAAAGATCGGTACCAGCACACTCCTTCTCTATTCCTCAGGCATCCTCTCACCTTCCAGAATCTTTTTAAAAACTCCACTGCCATCTCTCCTAAACATCTCCATGCTTCTACCGGTATGGCATCTGGTCCAACCGACTTTCCACTCTTCATCCTCTTAATCGCTGCTCCTCCTTACTAATCCTATCCACTTCCTGCTTTACTAACTCCACATCATCCAACCTTCTCTCTCTCTCATTTTTCTCGTTCATCAGCTGCTCAAAATACTCCCTCCACCTTCTCAACACACTCTCCTCACTAGTCAACACATTTCCATCTCCATCCTTTATTGCTCTAACTTGCAGCACATCCTTCCCAGCTCGGTCTCTCTGCCTGGCCAATCGGTACAAATCCTTTTCTCTTTCCTTAGTGTTCAACCTCTCATACAGCTCCTCGTATGCCTTTTCCTTGGCTTTCACCACATGCCTCTTCAACTGCTGCCGCATCTCCTTAAACTCCTGCCTACTTTTCTTATCACCCTGTCAATCCCACTTCTGTTTTGTTAACCTCTTTCCCCTTATGCTCTCCTGCACTTCCTCATTCCACATTTACATTACATTTACATTTGCGGCATTTAGCAGACGCCCTTATCCAGAGTGACGTACAAAAGTGCATTAAATCTCTAGTAATTAATACATCTACACTGGTACGCAAGATTACAAACTTAATATAAATATAATTCTACAAACTTGGAAAGTGCTAATTTAGATATTTCAGGAAGAGGTAGGTTTTCAGTCGTCGTTTGAAGATAATCAGGGACTCTGCTGTACGGACATCTAGGGGAAGTTCATTCCACCACCTCGGTGCCAGAACAGAGAAGAGCCATGAAGTACTGTATACTTACCTCTCATTCTGAGAGAAGGAGGTACCAGTCGAGCAGTGCTGGAGGATCTCAGACAGCGTGGTGCAGTGCGAGATGTGATGAGGTCACTGAGGCAAGATGGTGCTGGTCCATTTTTGACCTTGCAGGCAAGCATCAGTGTTTTGAATCGGATACGTGCAGCTACTGGAAGCCAGTGAAGGGAGCACAGCAGTGGGGTGGTGTTGGAAAACTTGGGCTGATTGAACACAAGTCATGCAGCTGCATTTTGGATCATTTGCAGTGGAAGAATAGCGTTCAGGGGAAGACCTGCCAGCAGAGAGTTGCAGTAGTCAAGTCTTGAAATGACAAGAGACTGAACAAGCACCTGGGCAGCCTGTATGGACAGAAATTGTCGAATCCTTCGGATGTTATAGAGAAGAAATTGACAAGAACGAGCAACATTAGCAACATGTGGGGAAAAAAGACAGTTTATTGTCCATAGTTACCCCAAGGTTACGAGCAGTGGCTGAAGGTGAGAGCAGAGAGTCATGAAGTGTTATTTGGAGATCTTGACCTGGAGATGAATCACCTGGGATGATCAGCAGTTCTGTTTTGCTGGGGTTGAGTTTTAGTTGGTGAGCACTCATCCATAAAGATATGTCTGACAAGCATGCTGAGATCTGAGCGGAAGCTGTGGTATCTGATGGAGGGAAAGAAAAAATGAGTTGAGTGTCATCTGCATAGCAGTGATAAGAAAACCCATGTGAGGATATGACTTCACCAATGGAGTGGGTATAGAGAGAGAAAAGGAGGGGACCAAGTACAGAGCCTTGTGGGACACCAGTGGTGAGTCTGCACGGGGCAGATGTGGATCCCCTCCATTGTACCTGGTATGAGCGACCTTCCAGGTAGGAAGCAAACCATTTCCATGCTGTTCCGCAGATACCAAGGCTCTTGAGGGTTGACAAAAGTGTCTTGTGGTTGACTGTGTCAAATGCTGCTGAAAGGTCCAGGAAGATAAGTACAGATGACAGCTTGGCTGACTGAGCAGCATGCAGTTTCTCAGAAACAGCCAAAAGGGCCGTCTCTGTGGAATGTGCCGCTTTGAACCCAGACTGGATCGGATCATGGAGGTTGTTCTGTGAGAGATAGACAGACAGTTGGTTAAAAACAGTGCGTTCCAGAGATTTAGAAAGAAAGGAGATAAGTGATACCGGTCTGTAGTTGTTGATGTCTGATGGATCCAGAGCAGGTTTCTTCTAGATAGGAATGACCCTTGCTTGCTTGAAGGTAGTTGGTACATACCCAGATGTTAATGACCCATTGATTATTGTGGAGATAAAGGGCAGGAGATCTTGTATGATGGTCTGGAGCGTAGTTGAAGGGATTGGATCCAGAGGACAGGTTGTGGGATTGCAAGGTCGGATGACTTGCAGTATCTCATCTTCTGTTAAGGTTGAGAAGCTTGACAGAGATGTAGTGGATTGTTGGCTGTGTTGTGTAGTCATTGTTGGAGAGGAAGTGAAGGTCTGGCAGATTTTCTTAATCTTCTCATCATAGAAGGAGGCAAAGTCATTAGCAGTCAGGGAGGATGGAGCAGGTGCAGCAGGGGGGTTGAATAGAGAAAAGAAGATGTTGTGAAGCTTACGAGGATCTTGTGCAGAGGCCTCAAGCTTTTCCTTGTAGAAGGCAGTTTTGGCAGAAGTCACCTCCAAAGAAAATTTGGTCAGGAGTGCACGGTAAGATGAGAGGTCTACATAAAGTTGTGATTTTTTCCACTTCCTCTCTGCAGATCTGAGCTCTCGTCGACTGCTGCGCAAAACTTCTGACAGCCACGGTGTTGGACAATAAGACTTCTTGGGTCTTGTAGTCAAATGGCAAAGGAGGTCCATGGTTGAGGAAAGGGATGAGAGGAAGGAGTCCGTAGCAACGTCTAAGGGTAGAGAGGAAAAGGAGTCAGGAAGAGATGAAAGAGTACAGGAAGTTACAGTGGAGGGAGAGATAGCGTGAAGGTTAGGACGGATGAGACATGTAAATTATTTTTAGGTTGAATAGGAAGAGTGATTAAAAAGGAAACCAGGTGATGATCAGAGATTGGAAGTGGAGTGGCAGTCATGTCTGTAGCTGGAGTAGGGCGGGTGAAAACCAGGTCCAGGACATTTCCTCCCTTGTGTGTTGGAGGGCAGCTGTTAAATGTCAAGGAGAAGGTATTCAGAAAAGGCAAGAGTCAAGATGACTAAAGTTTGTCGGATGGGAGGTTGAAGTCACCAAGAACTGTCAGAGGGGTGCTGTCAGAGGGGAAAGTACTGAGGAGCATGTCAATCTCTTCTAGGAAGTCTCCAAGGGGACCAGGGGGGCGGTAGATGACAATGATGAAAAGGTTGATTGGAGAGGTAACTGAAACTGCGTGAAATTCAAAAGAAGACATGGATAAATGAGACAAAGGGAGAGGTGTGAAACACCATCTCCATGATAAAAGTAGACCTGTACCACCACCTCTACCAGTTTCTCTTGGTGAGTAGGAGAAAGCATAGGCAGAAGACAGAGCAGCTGGTGTAGCAGTGTTCTGTGGGGATATCCAGGTCTCAGTAAGTGCCAGAAAGTCAAAGGTGTAGTGGGAAGCCAAGCCTGTGATAAAGTCAGCTTTCCTTACAGCAGACTGACAATTCCAGAGCCCACCTACCACCGCTGTTTGAGATTGAGACAACAGGTGAGGGTAGATGAGGTTACTGGCGATGTGACATCTGTTCTGTGGATGGGAACATCTGTGTCTGTAAGAGATGACTACAGAGATGAGTTTGAGGCACATGACTGATCTCCCAGTTTAAGATCTAATGTGTTTTAAAAAAAAAAGAAAGAAAAAGTACAAATAAGACTTTCTAAAAAACACTAAGTTACTGTTACCAGTTACTGGCTTTAAGGGGGCTACCTACTTGTGAGGGCTACCTACTTGTGGGGGCTACCTACTTGTGGGGGCACCTTCAATATAAGTGAGTAAGCCCTGCCCACAATTCACACCTCAAGTGAGACTGAAACTACCCTTGATTAATCACCTGACCAAACTAATAAGCACAGACCAACACTCTAGAATCAACTGAGTTAAATAGCTATACAAAGTTAGAATCCTACCTTACCAGAGGAGAGTAGATTCAAGATAGAGCTAAAGCACACACCACGTCTCTTTGTCTTTCTTTCTATTTCCAGATGTCACACCAAGTACTTTTCTAGCTGCCTCCCTCATGACTCCTGTAGTAGTTACCCAATCATCCAGCACCTCTTCACCACCACTGAGCCTCTGTTTGACCTCTTCCCTAAACCTCACAGTTCAAATTTTAATTATACTGTCATATTGAATATAATAAGTAACAGTACAGTAATACATTTCTATAATATCAATTATAATAGTGAAATCTTTTCTAATCATTCGTAATCTAAACTTCTGAAATTTGATTTGATGTAACATGACTTGTGTAATGACTGAGACCAAGACCAAGACAAAGGCTGAAACAGGAAGCTCCGGTTCAGAGAAAGGTCGCGCGCTGGACTGACCAATCGGTGGCCGCTCTGCAGGATGCTTTAGATGACGCAGACTGGGACATGTTCAGGCGCAGCTCTGATGACGTCAACATGTTTACGAAAGCGGTTGTAACGGTGCAAAAAAACACAATCAGAAGGTTTCCCAACCAGAAGCCGTGGGTGGATAAAACCATCCGCGACGCTCTGAGATCCCACTCCGCTGCCTACAACACGGGGCTCGACACCGGGGACATGGACGAGTACAAGGCTGCGTCTAACAGTGTTCGCAGATCGGTGAAGGATGCAAAGCGGCTCTACGGGAGGAAACTAGAGTCACAGTTCCAACATGGTGGCTCTAGGAGCCTGTGGCAGGGAATAAGAACAATCACGGACTATAAAAGACCATCTTCTAGAATGGTGAATGCGGACGCTTCTCTGGCAGACGAGCTAAACACCTTTTACGCTCATTTCGAGGCTGCAGCTAACCATGCTAGCGGCGCTAGCGGCACAAACAATGTGCACGCCGAGAGAGCCGGAGAGGTAACCACGTTCACCATCTCTGAGCATGACGTGAGGAGGGCATTCAAGAGAGTGAATACCAGGAGGGCAGCAGGACCAGATGGCATAACAGGTCGTGTTCTGAAAGCCTGCGCTGACCAGCTAGCACCAGTGTTCACTGAGATATTCAACCTCTCACTGGAACAGTCTGTTGTCCCCTCATGTTCCAAACAGTCCACCATTGTTCCTGTCCCGAAGAAACCCCAGCCCGCCTGCCTTAACGACTATTGCCCTGTAGCTCTGACCTCAGTAGTGATGAAGTGCTTCGAGAGACTGGTCAGAGACTTCATCACTGCATCGCTACCAGACACACTGGACCGATTACAGTTTGCGTACCATCAGAACCGTTCTACTGAGGATGCCATTGCTCATCTCCTCCACACCACGATGAGCCACCTGGACCAAAGAAATGGGAATTATACAAAGATGCTGTTTGTTGACTACAGTTCAGCATTTAACACCATAATTCCCTCCACACTCACCTGTAAGTTAGAGGTCCTGGGACTCAGCCAGCCACTGTGTCAATGGATCTCTAACTTCCTGACTGACAGACCACAAGCCGTACGGGTGGGAAAACACACCTCATCCACCCTCACCCTCAGCACTGGAGCTCCCCAGGGTTGTGTTCTGAGCCCCCTGCTGTACTCGCTGTACACATACGACTGTGTGGCCACTTCCAACTCCACCACCATCATCAAGTTTGCTGACGACACTGTTGTGGTGGGCCTGATCTCCAACAACTTTGAGACGGCCTACCTACAGGAGGTTAAATACCTGTAGAGATGGTGCCAGGATACCAACCTTCTCCTGAACGTCAGCAAGACTAAGGAGTTGATCGTGGACTTCAGCAAGAAGCAGGAGCGGTCATACCAACCGCTAAACATCAGCGGGACTCCAGTGGAGAAAGTGGCCAGTTTCCGGTACCTAGGTGTTCACATCACACAGGACCTTTCTTGGTCCTGTCATACCAACACCCTGGTGAAGAAGGCCCGGCAGCGTCTGTACCATCTGAGACGCTTAAGGGACTTTAAACTACCCTCTCAGGACTTTCTACACCTGAACCATTGAGAGCATTCTGACGGGTAGCATCACTTCCTGGTTCGGGAACAGCACCATGCAGGACAGGCGAGCCCTTCAGAGGCTGGTGCGGTCAGCTGAACATACCATCCACTCCGAGCTCCCTAACCTGCAGGACATCTACAGCACGCAGTGCCGGACCAGAGCCAGGAAGATTATGAAGGACCTCAGCCATCCCAACAATGGACTCTTCTTTGTTGTGTTCAGGGAAACGCTTCCACTCCCTGAAAGTGAACACAGAGAGAATGAGGAGGAGCTTCTTCCCACAGGCCATTAGGAGTTTAAACCAGAAAACACCCAGGATCTAAAAGCTGGATCTAAAAGCTGGTCACTCTCTCTCTCCATCATCACACTTCTGCAAATATTTTTTATTTTTTCTTTCTTTTCACACTACAACACTTTAAAACCTGGACAGTCACTTTAACTGTGGACTTGCATGGCACAGTGCACTTTATTCCACACCATACCGCACACGTTCACTTATACCACACCATACCACACACGTTTACTTTAAGGACAATCATATAAACCACCTCGTGATTATTGTTTACTGTACATAAGCATACCCTGTTACTGTACATAAGCATACCCTGTATCCATAAACATACCCTGTATATACAATTTTTCCTATATATATCTTTATCTTTATATATTTTTATATTTTACATAGTTTATTGTTTTTATTTATCTGCCTCCTTTTTTTTTGCCTTGTTTTATTTTTTCCCCCATCCTATTCCCTCATGCCGGACAATCGTACAAAGCATTTCACTGCATGTCGTACTCTGTATGTATGTGTATGTGACGAATAAAATTTGATTTGAATTTGATATGACTGTACTATGATTTTAATCATCTAAGTTCGGGATTTTAAAAGTAACACTTATTTACAAGAGCTGAATAAAAAGCAACCATTTCTGGAGAAATTCACCACATCAACTCATAACATTGTAGATTTATTCATCGCTAAAGACGCAAAGCACTTTTTTGTACGTCGCTCTGGACAGGAGCATCTGCTAAAATGCTGTAGCAAATTTAGCTTGCAAAAAAGGAAATATTTCTGAGCAATTATAACGTGTTATAAGTACTCCTAAATTTTTTTATCAAGTTGTTAATTTTGGTAATGGAATTAACGTTATAATTATTTGGTCTGTTCGTCACCAAACAGACAGTATAATATTTTATTAATTTTATAAAAGAGGTATCTCCCGGTCCAAGAAAGACACGACCCCCCTTTACTTTATACCGTACAATTAAAAGAACATGTAGTTCAGATCGAATATTGCAGGAACTATGAAATGTGAGCGGCAGTCAGAGACAATCACTTATGAAAAATACAGCGTTTAATGAATGAGACAAACACAACATAAAACTAACTACACAAACATACAAAAATTTTTTTTAAAAATAACAATGAATAACAATTTAAATAAACAAAAAGTTAAAAATAGGAAAAAGGAAGAAGAGAAGGGAAAAGAAGAAAGGAGAGAAAGAAAGGAAAGGAATGGCAAGCTTAATCTTTAAAATTAACCACAACCTAAATGAGAATCATCAAAGAATTCAAATTCACCTTAAAATTGAGGGGCTCAAACTTAAATTGGTTGGTAAAACGGTTACTTGCATTGGCTTTTTTGCCCAAGAGTCCGGATGCAGTAGACAAAGGTATCTTTGAAGAGTCAGTTAGGAGAGAGTCAGATGTTCTTCCAGGTTCTCCTGAAGATCAGAGCAGGTGTTGTTCTTGAAGGTAAATCTTGCCGGAAGATCTAAAAAAGTATTTGAGATCTCATCTCGAAGAGTCGCTGCTGGGCTGTTCTAAGCGTCCGACTCTCCGGGCCTTCGGGCCCCTGAGCAAACAAGCAAGCTTACTTGACTATTGACTATTTTAAAGGTCGCGAACTCCACCCATCTTTGGGTGAATGGCCAATGCCATGGTTTCCGGGTTATACTTGCTTTGGAGAACTTAAAGTTTTGTCCAAAGTGTATTAAGACAGTATGGTGCATTTCATGATCAGATAAAATGCACCATTGTTTTTAAAATAAGGAACAGATAATTTTGTGATCATTTTGATATTAAACATGAAAAGCAAGGGCAGCATTAAAACAGAGGTACATTACATACCAGTTAACATTAACATACCAGTATTTAAGGGACATGTGTCAAACTCAAGGCCCACAGGCCACATCTGGCCTGATGTACAATTACATTTGGCCCGTGAGATGATTTTACATAGATCTATTATTATTGTTATTAATGTCCCGGCGATATGAAGCTGATAACACAAACTACAGATCCCATAATGCAGCGCTTCAGCTGCCTTACCGAACGTTAGGCGACCTGGGAACATTCCAGCGTCAATCAAGTCAAGCTTCTGTTGATGTATTTAACCCTATTGTAAAGTTATTGTGAAGCCCCTCACAATGGTAAAGAGAAAGGTGGATTCTGAAAACAGAGCCTTTCAAAACCGATGGGATTCTGAGTATATGTTTACTGACACTGCCAGTAAAGTTTGAGATAATTTTTTATAAAATGGCATAAGAGCAAAGAAATCTGATTGTTTTGATTTGTTGTTATTTTAACGTTTACTTAAAAGCACAATTTTTATTGATTTTTCCAGGTTTTTTTTGCAGCATGTTCTTATTTCTAACTTGTATACATTTGACAGAATATATTTTTATGAAAAGCAAAATATTTAAAGTTTAAGTTGATTTATTCTTCAATAATATTCCTGTCTGTTTTTATTCATATTTATGTTAAAAAAAACATTTAGTTTTAGTGTGTTCAATAAATGTTTGTCCTGTTCGGCCCGCGACCGCAAGTGTGCTTTGAGTTTTGGCCCCTGGTTCGATTGAGTTTGACACCCCTGATTTAAGGTAGAACTTAATACAATGTTATAATGTATATAAAATGCACCCTTGTTAGGAAAGTAAAGATCAGATAATTTTATATCAACTTTGGCCTCAGGCCTTGAAAGAAAACAGCATTAAAGTGGAGGTACAATAATAAACCTTTAGAGTGTAACTATTGTTGAGGTGAAGTTAAACACTTGGTTTCTTTACAGGAGAAGATACATACAAGATGTATGTTTGTGTCATGTAATGTGGGACATTTCATTTATTATTTAATTATTAAAGAGTGCTCCCTTGTGGTCTGTGTGTGTGTGTGTGTGTGTGTGTGTGTGTCTGTGTGTGTGTCACAAACAGACATACTGGGGCTGAGTTTCAAGAGTGAATTGTTTTATGGTTTGAGGGTCCCTGTGAAGTCAACCAGAGAGGCCAGGGTGTTATCTGGCTTTTGGGGTTGTGTATGTGTGTGTGTGTGTGTGTGTATGTGTGTGTGTGTGTGTGTGTGTGTGTGTGTGTGCGTGTGTGCGTGCGTGCTTGTATGTGTGTATACCGTGTAAGGTATAGAGACTGGCTTGTGTTATCAGTTGAATGCTGCTTTGAAGTCAGCTGGAGAGGTCAGGGTTTGTCCTGCTTCTGTCTTCTGGAGAGGGGGTATGACATTGTGGTATACAAACCCCCAAAAAAGTGTAAGCTGTGGTGCTCATCCTTTGATTACAATGCAGATGTCAAGGGTTAAAAGGAATGCCTGGAACATGAAACTTAAATGACCTGTGCCAGACATTACAATGCCACAAATGTATATGTATATGATAAAGTACATTTTGGTAAGCATACTCTGTGGCAATTTTAAAAAGACAGGAGGTGTAGCTGGAGGTAGCATAGTTGATGATGCTGAGATTTTGGGAGTGACGAGGATGGACAAAATTAGTTTATTAATAGGACCACACAGGTAGGATTTTTTGAAGACAATGTGATACAGGTGTGATTGAGATGGTTTGGTCATGTGCAGAAGAAGGATATATTGGTAGGAGAATGCTGAGGATGGAGCCTCCAGGATAGAGGAAAAGAGAAAGGCCAAGGAGGAGGTTTATGGATGTGGTAAGGGGAAGACATGCAGGTGGTTGGTTTAAAAGGACAGGGTGAAATGGTGACAGATGATCCGCTATGGCGACCCCTAACAGGAGCAGCCGAAATAAGTGATAATACCAACATAACAGGAGAAAATGATATATTTTGTTAATTAATAATCTTCCGATTGGGTAACAACTTAATTGCTCATTCTTTTGTCTATTGATTATATTATTTTATTACCTGGTTTTTGGTGTTTGGTGAACTGGTATATTTGTATGCTGTCGTCCCCTCACATTCACACGTTCACTCGGGTTTGTTGACGGTGGTGTGGTGGGTCGTCTCTTATCCCAGAGATCCCTCATGTCTGTGTTACCTTCTGGTTCTCCCTTTTAGTTATGCTGCCATAGCGAGTCTTGCCGGAGTCCAAACTGCACAGTGACATTAACTTTCATACACCAATAGGGACACTTAATAATCCATATCCTTCTCTTCTCGTCACCCCCCCCCCTCTCTCTCTCTCTCTCTCTCTCTCTCTCTCTCTCTCTCTCTCTCTCGGTCGAGTTAAACATGCTCCTGAGGTTCCAGTGACCACTGTTCCTGCCCCTCTCCCCTCCGTGGATCTTCACACTTCTGTTCAGCTTGGGACGGTATCTCATCAACACCTTGGGTGGTTCCATGTAATTCCGGAGTAGGACGGGTGCTTTGAGGACGGATTGGACTGTAGTTGGTGTCGGCGGTCTGCTGCACTGACTCGGGAGTGCAGTTCGCTTCTGATCGTCATCACTGTACCCCACAACATTGTATCATTGCTTCAAATGGACATTTGGTGCAACCCAGATGAGGATGGGTTCCCTCTTGAGTCTGGTTCCTCTCAAGGTTTCTTCCTTATGCCATCTCGGGGAGTTTTTCCTTGCCACAGTTGCTCATCAGGGACAAACATACTTACAAAGAACATATTTACGTTTAATCACCACATTATCTGTGTAAAGCTGCTTTGAGACAATGTTCATTGTTAAAAGCGCTATACAAATAAAAATGAATTGAATTAAATTTTTATTTCTGTCTGGATGGTTGTGTCATTTTTTACCTCTATTGAGTTTCATATATGGCAGAATGTCTAAAAATTTGTTGTTCTATACAAAATTCTTATTTCTGAGTTAATCATTTTGGATATATGCTTTGGTTGTGGTATATATTCTTTGTTCTATGAATAAACTTTAAAGAGAGAAACTTTGCTTTCTGACTCTTATTTCTTTTTGTACCTCATGGCATCTTGCCCCAATACATCAAGCAAAAAGCGTTTTCCTCAGTTCCCAGATGTTGTTTAAAGAATATATAGTATAATATATATTAGGGATGCACCGAATATTCGGCCACCTAAAATTTTCGGCCGAAAATGGCCCAAAGTGCATTTTCAGTTTTCGGAAAGACTTTGATCACCGAAAAAACACGACCGAAACAGTTTGTTGTGATGACGCAAACAGAAACCGCAGCCTGCACGTGCTTGTCTGAAGCAACAAGTCTGCTGTTTCCTGACAAGTTTCCTGACCTGGCAAAGTTGGCACGCAAGTACTTGTCTGCTCCGTGCGCAAGTACTGAGAGCGAGAGACTGTTCAGTGCAGCAGCCCATGTTCTCTATGAGAAGGGGAACAGACTTTACTGTGATAAAGCAGAGAAGCTACTCTTAATCAAGAAAAAACTGCCACTTTACCTCAAGAAGTAGAATGGGCTTGTCTAGTGTTTAAATATTTATTATCCACTTTGCACATCTGCAATTCTTGGTGCATTTGTTGTTAAAGTTCTACAGTTAACATATGGGCTATGGCAGTCTTTGTTTTGATACACTATTACAGGGGTGGCCAACCCACGGCTCGCGAGCTCTTTGGCTGGTTTCATGCGGCTCTTATGTTCAAATTGAAGTTTGTGTGTTTGATTTTTATTGTGCGTGTTCGCTTTGCTTAAGTTCAATACGGTATTTTTAAGACTTAAATGAGCTTGCCCCCACTGGGAAACTTTGCGGTATATCAGACCTTGGCATGAGGCCAATCATAAATTACAGGGATGCACCGAGAATTTTCGGAAATACCTAAATCACCGAAACAACACGGCAGAAACACAATTGTAAAGACGCAATAAAAAAGCGCAGCAGCACACGGTTATCTGGATAAGAGCAACATGTCTGCGGTGTGCGGAGAGCGTTTTGCAAAACATGCAATGCTGACATTTCAAGAGAAGGTTCTGCAAAGAGTTTCTCCAAGTCGGGTTTAATTTATCACCTGAAATCCAAACATCCCGATTGGCATTCTAAATATGAGAAGAACGCGGCGCAAAAAAGTAAAGTCAATCCGAGCATGCGCACTCCGTCTGTAGAGGACGTTTGTGAAAAGGCAGGAAAGTTTTATAGTGATGGTGCCAAGGCAAAAGCCGTAACACAAAAAATTATGGATTTCATTGACTTTTGAATTGAATTTTCATTTCGGTGCATCCCTGAAATATTATCGTTGGTGTGGCCCTCTGACACAATTCAGGTTTCTCATGTGGCCCCTTGTAAAAATTAATTGCCCACCCCTGCGGTATATTCATCTCACGCGCATGCGCATTTGACGAAAATACCGTATTGAACTCAAGCGAAGTGAACACGCACATAAAAAACCCCACAAAGTCTGTGTTTTCTACCCTGAAACACGTGAAATCAAAGCATCAATCTGTTCTGACTGACACATGTGAAAGAATTGCTTCGAGTGGCAACAACGGAATACGAGGCAGATTTGAAGGGGATTGTTCAAGGCAAGGAATGCCAAAAGTCCCAAAAGAAAAACGCTATTGTAAATTATTATATTTTTGTTTGTGGACTTAGTTAAACTGAGTTTGTGTGTGTGAGACAGTGCACACAATGTTCATTGTTGAAAATGACTGTCCTGTTGTCTTAAAACTGTAGGAGTCAATTTCTGTCATTATGTTGGTGTGTGACATTTACAATAAATCTGGCTAAGCAGAGGTGTGTGTGTGTGTGTGTGTGTGTGTGTGTGTGTGTGTGTGTGTGGGTGTGTGTGTGTGTGTGTGTAAGAGGAAGGGATGGGTGATGTTCATGTGTGCCCATGTGTATGATGTGGCTCTTTGCGGTAACACAGTCAAAAATGTGGCTCTCGGTCTCAGACTGGTTGGCCACCCCTGCACTATTATGTTGTAGGCCTACATTGAAAATATTGTTGTATCTTTAAGCAGTTGCACTTGTTCTGAATGCACTTTATTTTTAATTTTACAACCTTTCAGCAGGCCAGAAGGCCTGTACATTATTATTTAATGTACACATGAGTGCATTTAAGTTAAACATTTAAGTTAGAATTTCAATTTATTTTATCCTGTGCATTATTGCAATGTAATAAATATTTATTATTTAAAAATAAATATTTTTATAATTTGTAATTGATTTATTCTTTGAAACTTTAATATTAATTCAAGCAATTGAAATGCCTTGATTTTAGTAAGGTTAGTACACAGTCATAGCCAGTGTTGGGCAGTAACGCGTTACCGGTAACGCGTTACTTTTCACAGTAACTAATACTGTAATGCGTTACTTTTAAAAATAAAGTAACTTCATTACCGTTACTGTATGGTGCGTTACCCATTACTTTTTTAAATGAATCAATTTCGGCTAAAGTGTAGACTACAGTCTAACTTGCTTACAGCAGCGTCGCATTGTAGGATTGGTGGATGAACCACTGTAAACAGGAAGAAGACGCACTGTGGGCGCGTCTCCGTTTAATCAGGTCTGAGGCGAGAGCAAGACGAGTTTCTCAAAGTGGAAATATGCGCATTATTTCACTTTAGTTGAGTATAAAGACAAAAACTTCTAAGTCAAATGTAAGCTGTGTCTTTCTGGTTTGAAGCTCGTATCTACTGCGATAAACAGCAACTCCAATCTGTTGAAGCTCCTATAGGACCTCCATGCCTGAGGAGCTAGAAGCTAGAAGCTAACCCGGTGTTCTGTTCTACATTGTTGATAGTTTTCATACTTCAGCTGTGAAAGGAACATTTTTAAGAGCTCAACACAACAGCAGAAGCCACTTTAGTTTTTAATTGTGAATATATTATTCAGCTTGTTTTGTTATTTATTTCAGAAATCCTTGTGATATATTCAGTTTGTGTTGGTCTGACTTAAATAAAATAGTGTTTAAAAATTACTTTGTGTTTAAGTCAGTTTTGTGTTTGTATAAACCATAACGCATAAAAGGGGATTAATGGGAACATTAAAGAAGGCTCTTTAAAAAAGTAACTAAAAAGTTACTTTTAACAGTAACGCATTACTTTTTGGTGTAAGTAATCAACAAAGTAACGGAGTTACTTTTTGAATGAAGTAACAAGTAACTGTAACTAGTTACTATTTTTCAACAGATTGGAGTTGCTGTTTATCGCAGTAGATACGAGCTTCGAACCAGAAAGACACATCTTACATTTCACTTAAAAGTTTTTGTCTTTAAAAAAAAAAAGTTATTCGTGTTTACAGAGAGAGAGGCAATTCACATATAGAGGGTGAAAACCATTTTACTAAAGCAAGAATCCCAGTTAAGACTCCAAACCTCTATAATACCACCGCAACTGTGCAACTACATCATCTTGAGCAGTTCAGAATCAATATTTGTCTAATAACATGACAAAAACATTAAAATTTAAATAAAATACAATCTACTCACCAGGGATGCAGACACATTATTTGCACCGCTCCTCAGAGGCTGTAATCCAGTGGTACCGCTCGTATTCACTGGTCTGTAAGTGGTGAACAAACCCTTTCCAGGGCTGACTCAAGCTAGCTATCTTCAGGGTTGGCCGACCTCTCCTAGCCATCTAGCTTTTTTTGAAAATGGATTTTGAAGTATGGCCGAGACCAAATAAATTTCTCTTCCTCTGTAGGCATAAAAAAAGTCTAACTATTAAAAAAAATCTAAGTATTAATGTGTGCAGTGCTACACACGTGTTTTGCCAGTCGAACTTGGCTGTAACAGTTTCCTTTTGACCAACCAATCAGAGGACAGAAAAATGCTGACGCTATTCTGGGCCAGCTAGCTGCTCTGTGAGATGAATATGAAATCTGATTGCTTAAAGAAACAGACCTGTTGCTAATATTCTCTATGTCCAAAAAGCCAGATGTATTAACTTTGCAGGCCCTGGGCAGAACACCAGAACACCAGATAATCTCACATTCTTGTTCTGAGAATAAATCTAAACTTGCTTCCTTCTGCTCTCACAAGGTTTCTTAAGCCAGGTCAAACAAGGTGTGGACGGAGAACCACCAGGTCATGGCTAGCCCAATCTCCAGAACTGAACCACACTAAAATGTGATCAAGAGAAAAATGAATGGTCACAAGCAATCGAACAAGCTGAGCTGCTTGAATGTCTGCATTAGGAGTGGCATAAAGTCATCCAACAGCATTAAGAAAGATTGGTAGAGAGCGTGCCAAGCCGCATGAAAGATGTGATTCAAAATCAGGGCTATTCCGATGTATATTCATTTCTGAAGTCTTGCTAAGTTAAAACTTTAATATTGTGTTGTTTAAAAATTATTATAAACTCATTGCTTTGCATTATTGAGGCCTGACAACACAACCTTTTATTTTGACCATTTGTCAGTTTCCACAAAAAAATTCTGTAAATGACAATAAGTTTTTTTTGGGATGTAGGGGAAATGTTGTTGGAAAACCTAAAATGTTTATTTTACTCAAAGACATACCTATAAATAGTAAACCCAGAAAAATTAGCCATTTTGTAGGAGTCTTTTATTTTATTCCAAAGCTGTATTTACTGACATGATCTGGTGTTGTATGGTATATATGTATGGTATAAAACCGCCCACGATTAACGGAAAACCGTGATAAACAGACGCAACCCCAAAAATGCAATCCTCCCACACACTTTAAACACACGCAGAAAACTTGTAAGAATATAGCGAGATGAATTGAGTAATAAGTACCAGGAAAATCAGCTAAACTAATTAGTTATGTGGCAAATGCAATTCCACGATAAACCGGGGGCACAAGATTCCAACCACGGTAAAGTGAAGGATTACTGTATATGATAGTATTTCATGTAGTATTTTATACATTAAGAACTAGAAATAGGAAAGTTGTTGTTGAACGTCCAGTTCATGGGAAATATGTGAATAACAAGTCTAAATTTATTTACATGTGACTCTCCAGCAACTAATTTCTCAGTTCATTGACATTTACAGATTGTTGTTAAAAGAAGACATGATGCTACACCATGGTACATATGGGCCTTTTCCAACTGTGTTAGACATGTTGCTGCCATCAATTTCAAAATTACCAAATTTCGTTCTTAAAATTAAGCTTTTTCTCAATTTAACCTTTTTTTAAATATATAACTTTTTAAACTTTTATTTTTTTCATTTTCAAATCATTGCATTCTGTTTTATGTACATTTTACACAGTGTCCCAACTGTTTTGGAATTTGGGTTGTTATTTTAAATTTTTACTAGATTTTTAACCAAATTTCTTGGAGAACAAGAAACATTACAATTAAAAGATATAATTTTATAATTCCGTTCATTATTGTACTAATTCAATATGTGTAGCTTTATTGTTGTATTTACAATTTTTTATGTTTTATGTATTTTGTTCATGATCATTAGGTAACACTAAGAGCAAAACTAATTGTTCTATTGTATTACTGTTGTACTGCAATTTTTTTCTGTTTTACAACATTGTTATTGGGTGTAACTTGTTTTGCGTATTAAAAAGATTGTTTACTGAAAGTTGTGCGTTCATGACAGCGATGTAGAAAATGCAAAACTGGTTGATGCTGCACCTAAAATATTTACTTACCGCATCATCTCTGGATTTAAGTAGAATTCTAAACACCAGATAATCCCACATTCTTGTTCTGAGAATGAATTAAGCCACGTATAAGATTGTTCTTGTAGAAAACCCACTTCATTTAAAAAATAAAAAATAAAGATTTAAATCCATTTTGGAACAAGGCTATAACATAACAAAATGTGGAAAAATGTGAAAGTGTGAAGCACTGTGAACACTTTCCAGATGCACTATAGGTGTACAGTGAGCACAGCAGGGGGCTCAGGACACAACCCTGAGGAGCTCTAGTGCTGACAGTGAGGGAGGATGAGGTGGTTTGCCCACTCGAACAGCTTGTGGTCTGTCTGTCAGTTAGTTGGAAATTCTTTGACACAGGGGTGGGCTGAAAATAATGTTTACTGACAGTTGTGCATTTATCACAGTGATGTAGTAAATACAAAACTGGTTGATGCTTTAAATAAAATATTTACTATCAGCAACATCTCTGGATTTTAATAGATTTTGGAACACCAGATAATCCCACATTCGTGTTCTGAGAATAAAACAAAATTAGCTTCCTTCTGCTCTCACAAGGTTTCTTAAGCCAGGTTAAACAAGGTGTGGATGGAGGACCACCAATCACCAGAACTGAACCACACTGAAAACCTCTAAAATGTGATCAAGAGAAAAATGAATGGTCACAAGCAATCGAACAAGCTGAGCTGCTTGAATGTCTGCATTAGGAGTGGCATAAAGTCATTCAACAGCGTTAAGAAAGATTGGTAGAGAGCGTGCCAAGACGCATGAAAGCTGTGATTCAAAATCAGGGCTATTCCGCTATATATTCATTCTGAAGTCTTCCTAAGTTAAAACTTTAATATTGTGTTGTATAAAAATGAATATAAACTCATTGCTTTGCATTATTTGAGGCCTGAAAACACATTTTATTTTGACCATTTGTCATTTTCAAATAAATTCTGTAAATGGTAATATGTTTATTTGGGATGTAGGGGAAATGTTGTTCGAAGTATAAGGAAGAAAACAACTAAAATGTTCATTTTACTTAAAGACATACCTATAAATAGTAAAACCAGAGAAATTAGTCATTTTCTAGTAGTCTTTAATTTTATTCTAAAGCTGAGCTGAATTTTTTTTGACATGATCTGGTATTGTTTGGTATAAAACAGTGCTAATTAGTTACATGGCAAATGCAATTATGTGATAAACCATGGGCACGAGATTCGAACGGCGGTAAAGCGGGGGATTACTGTATATGATAGTATTTCATGTAGTATTTTATACATTAAAAACTAGAAATGGGAAAGTTGCTGTTGAATGTTCAGTTCATGGGAAATATCTGAAAAACAAGTCTAAATTTATTTACATGTGACCAGCAACTATTGACATTGACATTTACAGATTGTTGTTAAAAGAAGACATGATGCTACACCATGGTACATATGGGCCTTTTCCAACTTTGTTAGACATGTTGCTGCCATCAATTTCAAAATTACCATTTTTTATTCTTAAAATTTAGAATTTTCTCAATTTAAACTTTTGATATGTACTGTATTCTATGTTCTGTGAATAAAATATGGGTTTATGAGAAAAATCATTGCAAATCATTGCATTCTGTTTTTATGTACATTTTACACAGTGTCCCAACTGTATTAGAATTTGGGTTGTTATTTTAAATTTTTTATAGATTTTTTTTTACCTAATTTCTTGGAGAACAAGAAACATTACAATTTAAAAATATAAATTTATAATTCCATTTATTATTGTCCTCATTCAATATTTGTAGCTTTATTTTTGTATTTACAGTTTTTTACGTTTTATGTATTTTGTTCATGATCATTAGGTAAAACTAGGCGCAAAATGAATTGTTCTATTGTATTACTGATTGTACTGCAATTCTTTTTCTGTTTTACAACATTCTTATTGGGTGTAACTTGTTTTGCTTGACATTTGACAATTATTTACACACATACACTCATTACATTAAATATTTACTGACATGTTCCCAGTATTAAAAAGATTGTTTACTGCAGTTGTGCGTTCATGACAACGATGTATAAAATGCAAAACTGCTTGATGCTGCACCTAAAATATTTACTATCAGCATCATCTCTGGATTTCAATAGAATTCTAAACACCAGATAATCCCACATTCCTGTTCTGAGAATGAATTAAGACACCTATAAGATTTTTCTTGTAGAAAACCTGCTTCATTTAAAAAAAGAATTTAATCCATTTTGGAACAAAGCTATAATATAACAAAATGTGGAAAAATGTGGAAGTGTGAAGCACTGTGAACACTTTCCAGATGCACTGTAGGTGTACAGCGAGCACAGCAAGGGGCTCAGAACACAACCCTGAGGAGCTCTAGTGCTGAGAGTGAGGGAGGATGAGGTGTGTTTGCCCTATTGAACAGCTTGTGGTCTGTCTGTCAGTTAGTTGGAGATTCTTTGACATGGGGTGGGCTGAGTCACAGAACTTAGAGGTAAGTTTGGAGGGAATTATGCTGTTAAATGCTAAACTGTAGTACACAAACAGCATTTTCACAGAGTTCCCTTTTCTATAGTCCAGATGGCTCATTGTTGTGTAACGGTGTCCTAAATAGAGTGCTTTTGAGTGTCCGGTAGTGAAGCAGTTATAAAGTCTCTGACAAGTCTTTTAAAGCACTCCATCACTACTGAGGTCAGGAATACAGTAATTATTGAGGCAGGCGTGATGAGGTTTCTTCGGGATATGAACAATGGTGGACTATTTATAGCATGAGGGGACTACAGACTGTTCCAAGGAGAAGTTGAATATTTTGGTGAACACTGGTGCTAGCTGGTCAGCACAAGCTTTCAGAACATGACCTGTAATGCCATCAGGTTCTGCTGCCTTCCTGGTATTGACTCTCCTGAATGCCCTCCTCACGTCATGCAGTGAGATGGTGAATGTGTTTACCTCTCCGGCTCTCCCAGCATGCATACTACTCATGCCATTAGCGTTTAAAGCGAGCATAAAGGTATTTGGTTTGTCTGACAGACAAGTGTCTGCGTTCTTCATTCTTGAGGATGATGTTTTATTGTCTGTGATAGTTCTCAGTCCTTGCCACAGGCTCCTAAAACCACCATGTTGAAACTGTGACTGTAGATTCCTCCTGTAGCTCCACTTTGCTTCCCTCACTGCTCTGCGCACACTCTGTAATTGCAGCCTTGTACGCAACTATATTCCCGGTGATGTGCCCTGCGTTGTAGGCAGTGGAGTGGGATCTCAGACCATCACGGTTAGTTTTATCCACCCACAGATTCTGGTTGGAAAACATTCTGATGATGGTTTTCTGTACCGTGTCTGTCAGGGTACAAAAATCTCTAAAATCTCACACTTTAAATCTCATAAATCTCTCAGGTTGTTTTTAAACCCAAGAGAAACATAAGAGAAAAATATCAAAGTGAGTGTCATGAAAAGGGAGTTGAAAAAGGACAAGAAGGAAAAGATGAGCAAAGAAGATGATAATATAAAATGGAGCTAGATCCATGATTGTGATTGACTTGAAGGCAGCAGTTATATAAGATGAAGGACAAGGTGTTTATGTGTGGAAACACTAAGTTAAATGTATTGTCACATTTAATAGAATCAGTAGCAGTGCGGTTATACATTTCTATCAAATCAAAATACTGAAATAATACTTTTCTCACCTTTTCAATTCTAAACAGTTTTATATAAACGTCACATGATTTGTGATGACTGCTCTAGGATTCAAAAACATGATTCTGTACTCTGAATATCTGGTAAAAATAAAAAGATCATAAACATTGCGTGACTTTGTTTTGTTTCATATTCGACTCAAAATGAAGTCATTTTGACCAAAAAAAAGACTAACAAACTAACTAACTTAAAGCATGACATGAAAGCAAACACTTGAGTGTGTTTCTGTCAGGAAACTTGACGCATTAAATAATTTCTCCGCATGTCAATCATACACGGGTTGATTCTTATTTCATCTTCTACATTTCCTTATTGTTTTTACTGTTTCTTAGCTACTCCATCTGACTATGTTTAGGTAGGATCAAGAACATACACACTTGTCAACTGAAACCTCTTCCCTCAGTCAAGTATTTAGAAAATACAAAACTGGGTGATGCTCCACCTAAAATATTTACTGTAAGTGTTAAGAGTTGAGTAGATTTCTGAAGACTAGATAATAACACATTCTGTTTCTGCCATGCCACAGTGATATAAGTTTCTGTTTTCAAGAACAACATCTCTCTGGTATGAGAGGAGACAGAGAACATGCATACAAAGGTAGCGTTAATGGTAGAGGTCAATCGGAGAGGACGACGAGGTCATGATCAGCCAAGAGCAAAATAAATCACAAACCATCAAACAAGCTGAGCTGCTTAAATTTCTGCATTAGGAGTGGCATAAAGTCAGTCAACAGCTTTACAAAAGATTGGTGGAGAGCGTGAACAAAAGCTGTGATTCTACATCAGGGCTACTTCACCTTATATTCATTTCTGAAGTCTTTCTAAATTAAGATATTAGTATTGTGTTGTTTAAAATTGAATATGAACTTGTTGCTTTGCATTATTTGACGCCTGAAAACACTTTAAATATTTTTTTATTTTTTACCGTTGTCTTGTTCTGCAGATAAATGCTGTTAATCACAATATGTGGGAGAAATGCTGTTAGAAGTTTATACAATAAACCAAAAATGTTAATTTTACTCAAACACTTAACTATAAATAGTGAAACCAGAGAAATTTATCATTTTGCAGTGGTCTCTTCTTCCAGAGCTGTATTTACTAACATGGCTTTTCTACCAAATATTAATTTCTGAACTCTTCCTAAATTATAAAATTACTATGGTCTTTTTTTTTTGTTTTTTTTATTAATATGACCGTGTTTCTTTGCATTATTTTAAGCCTGAAAACACTTGACCAGTTGTAATTTTCTGCAAATAAATGCTGCTTGAATTTATGCACCAGGAGTGGCATAAATTCACCCAACAGCATTTGAAAAAAAATTGGTAGAGAATGTGACAAGACGCATAAAAACTGTGACTGAAAATCAGAGCGATCCACCAAATATTAATTACTAAACTCGCCATAAGTTAAAAGATTAATGTTGTGTTTTTTTATTGTGTTGTTATAAACTGATGAATATGATGCTGTAGTATGAAAGAAATGTTTTTAGAAGTTTATAGAATAAAACTAAAATGCTCATTTTACTCAAACACACCTATATATAGTAAAACCTGATAAATGGATCATTTGGCAGTGGTCTCTTAATTTTTTCCAGAGCTGTATTTACTGACATGTTTCGGTATTAAAAACAGTGTTTACTCACAAGTGTGAATTTATGACAGCAATGAAGGTAACAAGCAGTTTGAAAAAGAAAATAACTGCTTCATGAAGCTAGTGAGAGGGTTTGTTATAAGGATGGGGCAATTATCTGGAAAGCAGCTGTTTGTAAAACTCACCAGAACTAATTTGTTTCAGAAGAAGTACAAGGGCTAGATATTGCTGAATTCAATGTCTGGGATCAACATGGTTTAATCTTTCACTTGCTAAAATATAGTAAACCATGTAAGGCTCTGACTAGCCCAAAGAGATGCCTTATAGAAGCCCTTGAGGTCTGGGAAAGTATAAATCTCCTTCGGAGCAGCTTCAAAACATAGGGAAACATAAGTCAGAAAGCACAAATGAAAGTTAGTGACATGAAAAGAGATTTGAAAGAGGACTAGAAAGAAAAGAAGAGCAAAGAGGATGTTAATACAAAAAATAAGGTAGATCCAAGATTGTGATTGATATCAAAGCAGCAGTCAGATGAGATGAGGGACAAGGATTCATGTGTGGAAAGTTGTGTTGGAGCTCCAGTGCAATCGCCGTTGAACTTCGAAAGATCTTTGACACCACCTCACCACAGATGGAGGCGGCCCAATCTTTGAGTTTGCAGCAGAGACAGTGGGTTTAACCCCACTGTGCTTTATGGCGTCTTCCTCTTGGGCCTTATATCAGAAATTATGGACAATTTTAAAGCCTGTGGAATTGCGGTCTGATCTCGAGGGGTTGATCGGTCCGGCCAACAGGATTGACTGTCGTTTCCAGGAGCACTATCCCTTCGCTTGGGAGAGCCAGCCCTCAGTCCTTGTCTCCTGACCCTGTGCCATCTGTCTCTGACCAAGAAGGAGAGAAGGACAGGCAGGAGCCATGCCAGACACTTCCAACCCAATCCAAACCTCCACCTAATTTCCGAACTCAGGACAATAAAGTAAAAAAAGTAACTTTTCTGCATCAGTTACATATAACATGTTTCTGAGCAATATTTCTAAGGTAGAAGTTGATTGTTTTTGTAAAATTGGTGATGTGATTTCCAAAAGACAAGTTGCTGTCTAGAATAACATCCAGGTCATTCACTGTTGAACTAGTAGTTACAGTACATCCTTCTAAATGCAAAGTAAATTGCTGGAGCTTCTGTGTACTTGATTTTTAAACAATAAACAATATCTCACTCTTTTAAGAGTTTAATAATAAAAAGTTGTCATTTTAACTTTTATTTCTTTAACACACTTTTCAATTGAGGAAGCAGACAATTGTTGACACATTCGTCTTTGAAAAAGAGAGATTCATGAAGCCACATACAAGATTGGCTTTGAAGAAATTGCTTTCTTCTGCTCCCAACAATGTTCCCCAGGATACTCTACATCAACCAAGGTGTGGATGGAAGACCACCAGGTCAAGACCCTGTCATGGCTAACCCAACCTCCAAACCTGAACTACATTAAAAACCTCTAAAATTTTATCAAGTGGTAAATAGGTGGTCACATGCTATCAAACAAGCTGGGCTGCTTAAATTTTTGTACCAGGAGTGGCATAAAGTCACCCAACAGCATTATGATTGGTGGAGAGCGGGCAAATTTTCATGAAAGCTGTGACTGAACATCAGGGCTATTCCACCAAATATTAATTTCTGAACTCTTCTTAAGTTAAAACATTAGTATTGTGTTGTTTAAAAATGAATATGTACTTGTTTCTTTGCATTATTTGAGGTCTGAAAAGACTTCAACTTTTTATTTCAAACATTTATCATTTGCTGCGGATAAATGCTCAAAATGGCAATATGTGGGAGAGAGAAATATTTAAATGCAAAAAAAAAAAGTTTATAGAATAAAACTAAAATGCAAATTTTACTCAAACACATACCTATAAATAGTAAAACCGAAGCAAATTTATCATATTGCAGTGGTCTCTTAATTTTTTTCCAGAGCTGTATTTACTGACATGTTCCGGTGTTGAAAACAATGTTTACTCACAGTTGTCAATTTCTGACAGCAATGTAAAAACTACTAAACTGGTTGATGTTCCACCTAAAATATATATAAATAATAAATAATGTAGTACTTTTTAAATAAAAAAATTGGATATAGAAAAGTCCTTGTTTAAAGTCCAGTGCATGGGGAAAAAATGTGAAAAACCGATTCTAAATTATCATCAAGTATCAAGTTATATTACAATTAAAAAATGTATTTTATAATTCTATTAATTATTGTACTTGTTTAATATTTGTAGCCCTATTGTTGTATTTACAATTATTGTCTATTTATTTCTGACTTATTTTTTGTTGCTCATGATCATTAGGTAACACTAAGTGCAAAATGAATTGTGTTATTGTATTACTGATTGTACTGCAGTTTTTGTTTCTTTTTTTAGTACATTCTGTTTGGGTGTAACTTGTTTTACGTAACATTTCACAATCAATTACACACATACACTCAAAACATTAAAACATTAAATTGACATGTAAATACTCCCAGTATTATAAACAATGTTTACTGACAGTTATGCATTCATGGCAGCGATGTTGAAAATACAAAACTGGGTGTTGCTCCAACTACAATATTTACTATCAGCACCATCTCTGGATTTGAATAGAATTCTAAAAGGCAGATAATCCCACATTCTTGCATCGAGATGTCACAATTCTGTAAGTTTCTATTTCCAAAAACATTTTTGAGGTAGGAGGATACCGAGCACATCCATATAAAAGTGGTGTTAATCGAATCCCAGTCATCAGAACATACCTGCTCAGCTCAGTTATTTAATTTCAGCTATTTTGCTTGGTTGTTTGATCCACACTCTGAAAAATGAATCCAGAGCAGCCTGAAGAGGTAAGGAGAAAGTAGAATACTTGTTTGGGGGGGGAAATAAATATTTAATGTGCTATTAGCTCTAAATAGTGTTTTATATAACACTTTATACTTTTAAAAAAATACAAAATTGAAAGTCTTTGCTGAAAGCCCAGTTCATAGGAATATGTGAAAACTAGTTTCAAAAAAACTGATTATTGTTTATTGAACTACTGATTATTCACATGTGAAGTTCTTCCTTGTAGGATTTTACAGAAAGAGAAAATTTGTGGAGAACCCCAGAGATCTATCTTGCTGGAAAGCATGTGAGTTTACAGAGTCTGAAAGAAAAAAGAATACAGAATACATACTTAGGAAAGAATATCACACCCTACCCAAGTCCAGTCGAGTTCTGGGTTTCAGATGTCACCCATGTTACTGAGAAATCTGGATTTGAGGGGATAATGAAGTCAGAGGCTTTTAAGCCTGGAAAAGAGTTCTCATGGTGGAGCTTAAAAATCAATGAAAATGAAATACGTGAAGCAGAACAACGCTACATGGAAAGAAATGATGTGCTGGAACCATTTCTGAAGAAGTTCACCACATCACCTGCATTCAAACCAGAATCTCGCTTCGGTAATTATCGCTTCACATTTCCCCTCACTGATCTGATGAAATGGTACAAAGAACAGAACTGTGGAGGAAAAGAGCCGGTCCTCAGAGTGCACGAGACTGTCATCTACAAACAGAAGATTATGTACACCGTGCTGATACACAGTCCTGAGGATGACAAGCGTTTTGGAAAATACCCACTTCTTGAAAATAGTGAGTGGGTTAACTACCGGGATGGAAAGATTGTCTGGAAAGCACAAGCTATTTGTGAAACCCACTCGTACAAGTTTGTAGCAGGAACAGCAATAAAGAATGAATATCCTGTGTATTATGTCTGGGATCAGGTTTGCTTGGTCTTTCACTTGCCACCTCCTAAAACCCTGAAAATCTCAAGAGACGACCTTGAAAACTCCTTCAGTCCCTGTGAACTTATGACAAACAAGAAGGACAACCAGACTCATAAAGAATACCTGGAAGCAGTAAAGAAAATGGAGGAATTGAAAGTGTCAAAAGAGCAGGAGAAAAAAAACCCAAAAGAAAGAAAATGAAATATATATATGATAATTCAAAGTAAAAAGATTTGGGAAGCATATTCATGAGTATAAAGTTTTATTTCCCTACATGAGATTTAAAATTCATATCTAACTTCTAACAGTTTGGGGGAAAAAAAGTGCAATCATTTCTATAATCATATTAGTTAAATTCTTTTACAGTGTGTTATGTGATTTCTGATGATTTTTTAAAATTATTTTATTTTATGGGTCAGGAAGTAACAGTAAAATATACATTTTTGTTAATTATTAATTTTTCTGATATGGTTACACACTAATGACTCATTCTTTCTTTAAATTGTTTGTATTCATTTCTTATCTGGTTTTACTTTTTTGTCTCGATAGTCATATTAATTCTTACCCCTACTGTGTTTTATATAATCAAGCATGTCTCAAGACTTGTTGTTTTATACCAAATTCTGATGTCTAATCATTTTGGAAATATGATTTGGTTGTGGTATATATTATTTGTTCTCTAAATAAACTTTGGAAAGACAATCCTTTCTATCTGACTCACATTTTATTTGTGCCTTATGGCAACTTTTTCAATACATTCAAGTGTGCAACAGAGCAAAGGTGCCTTTACTTCTGTATGTTTGATGGTGTATAGAATAAAAAAAAGAATCAGATTAAGAAATTAAACACTAAATCTCTGATTTTATTCTTTAGTCAAAAATAATTTAGTTTAGCCAATCCTTCTGTATCTACTGTATCTGCTTGGTTTTGGATGGTGGAAGGAAACCGGACACCTTGGAGACACTTGAGTGTGTGTGTGTGTTATTCACGCACCAGTTACAATGTTATAATGTCATAATGCAGCTATCAAAGCTATAAGCAATTCAACCATATGATTGTAATATCGTGCAGCTCTTCCTGTCCTATACATGTAAAGCAGTGTAGTTGTGGAGTTTTAGGTGAGATTGGGTCAGGAGATGCTGTGAGACAATGTCTGTTGTAAAAAGCGCTATAGAAATAAACTTGACTTGACTTAATATCAGTGACCTCTAATGAGAGACATGAATCTACTCCTTATTTTCCAAGAGTTCTTCCAAATTCTGCCAAAACTGTCTTACTGACAGTATATTTGGTATATGATGCAGATAAGAGTCAATCAGTTTGCTTTTCAGTTTACACTTGTTCATGTTCAGACTGAAAGTCTGATCACAGAGGGAGGCACTGCCTCAAGTTTCTTCAGTTTAATCAATCCAATGTTAAATTAAAAATTAAACTGTTAATAGGACCATTTTTTTGTTTTTAGCTAACGTATATTAACTGATGGCCAAATCAACAGTTACTACGTACAGTACCTACATACCCACCAAGTTTGGGCATCTCTGAGTTTGAGCCATATTTCTCTATAGACTTCACATAGCATATCATTCTGACTAGTCTTTTAAAATATGATGAAATATGAACAATGGTAACATTAATCTGTTTATTTGTTTTTAAATTAACAATGGAAGACTGTTGGACTGTGACATGCTGGGAAAAGAGATTTATTTCAGCGGTGTACAGAAAAAAAGTTCATCCCTTACAAACTGTTGTATAGAACAAAGTGAATGAAAACACTTTATTTGGCTAATTTGGATCAAATATCCAAAAGCTAAATAAAGGTAAGACTGCAAATGCATGACGATATTTCCTATATACCTTTCTCCACATGGTGACATTAATGTTACAGAGCTAGCCGGAATGCTAATATGTATAATGGCTTCAAATGAATGAAATATTTCAGATGTTTGTTATCATGCCTAAACGAAAACGAAATCTTGGAGAGGTTTAGGAGAGCTCTTCGATGCTCTGTAGTGTCTTACTGATATCAATGGGGGGGAAAACATGCAGCACAAAATATGGTGTGTTCATTTTTAGTTTAATTTAGGAAACAGGCAGGTATATAGTCTCATTAGACACTTATGCTTGGTAATGCACCAAATTACAATTACAACCACCTGCATGTCTTCCCTCACCACATCCATAAACCTCCTCTTTGGCCTTCCTCTTTTCCTTCTTCCTGGTGGCTCCATCCTCAGCATTTTCCTACCCTCTAATAAACCCAAAAGGAGAAAATTCTGACAAGTAGTAAAATAGAAGAAATATGGCAGCAGGTGCTCTGGACTGATGAGTCAAAATACATGGCTGTAGCAGGAGGCAGTTTGCTGAAAAGCTGGAGAGCAGTACAATAATGAGTGTCTGCGTGCAACAGTGAAGCATGGTGGAGGTTTCTTGTAAGTCTGGTGATGTATTTCTAAAAAATAGTTGGATAATTGGTCAGGATTATCCTCAAAGCTGAGAAATACAGGCTAAAACTTATCCATCATCCATCTGAGAGGCCTCCAACTGGCCCCAATTTTTTTCTGCAGCAGGACAATGACCCCAAACATAATGCCATGTTTTTCAGGTCAAGGACCCCATAGGCAATAGATACATGGGGCAGGGACCCCCTGATACAAAATGTGTCAAACATAGGCACTGATATTAATAGAACCAATCGTATTACACCAGGTACATTATGTTAAGCCAATTATAACTATGTTGTTGATGTACATGCACCATTGTCTGTATATTTACATATATTTTTAAATCTCACAAAAAAGATCTATGCATCATAACAAACATATAATTTGCAATTAAGTTGTTCACAGTTGTCTTTTATTTTAATAGATTTGCAGTTTCATATTATCAGCTGGACAATTACACATTTACAACAACTTCAGCTTTAATTTTAATAGAATTTAACAATTAATTTTAATGTCAGGTGAACAATTATACATTTACACAAACATCAGCTTTAAGTTAAATGAAACGTCACATGCAAATTTTACTGTCGGATGGACAATTATATTTACCAGACCTTTAAGTTTAAGACGTCTTTAATGAGAAGACCGAACCTGGTGAATTACACAAAGACTGTCTAGGAGAAAGCACTTTCACAAAAGTTAACGAAGCTAACAACGTTGTGGCAAAGGGCAAATTGCTCATCCAGGCCTTTGTTGCCAGTTGAGGAAAATCTTTCTGGTAGGAAATCCAGAACTGGGCGAGAGGGCTTGTCTCGTAAATCTTTCTGTATGTAATGTAAGTGACAGCTTCAATAGACATTTTCAGTGAATTGATCACAAATCAGTGAAAAACTTAACAATTCAATTCAATTAAATTGGATTGGAGGGTAAACAGCCCCACCTAGCGGCGAACACATAGTTCAATTTGAACAGTTAGTTAATACATTAAACACATTAATACAACACATCTTACAACATACCTGCACAATGGAGAAGAGAAAATAAGGGAACCTGCATGGAGAATTAAAAGAAAACTTCTACAAAAAACAAAGACAATGCACAATCGATTATGATTAGGCCTTGTAACACAAACTAAAATAACTCAATATAAAACACCACATTCGACGCCAAACATATCAACAGTATCAACAAACAAATAGTTAATTGCAAAATAAATCAGCAATAAAGCAGTTAGTTATGTGTTTTTAATCAATATAACATTTAATTCTCCAGCTGCTGCGACTTACCCACAGCATAGTCTCATTATCTCTGCTGTGGTCGGTCTCTATTTCACGTGCTAAATGCTATCACGCAACAGGCAGATGGCGCTGTCCCCATTTATGCATTAATTAATTAGTTTATAAATTAATTCATTAATGCAAAAATGGGAACAGCGCCATCTGTCTGTTGCGTGATTTTACACACCGTTACATCAGCATACTTTAACAAATATTTTACATCTGCATTTATGAAACACACGATTTTCTTTATGCATTTAATTTATTTATTCATAAATTAATTATTTCTTTCCATCCTTCATTCACTCATTCAGGAGCTCTAGCAGTCTGCCACAAGCAGGTGTGTAAAACCAAATTCAGAAACAAACTTGGAAATGTAGAACAATCCATTTTTTTTATTTTAAATGTTCAAAACGTACAACATTTTTTAAAAAGCAAAAATATATAATACAGAAACTTAGGTTCCAACAAATCCAACATATTGACTTAGCAAAAATCAGTTTAATTCAAAAAGGGAAACTCAGAAACCAGAAATTCTTCACTATTCACACTAATACATTTTCATTTGAAAACGCATATTTTTTCCTCTGCTTTGGCTTTCCATCCACACAAAGACAGGGTTTTTTAGTCAACGAGAACGAAGCTTAGTAACTAAGTCATAATTATGAGATAAGGATTTTATAATTATGAGGTACTAAGTCATAATTATGAGTGCGCTTCCGTACTTTAGACTGTTAATTGTTAACAATTGTTAATCTTTTATTTTATTCATTATGTTAACATTGTGTATGAATGTGTGTGTGTGTGTGTGTGTGTGTGTGTGTGTGTGCGTGTGTGTGTGTGTGATGCCTAACGCTCTCTGTATTATATCCTGAAAAATATTTGGGTGTCATGTCAACAGGAACAGACTTACAGCAGGATTTTTGATTTATTACATGTATAATACACTATACAACAGTATTAAATGGGATGTATGTTTTACATATGTGGTTAAAATTAGTAGGTTACATTCATGAGACACTTGCGGACACTTTAAAATAATCAGATTAAAATAATCAGACTGGTGTGTTAGACATTATCAACCACATAACAGTATGGTCATTATTTTTAAAGGCTTTGTGGAGAACAACAAAGTCATTGCGTGTGAAATAGAGGGAAGTAGCAACAGCGCCCTCTATGGTCACAACATACGATGGCTGGTGTAACACCTGAAAGTAAATAAACACCAGGCGGACACACCTACACTCATCTCATTAAATATTTACATGTTCCTGGTATTAAAAATAATGTTTATTTACAGTTTTGAATTTATGACAGCGATGAAGATAATACAAAACCGGGTGTTGCTCCAACTCAAATATTTACTTTCAGTTTCAATTCACAAGAACATCGTCTCACAGTTATGGGAGGAGACACAGCAGATGATATAAAGGGAGGGTTGCTTTAGTTTCTATTTACAAGAACATCGTCTGAAAGGTATTGAAGGAGACATAGCATTGAATATTAAGGTTGATCAAAGCGTTAATTTCTGCTATTTTGCTTGGTTGTCTGATCCACGCTCTGAAAAATGAATCCACAGCAGTCTGAAGAGGTAAGGAGAAACAAAAATACTTGTTTAAATAGAAAAAATAGAAATAGAAAGAAACAAATTGTATTGGCTATTAGCGCTATATAGTATTTTATGTAGTACTTACTTGGTACTTATACAGAACAATAAATAAGAAATCTGTGTTGAAAGTCCAGTTCATGAAAAATATGTGAATAAACATTCTAAAAATGTATTTGTTCATTACTGAATTGATTACTAAGATGTAAAGCTCGTTCTTTGCAGGTTCAATATGAAACAAGATGGAATTCACGGAGGTTCCCAGAGCACTACATTACAGGGCAGCATGTGAGTTTACAGAGGCTGAAAGAAAACCCTCAGGAGCTTATGAGGAGATACATATCAAAGGAGATCCCACCCTACCCAAATCCAGTGGAATTCTGTGTTTCAGATGTTACCCATGTTACTAAGGAGTCTGGATTTGATGAGATTTTGAAGTCTGAGCAGATCAGGCCTCCTGAAAGTGAGTTCTCCTGGTGGGACTTAAAGATTAACAAAGAGGAGATAAGATCAGCAGAAGAACGCTATGTGGAAAGTCATTTCCCAAAAGAACAACAAGTGCTGTTTGAGCAGAATCCATTTCTGGAGAAGTTCACCACATCGCCTCTGTTCCAACCAGAGAAATCTCGCTATGGCAATTATCGCTTTACATTTCCCCTCACGGAGCTGATGAAATTGTACAAAGAACAGAAATGTGGAGGAAAAGAGCCAGTTCTCAGAATGTATGAGACCATCACCTACAAGCAGGAGATTGTGTACACCGTGCTGATACACAGTCCTGAAGATAACAAGAAGTTTGAAAAATACCCACTTCTTGAAGCTAGTGAGAGAGTTTGTTATAGGGATGGAGCGATAATCTGGAAAGCACAAGCCATTTGTGAAACTCACCATTACCAGTTTTGTTCAGGAGAAGTACAAGCGGTACAAGATCGTGCAGAGTTTTACGTCTGGGATCTGGTTAGTTTAGTCTTTCACTTGCCGGAAGATTCTATACCATGTAAAGCTCTGAAATTCCGCAGGAGACGCCTTATAGAAGCCCTCGAGGCCTGTGATTTTGACAACATTAATCGTTCAATGCATTCTAATATCGTGAAGACAATTAACTCAACAGCAAAAATGAAAGTGAGTGAATTGAAAAAAGAGTTGAAAGAGGATGAGGAAGAAGAGGAGAGCAAAGAGGATGATAAAATAAAAAAGGAGGAAGATGATAGTGATTGATGTGAAGACAGTGGTTAGATAAAATGAAGGTTCAAGAAGTCATGTGTGGAAACAGTTCAAATTTTAATCATACTGTCATTTAATATAATAAGTAGCAGTACAGTAATACATTTCTATAATATCAATCATAATAGTGAAATCTTTTCTAATCATTTGTAATCTGAACTTCTGAAATTTGATGTAACATGACTTATGTAATGACTGTAATCTGATTTAAAAAAAAATATATTTTGTACTTTCTGATATCTGATGAAATAAAAAGATCATGAATGCTGTGTGACTTTATTTTGTTTTTGTTTTTTATTCAACACACGTCCAGCATTCTTCATTAAAAAAAGACTAAAACTAAGGACAAAACTAATAAAAGACACAACTAATAAATTAACTAATTGAAGCTTAATAAACTTTCTTTCGGCTTCTCCCATCAGGGGTCGCCACAGCGGATCATCCACATGTTTGATTTGGCACATGTTTTTACGCTGGATGCCCTTCCTAACGCAACCCTTCCCATTTATCTGGGCTTGGGACCGGCACTGAGAGTGCACTGGCTTGTGCACCCCTAATGGCTCGGGTTGCTTTCCTGACCGGGGATCGAACCCAGGCGGTGAGAGCGCCGCATCCTAACCACTAGACCACCAGGGAACCTTAATTGAAGCTTAATGTTCCACATAAAATATTTACTGTCAGTTTATATTTACAAAACATCATCTCACAGGTATGGAAGGAGACAGCACATGATATAAAGGTAGCATTCATTTAAGTGTAAATCACATAAAGAGTTTTTAATAAAGAATATTTCACTCCAACCCAACCTCAGCTGAGTTCTGGATTTTAGAAGTAGCCCTTTTTACTGGGGATACTGGAGTTGGAGATGTGCAGGCCTGGAGAGTTCTCATGGTGAGGCAATGAAAGAACAGCAGAAGTAAAAACTTCCCAAACATATAGAACAAGAACTCAATGAGTAGAAATAATTTCTCAAGAAGTTCGCTATGATGCCTCGAATTTATTCAAGAAAATCTCACAATGACAAGATCCATTTCTCCAGAGTGTATGAGACCATCATCTACAATAACAACATTTCTGACGTATGGGAGAAGACAGAGCGCATGCATATAAAAGTAGCATTCATGAAATACCAGTCTTCAGAATACAGTCAACCACCGATAATTCGCGGTTCGAAACTCGTGGCTCAGAAAATTTGCGGGTTCTCTTTTGAAACCTAACTAACAGCAAGTTGTAGATTATCTTAAAAATCACTGGAACCTGCAGCAGGACAGAATGTTCAGGAATGTTAGGAATAACATTTTAAATTATGTTTTTACAAAAAAAAAATTGATACAATTTTAAAAACACATTATTGTATTAAAGCAACATAATGTCTAGATGAATTCACTAATGTACCATAGGGGCCGCGGGGTGTGTGTCTAAAATTTGCAGATTCGCAGGGTCTTAGAACGTAACCTGGGGGACCACTGTATACCAGCTTAACCCAATTATTTAATTTAAGATCGTGCAGAGTTTTACGTCTAGGATCAGCTTAGTTTAGTCTTTTACTTGCTGGAACATTCTGAACCATGTAAGACTCTGAAAATCCACAGAAGACGCCTTATAGAAGCCCTTGTGGCCTGTGAGTTTGACATCATAAATCTCTCAAGGCGTTCTCATAACGTAGAGAACCGGAACTCAAAAGCAATTGATTGATGTGAAGGCAGTGGTTAGATGAAATGAAGGTTCAAGGATTCATGTGTGAAAACAGTTCAAGTTTTAATCATACTGTCATATTTAATATAATAAGTAGCAGTAGAGTAATACATTTCTATAATATCAATCATAATAGTGAAATCTTTTCTAATCGTTTGTAATCTGAACATCTGAAATTTGATTTGATGTAACATGACTTGTGTAATGACTGTACTATGATTTTAAGTCATCTAAGTTCGGGATTTTAAAAGTAACACTTATTTAGCTGAATAAACAGAAACCATCTCAGGAGAAATTCACCACATCAACTTCTAATAATGTAGATTTATTTATCGCGAGATACTCAAAGCACATTTTTTTTAAGTCGCTCTGGACAAGGGCATCTGCTAAATGCCACAAATGTTAATGTATATGATAAAGTAAATTTTGGTAATCATACTCTGTGGCAATGTCAAAAAAGACAGGAGGTGGAGCTGGAGGTAGCATAGTTCATTTTGTGAGATTTTGGGAGTGACGAGGATGGACAGAATTAGAAATAAGTTTATTAGAGGGTCCACACAGGTAGAATTTTTGGAAGACAACGTGATACAAGTGTGATTGAGATGGTTTGGTCATGTGCAGAAGAGAGATATATTGTTAGGAGAATGCTGAGGATGGAGCCACCAGGATGGAGGAGAAGAGAAAGGCCAAGGAGAAGGTTTATGGATGTGGTAAGGGGAAGACATGCAGGTGGTTGGTTTGAAAGAGGTCGATATAGAGGACAGAGTGAAATGGTGACAGATGATCCGCTGTGGAGACCCCTAACAGGAGCAGCCGAAAGAAGATGAGTGCAAAAGTGATAATACCAACATAACAGGAGAAAAAGATATATTTTGTTAAGCATTAGTCTTCCGATTGGGTAACAACTTAATGGCTCATTCTTTTGTCCATTGATTATATTGTTTTATTACCTGATTTTCATTTCTGTCTGGATGGTTGTGTCATTTCATCATATATATATATATATATATATATATATATATATATATATATATATATATATATATATATATATATATATATATACACAGTGAGGAAAATAAGTATTTGAACACCCTGCTATTTTGCAAGTTCCCCCACTTAGAAATCATGGAGGGGTCTGAAATTGTCATCGTAGGTGCATGTCCACTGTGAGAGACATAATCTAAAATTAAAAATCCAGAAATCACAATATATGATTTTTAAACTATTTATTTGTATGATACAGCTGCAAATAAGTAATTGAACACCTGTCTATCAGCTAGAATTCTGACCCTCAAAGACCTGTTAGTCTGCCTTTAAAATGTCCACCTCCACTACATTTATTATCCTAAATTAGATGCACCTGTTTGAGGTCGTTAGCTGCATAAAGACACCTGTCCACCCCATACAATCAGTAAGAATCCAACTACTAACATGGCCAAGACCAAAAAGCTGTCCAAAGACACTTGAGACAAAATTGTACACCTCCACAAGGCTGGAAAGGGCTATGGGGAAATTGCCAAGCAGCTTAGTGAAAAAAGGTCCACTGTTTAAGCAAACATTAGAAAATGGAAGAAGCTAAACATGACTGTCAATCTCCCTCGGACTGGGGCTCCATGCAAGATCTCACCTCGTGGGGTCTCAATGATCCTAAGGAAGGTGAGAAATCAGCCCAGAACTACACGGGAGGGGCTGGTCAACGGCCTGAAAAGAGCTGGGACCACCGTTTCCAAAGTTACTGTTGGTAATACACTAAGACGTCATGGTTTGAAATCATGCATGGCACAGAAGGTTCTCTTTCAAACATTTGTTCGGTATCTCACTATGGGAATCGCCTCGGGCGTGACCAATCCTGGAAGCATCAATCACACCACGTCTGTCGGCTGACAGACCAATCACGACAGTGATGCGGGAGTCCCGCCTCCCTATATACACCGCTGCTGGCGGTCCCTGCCTCATTCTCGTTCTCTTCCCCGTGAAGATCCTTTTAGGAAGCTATCCTCAGCAGATCCTCTGGGGGCGGTCGCTTAACTGTTCACAGACAGGCCGTTAAGGTACGTCTCCGAGCGCGGCTGCTTCTTGGGGAGAATATCCACTGTCAAAGCGGATATTCCCTTCTGCTTTTTTCTTTTCACATCGCGTCAAGCGAGTATTTGCATTATTGTTCGAGACCCGTTTTCGAGAAGCACGTCGTGGTGATCTCGTTGTTTTCATTTTTTCCGGTGATTGCACCTCCGTTATGGCGACTGCGAGTTCATCCGGGTGCACGGCGGGGAAAGTTCAATCCCGACCGTGTGCATGCGGGTCTACGATCTCGGCAAAAGACTCTCATCCCCTGTGCATCGTGTGCTTGGGAGTTCGGCACACTCAAACCGTGCTCGCTAACCCCGAGTGCTGCCCGCACTGCGCTCTTTTCCCGTCAAGGGTTCGAGAGTGCCGCCTGCGAGTCGCGGCCGCGAATAAGGGAGACCCGTGTCTCTCTCCGCTGCCCGCGGAGAGGGACGAGGCTGCTTCGCAAGCACAGTGCAGCTGGGGAGAGTTGATGGACGAGGTTTCTCCTGTCCTTCCTTCACTCTTCGAATCACACTCTCTGCTGGATAACAAGGGTGTGGAAGAGGAAGATGATGAGGTCGCTCATTTTTTGGAGGAAGATTTGGAGGACGATGAGGAGGATGCTATCCTCCCTCCTGATCTTCTCTCCAGGCCTGGAAGTGCTACGGGCCCTTCCCCCGTGCCAGGTGAACTGGACCTCGTGGAGGTGTGTAAGAGAGCAGCCAAAAGACTTTCCATCGAATGGCCGTCTCAGCAGGTGCATTCCGACGCTGAGAGGGATTTATATGACGGGAAGAGGCTGCCATCGCGCACTTCCCCAGTTAAGCAGCTGATTCCTGCTGTACCGGCGTGTGTCACAGAAATGCGTCTGTTCTCGCATAGAGTGCCCGTTAAGGGTTTCTCTAGGCTGAAGGTGCACAATATGGAGGCTTTGGGGATGTACAACCCACCCCCCATAGAGCTGTCGGTGGCTAGCCACCTCCAACGAGCTGCTCTATCCTCCTCCTCCCCCCCTTCTCTGCCAGGATGTACAGAAAGGCTGTCCGCCTCCCTTTTTCAGAAGATCTACCGCTCCTCGCCCTGGCGGTTAGAGCTCTGAATGCCACCTCCATGCTCACGGCCTACCAGGCAGAGCTCATGGAAGAGATGGGGAGGCAGATTGATGCTGGGTCACCAGATTCAACCTTGTGGGAAGAGATCTGCGTCATTGCGGATCTCAACCTGCGGCCGCAGCATGGGCCTCGCTGTGGTAGGCGAAAGGGCCCTGTGGTTGGGTTTGACGGGCTTATTGGAGAGGGAGAAGGTGGAGTTCCTTGATGCCCCGATAGAGCCAAAAGCCCTTTTCGGGGCTGCGGTGGCGAATATGTGCCAGCAATGCGACCTTCGCAAGTAGGATGGTGAAGCGTTTGAGGCATGCCTCCCAAGAAAGCCTCCTGCTCGCACTCCGGGTGACCTAGCCTGTGGTCTGATTTTGGGTCAAAAGAGAGGTGGCAGCACTCTCGGAGTTTCTGTAGCACCCCTCGACTCATCTCAGGAGTCTTGTCCTCCCCCTCCAGCGAAAAGGCGTTGGGGAGCGTTTCTAAGACTGTGTTCGACGAACGAAATTTCTCCGGTTGGAGTGTTGGCACCAGTTCCCCCAGTGCCCGGAAAGTTACTTCTCCCCTCTCCACCCGCGGGTTATGCAAGAGAGAGAGCAGAATGTTCCATGTTCGTCCAAATTTATTAAAGATTTGTTTTGTGCATCCAGGCAGTGGGCCGAGGGCACAGACGTGTGTGATAAAGAGAAAAGTGAAAAAATCCACACACACAATAATAAAACTCGAGCCAGAGTTGCAACCCCCGGCTCCGCCGCCAGATGATGCCACCGCGCCGTCTGTCAGCGAGAGCCACAGAGGCCCGCTTTTTGCTCGCGCGGAGAGTTGGCGCACATGCGCAGTTCGTCATTGGGTGTATTCCACAATACAGCGGGGATATCGCCTGCAATTTGCCGTGAGACCACCGCTTTTCAGCGGCGTGATTTGGTCGACAGCAGAGGGCGAATCTGCTCAGGTTTTGGAGGACGAAATAACCTCCTTACTAAGCAAAGGGGTAATTCGATCGGTGCCGCGAGAGGACAGCCTGCTCGGCTTTTACTCCCGGTACTTTGTCGTTCCCAAGAAAGGGGGGGTCTCCGTCCCATTCTGGATTTACGGAACCTCAACAAACACCTCAGAAAGTACAAGTTCAAGATGCTCACTTTGAAAGCTTTGTACAGTGTTATTCGTCCCAGAGACTGGTTTACATCAGTGGATCTGAAGGACGCGTATTACCACATAAGCATTTATCCGGCACACAGGAAATTCCGGGCACAGCCTACGAATATTTGGCGGTTCCGTTCGGGCTAGCTCTAGCTCCGCGGATCTTTACCAAATGTGTCGAAGCTGCACTGTCACCACTGAGAGCATCGGGTCTGAGAGTGTCAGCGTATTTGGACGATCTCCTCCTCTGCGCTCCGTCACGGCAGCGAGCGGAGGTGGATACGAGTGTGCTTCTGTCTCACCTGACTGGCTTGGGTTTCAGGATAAACGAGACAAAGAGCTGCTTGGTGCCCACACAGGAAATAATATACCTGGGTCTCAGATTGAACTCAGACCTGTATCAGGCTTTTCTGTCAGAAGAGCGCATCAGGTCGATTCGCAGTGGTCTCTCTCTTTTCCAGAGAGGAAGAAAAGTTCCATTCAGACTCTGTTTACGCCTGCTGGGGCTGATGGCTTTGGCGGTGTCTGTCATACCGTTGGGACTGTTGCGAATGAGAGAGTTTCAATGCTGGGTTACGGCGCAGCGCTTATGTCCGAAGCGCTACCTCAATCGCAAGGTGATGGTGACGTCACTGTGCTTACGCGCTCTCCATCACTGGAAAAATCGCGATTTTCTCGAGTCGGGAACCCCGCTGGGGGCTGTTTCCCTGAGGAAAGTAGTGACGATGAATGCGTCACTCGCAGGTTAGGGTGCGGTGTGCGAAGGCAGGATAGCGAAAGGGAAATGGCCCGTTTCGCTTCGGTGCGCGCACATAAACTTTCTGGAGCTGTTAACGGTGTTTCTAGCTTTGAAACATTTCGTGCAGTTTCTTCGGTGTCACCACGTATTGGTCAGATCAGACAACACGACGGCGGTGGCGTACATAAATCGCCAGGGCGGTACGCGCTCTCCTCGACTTCACAGTCTAGCGCGAGATCTCGTGGTGTGGGGCATGGAGCATTTCCTGTCGCTGCGAGCGACTCATGTGCCGGGAATGTTGAATGCGGGGGCGGATCTCTTGTCCAGGGGAAATCCCCTGTATGGGGAGTGGTCTCTCCATCCTCAGGTGGTGAACCTGTTATGGGAGAGATTCGGCCGGGCCGCCGTAGATAGATAGATAGATAGATACAACTTTATTGTCATTGCATTGTACAGGTACACAGCAACGAAATGCAGTTTGGCATCTACCAGAAGTGCAAAATGTAGCAGTCGTGCAAAAGTGCAGATAAATATCTAGCATATTTACAGTGCAGATAACTATCTGGCATATTTACAGCAGTGGTATATATATGGAGTATATACAGTGAATAAATATAAAGGCTATTTCAGTGCAGAGATGTGTGGACATTCAGAAGTACAGTGAATAAATATAATGGTGTACAGTAATTAAGAAAAATGTGCAGAAATGAAAGGTTACAAGATCACTGGAGCACGGCCAGATCACAGGATTATGGCGTTAAGGAGTAGCAAACTGAATAAACAGTCTACTATATATAAAAAAAAAATATATATATATATATATAAATATATACACATACATTATATACACAGATGAATGTGAAATGTTGGGCAGAATGTACAGTAATGATGAATATACATACAGATATAAAAAGTGCAGATGTACTGAGGAGTGAAAAAGATATAATATGTAGTATGTACATGTATTGTACAGAGGTTATATACAGTCTTTTGCTTATGTTTGTTTGTAGTGATTTAGCGGTGTAGTGTTGAGTTCAGTAGTGTGATGGTGGATGGAAAAAAGCTGTCCCTGAACCTGCTGGTTCTGGTGCGCAAGTTCCTGTATCTCCTTCGTGATGGAAGGAGGTTAAACAGTTTGTGACTGGGATGTGAAGAGTCCTTGATGATGCTGTGAGCTCTGCGCAGACATCTGCTGTGGTGAAGGTGTTCAATGGCAGGTAGTTGGGTGCCGTGATGCGTTGGGCGGTTTTGACCACCCTTTGCAGTGCTTTATGTTCACACACAGTGGAGCCTCCATACCATACAGTGATGGAGTTGGTCAAGATGCTCTCAATGATGCAGCGGTAGAAGCTCGTTAAAAAAATCCCCGGGACAGATGAGATTACTTGAGACTTCTCAAGAAGTACAGGCGTTGTTGTGCTTTTTTACCAGAGCTGACGTGTTCTGCTGCCAGGACAGATCCTCAGAGATGTGAACTCCCAGGAACTTAAAGCTGGAGACTCGCTCTACCTCGGTTCCATTGATGTTGACTGGTAGATGTCTCCTGCTGTTGGATTTCCGGAATCCACAATGAGCTCTTTGGTCTTTGTGGCGTTGAGAGTCAGGTTGTTGGTGGCACACCATGCTGCCAGATTACGGATCTCTTCCCTGTAGGCCAATTCGTCGTTGTTTTCGATCTGGCCGACCACGGTGGTGTCATCTGCATACTTGATGAAGATGTTGGAGTTATACAGAGGAGCACAATCGTGGGTGAACAGGGAGTAGAGCAGTGGGCTCAGAACACAGCCCTGCGGTATGCCAGTGTTCAGAATTAGGGTTGAGGATACCTGGTTTCCCAACCTGACAGATTGAGGTCTGTTGGTGAGAAAGTCCAGAATCCATCTGCAAGTGGAGGTGCAGATACCCAGTTCACTGAGCTTAGTGATCAGTACAGTGGGGAGGACTGTATTGAATGCAGAGCTAAAGTCAATGAACAGCATTCTGATGTACGTGTTGCTTTTATCCAGGTGGGTGAGAGCAGAATGAAGAGCTGTGGAAACTGCATCCTCTGTTGACCTGTTCGGGCGATAGGCATACTGGTGTGGGTCCAGTGTAGGTGGTAGGCCCGCAGTGAGGTGATTCAGGACCAGTTTCTCAAAGCACTTCATAGCAATGGGGGTGAGTGCAACCGAGCGAAAGTCATTCAGGCATTTAGCAGCTGAGTGCTTAGGCACTGGTATGATAGTAGTGGTCTTCAGGCATGTTGGTACCGTGGCTTGGGCCAGTGACAGGTTGAAAATGTCAGTAAAAACCTGTGCCAGTTGTCCAGCGCATGCTCTGAGAACACGTCCCGGTATGCCGTCCGGGCCAGCTGCCTTTCGTACATCCACTCTGCTGAACACTGAATAGACGTCCGTTGTTGAGATTGAAAGTGGGCTGTAAGCAGTAGCAGAGTCCGTGGTTGGTGTAAAATGTCCTGTGCTTTGGTCAAAACGAGCAAAAAAGTGATTAAGTTCGTTCGGTTGGAAGGCACTGCTGGTTGGTTGAGCTGTGGGTTTGTAGTCCGTGATTGACTGGATGCCTTTCCACATGCATCTGAGGTCAGAGTTGTGGAAGTGCTCTTCTATGTGGCGTTTAAATGTGAGCTTTGCTTTCCTGATGCCCCTTTTCAGGTTGGACCTGGCTCTGTTGTAGTCCTCCGCACTGCCAGATTTAAAGGCAGCATCTCTTGCTCGCTGTCGGCCGAGCTGGATCAGCGGTCCGCGGTGTTCGGGCAATTTCCCGAGGGAGTTCAAAGTCCGTTGAAAGTCCGTATCTGTGAGTGTTGCCGATGTCTAGCAATGCTTCTCGGCTGTATGAGATGTGTGCAAGCCTGTTCTGCGTGAATAAACTTGCTGTTGATGGAGAAATTGCTACTAAATCGCAAAATCTGGAGAGACGCTGGGCCTCGCGTTGTGCACGCGCCGCCATCTTGGACGTTTTCGCCTCGCACGAAAACACTCATTGCCCTCTGTTCTTTTCTCTGGCGAGAAACGGTGCACCTATGGGTGTGGATGCGTAAGCCCACCCGTGGCCAAACGTTCTGCTTTACGCATTTCCTCCACTAAGTTTGATCGTGCCGACTCTACAAAGAGTAAGAGAAGGCGGTCACTCTGTCATACTAATCGCTCCGAACTGGCCAGGGAAAGTGTGGCTGACGGAGATTTTCCAACTCCTGCACGATCGACCCTGGCCTCTCCCGTTGTGCAGGGATCTTCTCTCGCAAGTGCGCGGAGAGATTTTTCACCCGGCACCGGACAGAGTAGCTCTCTGGGCCTGGCCCGTGAGAGGATGAATCTCAGCGTCGCTGGTTTGCCTCCGAGGGTGATTGAGACGATTCAGAATGCGAGAGCTGCTTCGACGCGCTCTACGTATGATAGGAAATGGGATGTGTTTGAACTGTGGTGTGCTCAGAGACATATCATCCCTTTTCACTGTTCTGTGGCAGATGTGCTTTTTGCAAGAACTTTTGGATAAGGGCAGGGCTTTTTCAACCGTTAAGGTTTATATCGCCGCTGTTTCTGCATGCCACGTAGGAATTGACGGTAATACTATCGGTCATCACCCGCTCGTGTGCAGGTTTATGAAGGGGGCGCGGCGTCTGAGCGCGTTCTTAAAGCCGCTGGTTCCGCCATGGGATCTGTCAGTGGTCCTGTGCGCGCTCTCTCAGTCTCCTTTTGAGCCGATAGGGAGTGTGGATTTAAAGCTCCTGTCGCTGAAGGTCGCTTTGTTATTGGCTCTTTCTACCGCGAAACGGGTTAGTGAACTTCATGCTTTGTCGGTTCATGACTCCTGTATGCGTTTTGCTTCGGATTTCTCACAAGTGGCTCTCAAGACTAATCCGGCGTTTATCCCTAAGGTGAGCGAGTCAGCTTTCGCCTGCAGACAGGTGGATTTGATGGCTTTTCATCCGCCTCCTTTTTCCTCAGCGGAGGAGGAGCCACTTCACTGTCTGTGTCCTGTCCATGCGTTACATCACTATGTTGACAGGACGAAGGGTTTGAGATGGAGTAATCAGCTGTTTGTTTCATGGGTTGATTCCCGTAAGGGAAGTCGTGTTTCCCGGCAGCGCCTGTCCCATTGGCTCGTGGAGGCTATTATAATGAGTTATAATAGCGTGGGTCTTAACCCTCCAGAAGGACTGAGGGCTCATAGTACCCGAGGCTTGGCCACTTCGTGGGCGCTTTTTAAGGGTGTTTCGATTCAGGACATCTGTGCGGCAGCATGCTGGGCTTCGCCGCACACTTTTGTCCGTTTTTATAGGCTGGACGTCACGGAGCCTTTGCTGGCTCATTCCGTCCTGAGTGTGTAGTATATATTTGTGTATATATTGCAGGTATGGATATATATACATGTATTTGTTTATATGAATGTGTTTTTGGTCATGTACACGTGTGTACGTAAGGGAATGACAACGGGTGATGGAAACATCGTGGTTCGGATGTTTGTCATTTCTCTCACTTTTCCACTCTCTTCAGTGAGAGGGATTATCTCTTTTTATCACATCACTGAGTTGGTTGACGCCTGCTTCGGACAGCATATCTGCAATACGGGAGTTGTCTATATCCCATAGTGAGATACCGAACGAATGTTTGAAAGAGAACTTTAGGTTACTTACGTAACCCCGGTTCTCTGATAACAGGAGTGAGGTGCACGTGCACGGAGAAGAGATATGTGAGAATGAGGCAGGGACCGCCAGCAGCGGTGTATATAGGGAGGCGGGACTCCCGCATCACTGTCGTGATTGGTCTGTCAGCCGACAGACGTGGTGTGATTGATGCTTCCAGGATTGGTCACGCCCGAGGCGATTCCCATAGTGAGATACCTCACTCCTGTTATCAGAGAACCGGGGTTACGTAAGTAACCTAAAGTTCCCCTGCTTAAACCAGCACATGTACAGGCAAGTTTGCCAATGACCATTTGGATGATCCAGAGGAGTCATGGGAGAAAGTCATGTGGTCAGTTGAGACCAAAATAGAACTTTTGGGTCATAATTCCACTAAACATGTTTGAAGGAAGAAGAATGATGAGTACCATCCCAAGAACACCATCCCTACAGTGAAGCATGGGGGTGGTAGCATTATGCTTTGGGGGTGTTTTTCTGCACATGGGACAGGGCGACTGCACTGTATTAAGGAAAGGATGACAGGGGCCATGTATTGCGAGATTTTGGGGAACAACCTCCTTTCTTTAGTTAGAGCATTGAAGATGGGTCGAGGCTGGGTCTTCCAACATGACAATGACCCAAAGCACACAGCCAGGATAACCAAGGAGTGGCTCTGTAAGAAGCATATCAAGGTTCTGGCATGGCCTAGCCAGTCTCCAGACCTAAACCCAATAGAGAATCTTTGGAGGGAGCTCAAAGTCCGTTTTTCATAGTGACAGGCCAGAAACCTGACTCATCTAGGGAAGATCTGTGTGGAGGAGTGGGCCAAAATCCCTCCTGCAGTGTTTGCAAACCTGGTGAAAAACTACAGGAAACGTTTGACCTCTGTAATTGCAAACAAAGGCTACTGTACCAAATATTAACATTGACTTTCTCAGGTGTTCAAATACTTATTTGCAGCTGTATCATACAAATAACTTGTTAAAAAATCATACATTGTGATTTCTGGATTTTTTTTTTAGATTATGTCTCTCACAGTGGACATGCACCTACGATGACAATTTCAGACCCCTCCATGATTTCTAAGTGGGAGAACTTGCAAAATAGTAGGGTGTTTAAATACTTATTTTAATCACTTTCTAATTCTAACAAATTAGAAAACACTAACAAATCCAAAAACAAATTAACAAATTCAAAAACAAAACAACAAATCCAAAAACTTTTCCGGTTTGTCTGAATCGGTGCACGAAACACATTAACAAATCCAAAAAACACAACGACAAGCCAGACAAACCGGAAAAGGTAGGTATAGTTTGTGAACGTGAACTTACAGATCATTGGACGAGACACCTGTCACTCACCTGTATATCTTGACTGACAGGTGTCTTGTCCAATGATCTGTAAGTTTCCATTCACAAACTATACCTACCTTTCCCGGAGAGTCGGACGCTTCGAACAGCTCAGCAGCGACTCTTCCGGACGAGATCTTAAATCTCTTTTGAGATCTTCCAGCAAGCTTTATCTTCACACCAACACCAACTGCTCTGATCTTCAGGAGAAGCTGGAAGAACATTTGACTCCATCCTAACCGACTCGTCCAAGATTCTTTTGTCTACCGCATCCGGACTCTTGTGCAACAAGTCAATGCAAGTAACCGGTTTACCAACTAATTTAGATGCGTGTTAAGTTTGAACCCCTTAATATTAAGGCGAATTTAAATTTCCGTGACGATTTCTCAGTTAGGATGTGATTAATTTGAAGTTTAAGGTGCCTTTCCTTTCTTTCTCTCCTTCTTCTTTTCCTTTCTCTTCCTCCTTTCCTAATTTCAACTTTTGTTTATTTTAGTTTCATTTTTATTTTCTTTATTTCTTTTTGTTTGTTTGTTTGTGTAGTTAGTTTTATGTTGTGTTTGTCTCATTCATTAAACGCCGTATTTGTCATAAGTGATTGTCTCTGAGTGCTGCTCACATTCGTAAGGTTCCTGCAACATTCGATCTGAACTACCTGCTCTGTTAATTGTACGGTATAAAGTAAAAGGGGGGTTGCGTCTTTCTCGGCCGGGAAGATACCCTTTTTATAGAATTAATATAAAATTATACTGTCTGTTCGCCGGACGAACAGACCAATAAGTGTAACGTTCATTCCATTACCGTCAATTCAACTTAATTTAAATATTTAGGAGTAACTATAACCCATTATAAGTACTTATAAATATTCCTTTTTCTTTGCGAGCTAAATTTGCTACATATAATGGTGGAGAATGCGGGCAGACTGTGCTTCCAACTATATACTCAATTTATCTGTATTATAAGTTTGTCCCTCTTCTCCCCCAGTCGCTACACAAGATATAGAATGGTTATGGCAGGAATTGCAGAACTCAACTAAATATCCAATCTCCCAGTTCTGCAATACTTTGATGTTACTAAACCTGTTGTCCTTTCAGCTGACGCATCCCAACATAGACTGGGCGCTGTATGTCTTCAACATGGTGCCCTTGTTGCTTTTGCCTCACGCGCCCTGACAACCACTGAATTTTGGATGATGTGATGACTGACATTCTTATAAGGCAGTACTTATAGATATGAAGCAGGGAATATAATTATGGTGTGTTATTATTGAGGCTGTTCCTGTGTCTGGCAGTTTTGGTAAACAGAGTTCTGTAGCGCCTGCCAGAAGGGAGGAGCTGAAAGAGGTTGTGTCCAGTGTGTGAAGAGTCAGTAGTGATTTTTTCTCCCGAGTTTTTGGTTCTTGTATAGTACAAGTCCTGGAGAGTGGGCAGGGGAGCACCGATGACATTTTTTGTTGTTTTAACTGTGTGTTGCAGTATTTTCCTGTCCTGTTTTGTTGCTGCTCCAAACCAGATGGTGATGGATGAGCACAGGACCAATTCAATGACTGCAGGGTAGAACTGCTTCAAAAACTCCTGTGGTAGACCATATTTCCTTAATTGGCATAGAAAGTACATTCTCTGCTTGACTTTTTTGAGAATGGAGTTTATGTTGGACTCCCATTTCAGGTCTTGGGAAATGGTAGTTCCCAGAAACTTGAAGGTCTCCACAGATGACACAGGGCTGTTGGATATTGTGAGGGGGAGTAGTGTTGAGGGGTGTTTTCTAAAGTCCACTATTATCTCCACAGTTTTGAATGTGTTTAGCTCTAGGTTGTTCTGACCTTCCGCTTCTGCAGTCTCTAAAGCAATGCTGGCAGCACTTATGCATCTGTTTTTTGAAGCAGCTTCTGCATCTGATGCACAGCATGAGGACTAAACTTCTTTGATTGACCCTTGCGAGGCCTGTTCTGAGTGGAACCTCTGTAGGACCCTGGCCACTGTATTGTAACTCAGTTTCAGGGTGTTACTGGTCTTCTTATAGCTGTAACCATCTTTGTGGTGGAAAACAATACTAATTCTGAAATCTTCAGAGAGTCTTTGCCATGAGGTGCCACGTTGAACATCCAGTGGTCAGTATGAGAGAATTGTACACAAAGCAGCACAATTAAAATGCTCTAATACAAGATACACAAATTTGTATAGTCCTGTCAAGCAGACAAAATCATGAACATGATGAAAAGGACGTGTGGCTTATCTATACTTCAAATCTATACTACTAAATCTATGCTTCATCTACATTCAACAACCATAAGCACACAGCCAAGATAACAAAGGAGTGGCTACGGGATTACACTGTGTGCACAATTGTTAAGCAAGTTGTATTTTTGAGGATATATTTTGTTATTGTACATCTACAGTGCTCTTAGTCAATCCAAAATGTTAACAAACCCTCAAACCTGAACATTTAAGTAGTAAAAGTGAAATTTTGGCTTTCTTAAGAGAATATCTACATGTACACCATTATTAGGCAACTATTAGTGTGCAGAATTATTAACCCAGCCATTAGGGAGGCACAAGCCAGTGCATTCTTAGTGCCGGTCCCAAGCCCGGGTAAATGGGGAGGGTTGCGTTAGGAAGGGCATCCAGCGTAAAACATGTGCCAAATCAAATATGCGGATCACAAATGAGAATTTCATACCGGATCGGTCGAGGCCCGGGTTAACAACGACCGCCACAGGTATCGTTAGCCGACAGGGTACCGGTGGAAATTGGGCTACTGTTGGCCGAAGGAGGAAAGGAGAGGAGGAAGACATCTACAGAGACGGCAGGAAAAGGAGCAGTGTAGGAGAGTGGAGGTTCGGGTTGGTACTTTAAATGTTGGTACTATGACGGGTAAAGGGAGAGAAGTAGCTGATATGATGGAGAGGAGAAAGGTAGATATGCTGTGTGTTCAGGAGACCAAGTGGAAAGGGAGTAAGGCCAGGAACATTGGAGGTGGATTTAAACTGTTTTATCATGGTGTGGATGGAAAGAGAAATGGTGTAGGGGTGATTCTGAAGGAAGAGTACAGTAAGAGTGTAGTGGAGGTGAAGAGAGTTTCTGATAGGGTGATGATCGTGAAGGTGGAAGTTGAAGGGATGATGATAAATGTCATCAGTGCCTATGCTCCACAAGTTGGCTGTGAGATGGAGGAGAAGGAAAGATTCTGGAGTGAATTAGATGAAGTGGTAGATGGTGTAGCTAGGAAAGAACGGTTGGTGATTGGGGCGGACTTTAATGGGCATGTAGGTGAAGGGAACAGAGGTGACGAGGAGGTGATGGGTAGGTATGGTTTTAAGGAGAGGAATGTGGAAGGGCAGATGGTGGTAGATTTTGCTAAAAGGATGGAAATGGCAGTGGTGAACACTTATTTTAAGAAGAAGGAGGATCATAGGGTGACGTATAAGAGTGGAGGAAGGTGCACACAGGTGGACTATGTGCTATGCAGGAGATGCAACCTGAAGGAGATTGGCGACTGTAAGGTGTTGGCAGGGGACAGTGTAGCTAGACAGCATCGGATGGTGGTCTGTAGGATGGTTTTGGAGGCGAAGAAGAAGAGGAGGAGAGCGAGGACTGAAAGAAGAATAAGATGGTGGAAACTGAAGGAGGAAGAGTGTAGTGTGAGGTTCAGGGAAGAGGTCAGAGAGAGGCTCAGTGGTGTTAAGGAGGTGTTGGATGATTGGGCAACTACTGCAGGAGTGATGAGGGAGGCAGCTAGAAAAGTACTTGGTGTGACATCTGGAAATAGAAAGGAAGACAAGGAGACGTGGTGGTGGAATGAGGAAGTGCAGGAGAGCATAAGGAGAAAGAGGTTGGCAAAACAGAAGTGGGATAGACAGAGTGATGAGAAAAGTAGGCAGGAGTACAAGGAGATGCGGCAGCAGGTAAAGAGGGATGTGGCGAAAGCCAAGGAAAAGGCATAAGAGGAGCTGTATGAGTGGTTGGACACTAAGGAAGGAGAAAAGGATTTGTACCGATTGGCCAGGCAGAGGGACCGAGCTGGAAAGGATGTACTGCAAGTTAGAGCAGTAAAGGATGGAGAGGGAAATGTGTTGACTAGTGAGGAGAGTGTGTTGAGAAGGTGGAGGGAGTATTTTGAGCAGCTGATGAATGAGGAAAATCAGAGAGAGAGAAGGTTGGATGATGTGGAGTTGGTGAAGCAGGATGTAGATAGGATTAGTAAGGAGGAAGTAAGAGCAGCGATTAAGAGGATGAAGAGTGGAAAGTCGGTTGGACCAGATGACATACCGGTAGAAGCGTGGAGATGTTTAGGAGAGATGGCAGTGGAGTTTTTGACCAGATTGTTTAACAGGATTTTGGAAGGTGAGAAGATGCCTGAGGAATGGAGAAGAAGTGTGCTGGTACCGATCTTTAAGCATAAAGGAGATGTGCAGACCTGCAGTAACTACAGGGGAATTAAGTTGATCAGTCACACCATGAAGTTATGGGAAAGAGTAGTGGAAGCCAGGCTGAGAGAAGAGGTGACCATCTGTGAGCAACAGTATGGTTTCATGCCGAGGAAGAGCACCACTGATGCCTTATTTGCTTTGAGAATGTTGATGGAGAAGTATAGAGAAGGACAGAAGGAATTGCATTGTGTATTTGTGGATTTAGAGAAGGCGTACGACAGGGTGCCAAGAGAGGAGTTGTGGTATTGTATGAGGAAGTCAGGTGTGTCAGAGAAGTATGTGAGGGTGGTGCAGGACATGTATGAGGACAGTGTGACAGCAGTGAAGTGTGCAGTAGGTACGACAGACTGGTTTAGAGTGAAGGTTGGACTGCATCAAGGATCGGCCCTGAGCCCTTTCCTGTTTGCAGTGGTGATGGACAGGTTGACGGACGAGGTCAGACAGGAGTCTCCCTGGACTATGATGTTTGCGGATGATATTGTGATTTGTTGTGAGAGTAGGGAGCAGGTGGAGAAGAGCCTGGAGAGGTGGAGATATGCGCTGGAGAGAAGGGGAATGAAACTCAGTAGGAGTAAGACAGAATACATGTGTGTGAATGAGAGGGAGGGCAGTGGAGTGGTGCGGTTGCAGGGAGAAGAGCTTCAGAAGGTGGAGGAATTCAGGTACCTGGGGTCAACAGTGCAAAGTAATGGAGAGTGTGTTAGAGAAGTGAAGAAAAGAGTGCAGGCAGGGTGGAGTGGGTGGAGAAGAGTGACAGGAGTGATTTGTGATAGTAGGGTATCTGCAAAATTGAAAGGAAAAGTTTATAGGACTGTGGTGAGACCTGCGATGTTGTATGGTTTAGAGACAGTGGCATTGAGTAAAAGACAGGAGGTGGAGCTGGAGGTAGCAGAGCTGAAGATGTTGAGGTTTTCGTTGGGAGTGACGAGGATGGATAAGATTAGAAATGAGTTTATTAGAGGGACAGCGCATGTAGGATGTTTTGGTGACAAGGTGAGGGAGGCGAGATTGAGATGGTTTGGACATGTGCAGAGGAGGGACATGAATTATATTGGTAGAAGAATGCTGAGGATGGAGCCACCAGGTAGGAGGAAAAGAGGAAGGCCAAGAAGGAGGTTCATGGATGTGGTGAGGGAAGACATGCAGGTAGTTGGTGTAAAAGAGGCAGAGGTAGAGGACAGGGTGGTATGGAGACGGATGATCCGCTGTGGCGACCCCTAGTGGGAGCAGCCGAAAGAAGAAGAAGAAGAAGTGTGCAGAATTATTATGCAACTAAATGAAAAACAAAGATTTTTCCATCTCACTTGTTTATTTTCACCTGTTAAAGTGAGAATAATAAACAAACTCAAAATTTACAAAAGAACATTTCTGAAATTTCAAAAAGAAAACCTCAGTGACCAATAAAGCCACCCTTCTTTTCCATAACAGTCACAAGCCTTCCATTCACAGAGTTAGTCAGTTTCTTGATCTTTTCAGAATCAACTTTTTGTGTCTGCTGCAACCACGGCCTCCCAGACACTGTTCAGAGAGGTGTACTGTTCACCTTCACTGTACATTTACTGCTTAAGAAGGGCCCAAAAGTTCTCAATAGAGTTTAAGTCAGGTGAAGAAGGGGGCCATGTCATTAGTTTTTTTTATCTTTAAGGCCTTTACTGGCCACACAGTGGAGTACCTGATTGCATGTGATGGAGCGCTGTCTTGCAAAGTCTTCCTGAAAGATGCAGACTTTTCCCTGTACCACTGCTTGAAGAAAGTGTCTTCTAAAAATTGGCAGTAGGTCTGAGAGTTGATTTTGAGTCCATTTTCAACCCGAAAAGGTCCAACTAGCTCATCTTTAATAATACCTGCCCATACTAGTACCCCACCTCCACCTTGCTGGCATCGAAGTGTCAGAGTCGAAGTGGAGTTCTGTGTCCGTTACTGATCCAACCATGGGCCCATCCATCTGGTCCGTCAAGATTCACTTTCATCTCATCAGTCCACAAAACCTTTAAAAAAATCTGTCTTCAGATATTTCTTGGCCCATTCTTGACGTTTCAACTTATGTGTCTTGTTCAGAGGTGGTCGGGTTTCAGCCTTTCTTACCTTGGTCATGTCTCTGAGAACTGAACACCTCGTACTTCTTGACACTCCAGGTAGTTTGCAGTTGTGGAATATGGCAGCACTGGAGGATAATGGGTTCCTGGTAGCTTCATGTTTGATTCTTCTCAAATCTTCGGCGGTTAATTTGAGTCTTTTCTTCTTGTTCGTTTCTTGCGACCCTGTTGACTATTTGCTACAAAACGTTTGATGGTTCTGTGATCACACCCCAATATCTTAGATATTTCAAAAGTGCTGCATCCCCGTGAAAGACTTATTAAAATTTTTTACTTTTCAGAGTCAGTTAAATCTCTGTTTGGGCCCATTTTTCCTGAGGAGAAGAATCTGCCTAATAATTATGCACACCTTGATAAAGGGGTGTTGATCTCCATAGGCCACACCCTCCATCATAACACAAATACACATCACCTGATATGCATTAAATCCAATAAGCATTCAAGTTTAATCAGCTTGGACTTGAAAAATTACGGATAGAATGATGATATGGTCAAAATAATCACTTGCCTAACACAGTGTATATGAATGTCCTTGAGTGGCTCAAGGACAGAGCCCAGACTTGAACCTGATTGAACATCTCTGGAGAGAAAATGGCTGTGCACCGACACTCCTTATCCAACCTGATGGAACTTAAGAGGTTCTGCAAAGAAGAATGGGGGAAACTGCCCAATAAATAGCTGTGCCAAGCTTGTAGTATTTAGCAAAGGCTGTGAGTTTTGTATTGTTTTTTATTTTTTTATACATTTGCAAAGATTTCAACCAAACTCCTTTTATGTTGTCATTATGGGGTATTGTTTGTAAAATTTTGTGAAAAATTATGAATTTTTTAAATGTATATAAAATAAATAAATAAATAAATATATATATATATATATATATATATATATATATATATATATATATATATATATATATATATATATTTGTTGGTATTGTATGAGGAAGTCAGGTGTGTCAGAGAAGTATGTGAGGGTGGTGCAGGACATGTATGAGGACAGTGTGACAGCAGTGAAGTGTGCAGTAGGTACGACAGACTGGTTTAGGGTGAAGGTTGGACTGCATCAAGGATCAGCCCTGAGCCCTTTCCTGTTTGCAGTGGTGATGGACAGGTTGACGGACGAGGTCAGACAGGAGTCTCCCTGGACTATGATGTTTGCGGATGATATTGTGATTTGTTGTGAGAGTAGGGAGCAGGTTGAGAAGAGCCTGGAGAGGTGGAGATATGCGCTGGAGAGAAGGGAAATTAAACTCAGTAGGAGTAAGACAGAATACATGTGTGTGAATGAGAGGGAGGGCAGTAGAGTGGTGCAGTTGCAGGGAGAAGAGCTGTAGAAGGTGGAGGAATTCAGGTACCTGGGGTCAACAGTGCAAATTAATGGAGAGTGTGTTAGAGAAGTGAAGAAAAGAGTGCAGGCAGGGTGGAGTGGGTGGAGAAGAGTGACAGGAGTGATTTGTGTTAGTAGGGTATCTGCAAAAATGAAAGGGAAAGTTTATAGGACTGTGGTGAGACCTGCGATGTTGTATGGAGACAGTGGCATTGAGTAAAAGACAGGAGGTGGAGCTGGAGGTAGCAGAGCTGAAGATGTTGAGGTTTTCGTTGGGAGTGACGAGGATGGATAAGATTAGAAATGAGTTTATTAGAGGGACAGCGCATGTAGGATGTTTTGGTGACAAGGTGAGGGAGGCGAGATTGAGATGGTTTGGACATGAAGGAGGGACATGAATTATATTGGTAGAAGAATGCTGAGGATGGAGCCACCAGGTAGGAGGAAAAGAGGAAGGCCAAGAAGGAGGTTCATGGATGTGGTGAGGGAAGACATGCAGGTAGTTGGTGTAAAAGAGGCAGATGTAGAGGACAGGGTGGTATGGAGACGGATGATCCGCTGTGGCGACTCCTAATAGGAGCAGCCGAAAGAAGAAGAAGAAGAGTGTTTTCTAATTTGTTAATTTGTTTTCGGATTTGTTAATGTGTTTTTGGATTTGTTGTTTTGTTTTTGCATTCTGTTTCTGTCCTGTTTTTGCTGCTCCAAACCAGATGGTGATTGATGAGCACAGGACAGATTCAATGATTGCAGTGTAGAACTGTATCAACAGCTCCTGTAGCAGACTTTACTTTCTTAATTGGCGTAGAAAGTACATCCTCTGCTGGGCCTTTTTCCAGAATTAAGTTTATGTTGCATTCCCATTTCAGGTCTTGGGAAATGGTAGTGCCCAGAAACTTGTAGTTCTCCACAGATGACACAAGGATGTTCCATATTGTGAGGGGAGTAGTGTAGAAGGGTTTACCTAAAGTCCACTACCATCTCCACAGTTTTGAGTGTGTTTAGCTCAAGGTTGTTCTGACTGCACCATAGCACCAGCTGCTTCACCTCCTGCTCATATGCAGACTGGTCGCCATCTTGGATGAGTCAGATGAGCGTAATGTCATCTGCAAATTTCAGGAGTTTGACAGTTGGGTCACTTGATGTGCAGTCATTCATATAACATTCATATAAAGGGAGAATAGCAGTGGGGTAAGGACAAATCCCTGAGGAGCACCAGTGCTGACTGTCCGAATACCGGAGGTAACACCTCCCAGTCTCACCTGTTGTTTCCTGCCTGTCAGGAAACTAGTGATCCATTGACAGATGTCAGGGGGTATAGTGAGGTTTAGGAGTTTGGAGTGGAGAATTCCCAGAATTAGTTATGTGGCAAATGCAATTCCGCGATAAACCCGGGGCACGAGATTCGAACCGCAGTGAAGCGGGGGATTACTGTATATGATAGTATTTCATGTAGTATTTTATACATTAAAAACTAGAAATGGGAAAGTTGTTGTTGAACGTCCAGTTCATGGGAAATATGTGAAAAAAAGTCTACATTAATTTACATGTGACTCTCCAGCAACTAATTTCTCAGTTCATTGACATTTACAGATTGTTAAAAGAAGACATGATGCTACACCATGGTACATATGGGCCTTTACCAACTTCGTTGGACATGTTGCTGCCATCAATTTGAAATTACCTTTTTTTTTTTCAAGAATTTTCTTGATTTAAACTTTTGATATTTACTGTATTCTAAGTTGTGTGAATAAAAGTTATGAGATTTGCAAAAAAAATTAATGAGATTTGGGTTATGGGATTTGCAAATCATTGCATTCTGTTTTTATGTACATTTTACACAGTGTCCCAACTGTATTGGAATTTGGGTTGTTATTTTTTTAATTCTTAATACCATTGAAGCCATTGAGGTTGCACAAGTCAGTGCACTCTTAGTGCCGGTCCCAAGCCCGGACAGCCAGCGTAAAATAAATCATGAATACGGATGATTGGCTGTGGCGACCCCTAATGGGAGAAGCTGAAAGAAAGAAAGAATAGATTTTTTTTTTACCTAATTTCTTGGAGAACAAGAAACATTACAATAACATATATAATTTTATAATTCCATTTATTATTGTACTCATTCAATATTTGTAGATTTATTTTTGTATTTACAGTTTTTTATGTTTTATGCATTTTGTTCATGATCATTAGGTAACACTAGGCGCAAAATGAATTGTGTTATTGTATTACTGATTGTACTGCAATTATTTTTTCCGCTTTGCAACATTCTTTTTGGTGTAACTTGTTTTGCTTGACATTTGACAATTATTTACACACATACACTCATTACATTAAATATTTACTGACATGTTCCCAGTATTAAAAAGATTGTTTACTGGCAGTTGTGCGTTCATGACAGCGATGTAGAAAATGCAACACTGGTTGATGCTGCACCTAAAATATTTACTATCAGCATCATCTCTGGATTTCAATAAAATTCTAAACACCAGATAATCCTAAGTTCTTGTTCTAAAGAATGAATTAAGCCACGTATAAGATTGTTCTTGTAGAAAACCTGCTTCTTAAAAAAAATAACAATTTATTGGATAGATTTTGGAATAAGGCTATAACATAACAAAATGTTAAAAAGTGTGGAAGTGTGAAGCACTGTGAACACTTGCCAGATGCACTGTAGGTGTACAGCGAGCACAGCAACACAACCCTGAGGAGCTCTAGTGCTGGGTGAGGGAGGATAAGGTGTGTTTGCCCACTCAAACAGCTTGTGGTCTGTCTGACAGTTAGTTGGAGATTCTTTGGCACAGGGTGGGCTAAGGCCCAGAACTTAGAGGTACGTTTGGAGGGAATTATGGTGTTAAATGCTAAACTGTAGTCCACAAACAGAATTTTCACAGAGTTCCCTTTTCTATAGTACAGGTGGCTCATTGTTGTGTGGAGAAGATGTGTAACGGCGTGCTAAGTAGAGTGGTTTTGGCGGTAAGTGAACTGTAGTGGATCCAGAGTGTCCGGTAGTGAAGCAGTGATGAAGTCTCTGACAAGTCTTTTAAAGCACTCCATCACTACTGAGGTCAGGAATACAGTAATCATTGAGGCAGGCGGGCTGAGGTTTCTTCAGGACAGGAACAATGGTGGACTATTTGAAGCATGAAGGCATGAAGGCTTGAAGGCTTCTCCCTGTTTCAGGGAGAAGTTTAATATTTCTGTGAACACTGATGCTAGCTGGTCAGCACAAGCTTTCAGAACATGACCAGTGATGCCACCTGGTTCCGCTGCCTTCCTGGTATTGACTCTCCAGAATGCCCTCCTCACGTCATTCTCCGAGATGGTGAACGTGTTCACCTCTCCGGCTTTCAGCATGCATGCTGTTTGTGCTGCTTGTGTCCCTAATGCCATTAGCTGCAGTTTTAAAGTGAGCATAAAGGTATTTGGTTTGTCTGACAGACAAGGGTCTGCGTTCCAATTTCTGGAGGATGAGGTTTATAGTCCGTGATGGTTCTCAGTCCTTGCCACAGGCTCCTAAAGCCACCATGTTGAAACTGTGACTCTAGATTCCTCCTGTAGCGCCGCTTTGCTTCCTTCACTGCTCTGCGCACACTCTATGATTGCAGCCTTGTACTCGACTATGTTTCCGGTGCCCTGTATTGTAGGCAGTGGAGTGGGATCTCAGACCATCACAGATAGTTTTATCCACCCACAGCTTCTGGTTGGGAAACATTCTGATGATGGTTTTCTGTCAGGGTACAAAATCTCTAAAATCTCACACATCAAATCTCATAAATCTCTCAGGTTGTTTTCAAACCCAAGAGAAATATAAGTCAGAGAAAATATCAAAGTAAGTGACATAAAAAGAGAGTTGGAAGAGGACAAGAAAGAAAAGACGAGCAAAGAAGATAATAATATGAAATGGAGCTAGATCAGACATGGGCAAACTACGGCCCGTGGGCCACACACAGCCCGTTGGATTTATTAATCCGGCTATGGTCAAGACGATCTGCTGCAGTTCAAACCGAGCGTCAGAATGGGGAAGAAAGGTAATTTAAGTGACTTTGAACGTGGCATGGTTGTTGGTGCCAGACGGGCTGGTCTGAGTATTTCAGAAACTGCTGAGCTACTGGGTTTTTTACGCACAACCATCTCTAGGGTTTACAGAGAATGGTCCGAAAAAGAGAAAATATCCAGTAAACGGCAGTTCTGTGGGCGCAAATGCCTTGTTGATGCCAGAGGTCAGAGGAGAATGGCCAGACTGGTTCGAGCTGATAGAAAGGCAACAGCAACTCAAATAACCACTCCTTACAACCGAGGTATGCAGAAGAGCATCTCTAAATGCACAACACGTCAAACCTTGAGGCGGATGGGCTACAGCAGCAGAAGACCACACCGAGTGCCACTCCTGACAGCTAAGAACAGGAAACTAAGGCTACAATTCGCACAGGCTCACCAAAATTTGACAATAGAAGATTGGAAAAACGTTGCCTGGTCTGATGAGTCTCGATTTCTGCTGCGACATTCGGATGGTAGGGTCAGAATTTGGCATCAACAACATGAAAGAATGGATCCATCCTGCCTTGTATCAACGGTTCAGGCTGGTGGTGGTGGTGTAATGGTGTGGGGGATATTTTCTTAGCACACTTTGGGCCCATTAGTACCAATTGAGCATCGTGTCAACGCCACAGCCTACCTGAGTATTGTTGCTGACCATGTTATTAAACTCTTTTGGGGTTAAACAAAACATCACCAGACCAACTCACCGTTTTAACCACACATTAGACTTAGTAATATCCCACGGAGCAGACGTCACTGATATAGATATTTTACCTCAGAGCGATGACATCACAGACCATTACCTCATACTGTTCACACTACCGGTAGAGCAGATTAGCCGTGTTGCACCACGTTATCGACTTGGTAGGACTATTGTTCCAACCACTAAGGACAGATTCATAAATAACCTGCCTAATTTATCTCAATTTCACACTAAACCAATAACTACTAATAACCTTGATGAAATAACTAACAACATAGACCTTATCCTCACTAGCACATTAGACACCGTTGCCCCCATTCGGTTAAAAAAGGTTAGAGAACAAGCACCTACACCTTGGTATAATAGTCATACGCATGCCCTCAAGAGAACAGCACGTAATCTGGAGAGAAAATGGAGGAAAACTAAATTGGAGGTATTTAGAATTGCGTATAAAGACAGTATGCTTAGCTACAGACGGGCGCTAAAAGCTGCTAGAGCTGAACACCTGAGCAAACTTATAGAAAATAACAAAAACAATCCCAGGTTCCTTTTTAGTACTGTAGCTAAACTAACAACAAATCAGGGCTCTGAAAATTGTGTTCCATCACAGTTTAGTAGTGAGGACTTTATGATTTTCTTCACTGAAAAAATAGATACCATTAGAAAAACAATTGTGGCAGTTCAACCTCTGACAGCATCTCCTGAGACAGTGTTACCCTCAACTCCACAACTCCACTGTTTTACATGTATAGGACAGGAAGAGCTGTATAATGTTATTGCCAAAGCTAAATCGACAACATGTCAGTTAGATCCAATTCCTACTAAACTACTGAAGGAAGTGTTATATACAACTGGTGAACCTCTTCTGAATATTATTAACTCTTCACTATCGTTAGGACACGTCCCTAAATCCCTCAAGTTAGCAGTTATTAAGCCCCTCATTAAGAAACCTAATCTGGATCCAAACACATTATCAAATTACAGACCAATTTCAAATCTCCCATTTATGTCTAAGATTTTAGAAAAGATTGTCGCTGCCCAGTTATGTTCCTACTTGCAAGAGAACAATATATTTGAAGAATTTCAGTCAGGTTTTAGGCCCCATCATAGCACAGAAACTGCCCTAGTTAAAATAACTAATGACCTGTTTTTAGCTTCAGACCAAGGCTTCATCTCGCTGTTGGTTTTACTAGATCTTAGTGCTGCATTTGACACTATAGATCATGATCTCCTCCTAGATCGCTTACAAAATTACATCGGCATTCAGGGACAGGCATTAAGCTGGTTTAAATCCTACCTGTCCAACCGTTACCATTTCGTAGATTTAAATGGAGAGCTATCCAGGCTAATGCAAGTAAATTATGGTGTGCCGCAAGGTTCAGTTCTAGGACCCCTGCTCTTCACAATATACATACTCCCGTTAGGAAATATTATTAGAAGGCATGGAATTAGCTTCCATTGTTATGCTGATGATACTCAGCTATATATTTCATCTAAACCAGGCGATACAGCTCAATTAACCCGGATAACTCAGTGTGTTAAGGAAATAAGAGATTGGATGACCCATAACTTTCTACTTTTAAATTCTGATAAGACTGAGATTTTGCTCATCGGCCCAAAAACTAGTATACAGACGCTCAAGCATCTTAACCTGCATTTAGACGGATGTTCTGTAAACACTAGTTCAACGGTAAAAGACCTGGGTGTTATTTTAGACAGCGACTTGTCTTTCAAAAATCATATAAATCAAGTTACAAAAACAGCCTTCTTTCACCTTAGAAATATTTCTAAGCTAAGAAATATGTTGTCCATATCGGATGCAGAGAAGCTCGTCCATGCGTTCATGACCTCCAGAATAGACTACTGTAATGCGTTACTAGGTGGATGTCCTGCATCATTAATAAACAAGCTTCAGTTAGTCCAGAATGCAGCAGCCAGAGTTCTTACAAGGGCAAGAAAATATGATCACATAACCCCGATCTTATCGTCCCTACACTGGCTTCCTGTTAAGTTTCGAATAGACTACAAACTATTACTTCTCACTTATAAAGCACTAAATGGTTTGGCTCCCATGTATCTATCCAGTCTTTTAAAACGCTACAATCCGCCACGCTCCCTGAGATCTCAAAACTCTGGGCTTCTAGTAGTTCCTAGAATAGCAAAGTCCACTAAAGGTGGTAGAGCATTTTCACATTTAGCTCCTAAACTCTGGAATAGTCTTCCTGACGGTGTTCGGGGCTCAGACACACTCACCCAGTTTAAGTGTAGATTAAAAACATATCTTTTTAGCAAAGCCTACACATAACACACATCACATCATAACCTTGTGCTCCAGAACATCTGATCACATGCACATTATCAACTTGTGCTGTTAATATCATGAACAGCAGCTACGCTAATTGCTCTCCACTGCTTCTCTTTCTCTCCCCATCCCGAGACACCCTGAGGTTTGGCCAGCTCCAGTCACCTCCCACCTCTTGGTGATTACGGACCTTTGAAGAAGTAGATGCCGAACTCACAAACATCCCGAACCATCTAGAGACGTACCAGTGCCATTTGGATCCCGCTACATGTGTGGAGTTTTGACATTGGACCTCCTGGAGTGTTAAAGGCTCTGGCATGGAGAAGCTGATGCTGGATCTGTGGTGATCAAAAATGCTGAGCTCATAAAACTAGGAGCTACTAACCATAAAGACTGTTTAAGACTGCAGAAAGAACATCACTTATAATCTTATATTCCAGTACTCATGTTAGTTCTCACTGTCCAGTGTTCTGTATTGTTGGAAAAATTTATGATCAAACTCTTGATGTCACCCAGATGAGGATGGGTTCCCCTTTTGAGTCTGGTTCCTCTCAAGGTTTCTTCCTCATAACATCTAAGGGAGTTTTTCCTTGCCACAGTTGATGAGCAAGTTGGGCTTGCTCATCAGGGACAAATTCGCACCATTCACCATCACTGTTGATTTGTGTAAAGCTGCTTTGAGACAATGTCTGTTGTGAAAAGCGCTATACAAATAAACTTGACTTGACTTGACTTGACCATGTCCATCCCTTTATGACCACAGTGTACCCATCTTCTGATGGCTACTTCCAGCAGGATAATGCGCCATGTCATAAAGCGCGAATCATCTCAGACTGGTTTCTTGAACATGACAATGAGTTAACTGTACTCAAATGGCCTCCACAGTCACCAGATCTTAATAGAGCACCTTTGGGATGTGGTGGAACGGGAGATTTGCATTATGGATGTGCAGCCGACAAATCTGCAGCAACTGCGTGATGCTATCATGTCAATATGGACCAAAATCTCTGAGGAATTTTTCCAGTACCTTGTTGAATTTATGCCACGAAGGATAAAGGCAGTTCTGAGGGCAAAAGGGGGTCCAACCCAGTACTAGTATATATAGAATAAAGGGGCCGCTGAGTGTAAGTTTCTATTTACTAGAACAACATCTCTCTGGTATGAGAGGAGACAGAGCACATGCATACAAAGGAAGCGTTAATGGTCGAGGTAGAGTTTAATCGGAGAGGATTTCATGAGAGCTACACATTCCAAAAAAGTTGGGATAGGTAGCAATAAGAGGCCGAAAACGTTAAATATACATATAAGGAACATCTGGAGGACCAATTTGCAACTTATTAGGTCAATTGGCAACATGATTGGGTATAAAAAGAGCCTCTCAGAGTGGCAGTGTCTCTCAGAAGTCAAGATGGGCAGAGGATCACCAATTCCCCCAATGCTGCGGCGCAAAATAGTGGAGCAATATCAGAAAAGAGAGAAAAATTGCAGAGTTTGAAGTTATCATCATATACAGTGCATAATATCATCTAAAGATTCAGAGAATCTGGAACAATCTCTGTGTGTAAGGGTCAAGGCCGGAAAACCATACTGGATGCCCGTGAACTTCAGGCCCTTAGACGGCACTGCATCACATACAGGAATGCTACTGTAATGAAAATCACAATATGGATTTAGGAATACTTCCAGAAAGCATTGTCTGTAAACACAATCCACCGTGCCATTCTCCATTGCCGGCTAAAACTCTATAGGTCAAAAAAGAAGCCATATCTAAACATAATACAGAAGCGCAGACATTTTCTCTGGGCCAAGGCTCATTTAAAATGGACTGTGGAAAAGTGTTCTGTGGTCAGACGAATCAAAATTTGAAGTTCTTTTTGGAAAACTGGGACGCCATGTCATCCAGACTAAAGAGGATAAGGACAACCTAAGTTGTTATCAGCGCTCAGTTCAGAAGCCTGCGTCACTGATTGTATGGGGCTGCATAAGTGCATGTGGCATGGGCAGCTTACATATCTGGAAAGGCACCATCAATGCTAAAAGGTATATCCAAGATCTAGAACAACCTATGCTTCCATCCAGATGTCGTCTCTTTCAGGGAAGACCTTGCATTTTCCAACATGACAATGCCAGACCACATACAACATCAATTACAACATCATGACTGTGTAGAAGAAGGATCCGGGTATTGAAATTGCCAGCCTGCAGTCCAGATCTTTCACCCATAAAAAACATTTGGCGCATTATAAAGAGGAAGATGCGACAAAGAAGACCTAATACAGTTGAGCAAATAGAAACCAGTATTAGACAAGAATGGGACAACATTCCTATTCCTAAACTTGAGCAACTTGTCTCCTCTGTCCCCAGACGTTTGCAGACTGTTATTAAAAGAAGAGGGGATGCCACACAGAGGTAAACATGGCCTTGTCTCAACTTTTTGAGATGTGTTGATGCCATGAAATTAGAAATCAACTTATTTTTCGCTTAAAATTATAGATTTTCTCAGTTTAAACATTTGATATGTCATCTATGTTGTATTCTGAATAAAATATTGAAATTTATTTTAGTTAAATAAACTTCCACATCATTGCATTCTGTTTTTATTCACAATTTGTACAGTGTCCCAACTTTTTTGGAACCCGGTTTGTAGATCCATGATTGTGATTGATTTCGAGGCAGCAATCAGATGAACTGAAAGATTCATGTGTGGAAAAACTTCAGTTAACCATATTGTCATATTTAATACAATCAGTAGCAGTACAGTTATAAAATTATATCAAATCAATCAATTATAATACTAAAATTATATTGAATCAGACTGAATAATAAAATAATTTCTGTGCATGTCAGGCATATACATGTTGCTACTTATTTCTTTTTTTTTTTACACATTCCTAATGTTTTTACTACTGTTTAGCGCCTTCCTCTCAGTAAGCTTAGGTAGCCTGGGTTTCAGATGTAAACCATGTTACTGAGTCTGAATTTAAGAGGTTTCTGAAGATGGAGCAGTTCAGGCCTCCTGAAAGTGCGTTCTCATGGTGGGACTTAAAAATCAACAAAGAAGAGATCAGTGTCATGGTTTTCCTTTTTTGCAATCCCACCTTCTGGGTCAGTGGCTATCTTAGCTGTGTTTCCGGGTTGTCCACCATCTTGGCATACTCCCTACATGAGAACGCAGTTTTCTCACTTTCTCGACCACCAAGTAGAGCCTGACCTTGCCCACTCTGTACTGCTCTGTGTTTGGAAATTAGATCTTTGTATATTGGATTTTGATTGTCTCTGCCTTGTGTTGTTGCATTTTCTATTGTGGATTATTGTGACTGTTTTAACCAGATTCCATCTTTGCCTGCTGTAACTGCTCATGTGTTCTACTCATAGATTTTTCTTGCTACTATATATCCTTTCATTATAACCCTTTTCCGCATTTTGCATTTGGGTCCAACCCGCCAGTGCCTGACAGTACCATCTGGCCAGCCATGGACCCCACAGATGCACAAAGCATGCAGAAACTTATGGGCCCAGACCACAACTGCCCACAATCGTCAGATTCAAAACCTTCAGTTCCCACTTCCCTGTCTCCAGTAGCGCCCATGCCGAGTCATCTTCGTAAGCCGCATCTCCCTCCTCCTGAATGCTTTGTGGGCAAACCCAGACAGTACAGGTCTTTCCTGACCCAGTGTGAGGTTGTGTTGGAGCTCCAGTGCATTCGCCGTTGAACTTCGAAAGATCTTTGACACCACCTCACCCCAGTTAGAGGCAGCCCCGGTCTCTGAATTTGCAGCAGAGACATTGGGCTTAACCCCACTGTGCTTTAAGGCATCTTCCTCTTGGGCCTTTCAGTCCGGCCACCAGGATTGGTCCTTTCCAGGAGCACTGTCCCATTGCTTGTGGAGATCCAGTCCTCAGTCCTTGTTTTATTACCCTATGCCATCTGTCTCTGACCAAGAAGGAGAAAAGGACAGGCAAGAGCCATACTTCCAACCCCGTCCAAACCTCTACCTAATTTCCAAGCTCAGGACAATAGTCCAAAAGTAACTTTTCTGCATCAGTTACATATAACATGTTTCTGAGCAATATTTGTAAGGTAGAAGAAGGTTGTTTTTGTAAAATTGTTTGTGATATTCAAAAGACAAGTTGCTGTCTAAAATAACATCCAGGTCATTCACTGTTGAACTAGTAGTTACAGTACATCCTTCTAAATGCAAAATAAATTGCTGGAGCTTCTGTGTACATGATTTTTAAATGATAAACAATATTTACATATACATTTGTGGCATTTAGCAGACACCCTTATCCAGAGCGATACAAAAGAGATTATAAACTTAATATAAATATAAGTTCATTCCACCACCTCGGTGACAGAACAGAGAAGAGCCATGAAGTTTACTTACCTCTCATTCTGAGAGAAGGTGGTACCAGTCGAGCAGTGCTGGAGGATCTCAGACAGCGTGGTGCAGTGCGAGATGTGATGAGGTCACTGAGGTAAGATGTGCTGGTTTATTTTTGGCCTTGTAGGCAAGCATCAGTGTTTTGAATCTGATACGTGCAGCCACTGAAAGCCAGTGAAGGGAGCGCAGCAGTGGGGTGGTGTGGGAAAACTTGGGCTGATTGAACACAAGTCGTGCAGCTGCGTTTTGGATCATTTGCAGTGGACGAATAGTGTTCAGGGGAAGGCCTGCCAGCAGAGAGTTGCAGTAGTCAAGTCTTGAAATGACAAAAGACTGAACAAGCACCTGGGCAGCCTGTATGGACAGAAATAGTCGAATCCTTAGGATGTTATAGAGAAGAAATCGACAAGAACGAGCAACATTAGCGACATGTGGGAAGAAAGACAGTTCATTGTCCATAGTTACCCCAAGGTTACGAGCAGTGGCTAAAGGGGAGAGCAGAGAGTCATGAAGTGTTATTTGGAGATCTTGACCTGGAGATGAATCGCCTGGGATGACCAGCAGATCTGTTTTGCTGGGGTTGAGTTTTAGTTGGTGAGCACTCATCCATGAAGATATGTCTGACAAGCATGCTGAGATCCGAGCGGAAGCTGTGGTATCTGATGGAGGGAAAGAAAAGATGAGTTGAGTGTCATCTGCATAGCAGTGATAAGAAAACCCATGTGAGGATATGACTTCACCAATGGAGTGGGTATAGAGGGAGAAAAGGAGGGGACCAAGTACAGAGCCTTGTGGGACACCAGTGGTGAGTCTGCACGGGGCAGATGTGGATCCCCTCCATGTTACCTGGTATGAGCGACCTTCCAGGTAGGAAGCAAACCATTTCCATGCTGTTACGCAGATACCAAGGCTCTTGAGGGTTGACAAAAGTGTCTTATGGTTGACTGTGTCAAATGCTGCTAAAAGGCCTAGAAAGATAAGTACACTCTTTTAAGAGTTTAATAATAGAAAGTTATGTTATTTAATTTTTTATTTATTTAACACACCTAGTTTACCTAGTCAAATAAGGAAGCAAACAATTGTTGCCACATTCATCTTTGTAAAAGAGGCATAAATGAAGCCACATACAAGATTGTTTATTGCTTTCTTCTGCTCCCCACAATGTTCCCCAGGATACTCTACATCAACCAAGGTGTGGACGGGGGACTACCAGGTCAAGACCCTGTCATGGCCAACACAACCTCCAAATCTGAACTCCATTAAAAACCTCTCAAATTTGATCAAGTGGTAAATAGGTGGTCACATGCCATCAAACAAGCTGGGCTGCTTACATTTTTGTACCAGGAGTGGCATAAAGTCACCCAACAGCATTGTGATTGGTGGAGAGCGGGCTAATTTGCATAAAAGCTGTGACTGAACATCAGGGCTATTCCACCAATATTAATTTCTGAACTCTTCCTAAATTAAAACATTAGTATTGTGTCGTTAAATATGAATATGTACTTGTTTCTTTGCATTATTTGAGGTCTAAAAAAACCTTAAAATGGCAATATGTGGGACAAATGTTTAATTGCAAAAAAGAAGTTAAAATTAAAGGCTAATTTTACTCAAACACATACCTATAAAAAGTAAAACCAAAGCAAATTATTATTTTTTTCCAGAGCTGTATTTACTGACATGTTCCTGTATTGAAAAAGAAGTTGTCAATTTATGACAGCAATGTAGAAAGTATTAAACTGGTTGATGTTCCACCTAAAATATATATAAATAATATATAATGTAGTACTTTTTTCATAAAAAAATAGGAAAGTCCTTGTTTAAATTCCAGTGCATGGGACAAAATGTGAAAAACTGATTCTAGATTATCATCAAGTATCAAGTAATATTACAATAAAAATATGTATTTTATTATTCTATTAATTATTGTACTTGTTTAATATTTGTAGTCCTATTGTTGTATTTACAATTATTGTCTATTTATTTCTGACTCATTTTTTGTTGCTCATGATCATTAGGTAACACTAAGTGCAAAATGAATTGTGTTATTGTATTACTGATTGTACTGCAGTTTTTGTTTCTTTTCTACTACATTCTGTTTGGGTGTAACTTGTTTTATGTGACATTTCACAATCAATTACACACATACACTCAAAACATTAAATATTTACTGACATGTAAATACTCCCAGTATCAAAGGTGGCAAAAGTACACATCCTTTACTTGAGAAAAAGTACAGATACTTATGTTTTAAAATACTCGGGTAAAAGTTGAAGTACTGATTATACTTTTTTATTGCAAAAAGTAGCAATCGTGCAAATAATGAAGAAAAATATGTAGCATATGTACAGCATGTTAATAAATATAAAGGCTATAGCAGTGCAGAGACGTGTGGACATCATTAAGAAGTACAGATAGATGTTCTAAGGTTATGACATTGAAGAGGAAATGTGCAGAAGTGGAAGGCTATAATATTATGGCATTTAAGAAATGTGCAAGCTGAATAAACAAGTCTACTGTGTATTTATATATATATATATAATCATAGACATTTTACAGATTTGAATGATGTTTTGTTTTTATCTGTACGATCAATAAAAACAGTAATTTAAGTTCGTTTCACTATTATGAGGGAAAAACCCACAAAACGCCACCCAGAGGGTTAATTGTGTAAATTTGGTGTTTGAATTGAGACTTGGCGCAGAAATAAAAGAAATGATTACTGATTAAAAATATTTTTCGGTGGAGTTTATTCATTTATTTTATATCTAAGTAAAGAAAAGACGTCGTGAATAAATGTATGTTGTGCTTAAGGATTTAATTTCGCTTCTTTTATATTTAGTTATTTATTTATGTATTTATATTTTTTATAAAAATGGTAAAAACAGAAATGCGCGCTAAACTGATTAATTAATTTAGTGCCGTTTAAAATCATTTTTATTTTGACAGCCTAATATATATAAATATATTAATACAAAACTAATAAAAAATGTTGTTACCTAATGAATGTGTCCAGGCGGAACATCCACATATAGAACACATGCAGAGAAAAGATGATGATGATGATGATGATGATGATGATGATGATGATGATCAGGAATGTCTCTGTTCTCAGTCATGTTTACATCACTGACTCCCTCTGTCTCATCCACTTTAACTTTACTTCTTACTGCCTTCTGCCTGCTGATTCTTAGCTTCGTAAACTAGTCTACATCTGTGGTGAGTGAGAGTCAGGACTTTATACACCAGTGGATTGAAAAAGACGCGCAGTGACAGAAAATCGGTTGTTTGGCTGAAATCAGCGAGCAGTGAAAAAAAAAATGTACATTTCACCAAATCAATGAACTAAAACTAAAGTAACAAGACTCTTTTTAAAATGTAAGAAGTAGAAAGTACAGTAAAAGTAATAAGTTATAATTTAATAAGTAATAAGTCTGAAAAATAAATAGTGAAGTAAAGTACTGATACCAGAAAAATCTACTTAAGTACAGTAACGAAGAATTTGTACTTTGTTACTTCCCTCCTCTGCCCAGTATTATAAACAATGTTTACTGACAGTTTTGCATTCATGACAGCGATGTTGAAAATGCAAAACTGGGTGTTGCTCCAACTACAATATTTACTATCAACATCATCTCTGGATTTTAATAGAATTCTAAACACCAGATAATCCCACAATCTTGCATCAAGATGTCACAATTATTTAAGTTTCTATTTACAAGAACAACATTTTTGAGGTAGGAGGATACTGAGCACATCCATATAAAAGTGGTGTTAATCGAATCCCAGTCATCAGAACATACCTGCTCAGCTCAGTTATATAATTTCAGCTATTTTGCTTGGTTGTTTGATCCACACTCCACAATGAATCCAGAGCAGCCTAAAGAGGTAAGGAGAAACTAGAATACTTGTTTTGGGGGGGATATTTAATGTGCTATTAATTCTAAATAGTGTTTCATATTACACTTTATACTTAAAAAAAAAATTTGAAAGTCTTTGCTAAAAGCCCAGTTGATGGGAAACTTGTGAAAACTAGTCTTAAAAAAAAAATGATTATTGTTTATTGAACTACTGATTATTCACATGTAAAGCTCTTCCTTGTAGGAATTTAAAGAAAGACAAAATTCATGGGGAACCCCGGAGCTCTTCCTTGCAGGACAGCATGTGAGTTTACAGAGTCTGAAAGAAAAAAGAATACAGAATACATACTTAGGAAAGAATATCACACCCTACCCAAGTCCAGTCGAGTTCTGGGTTTCAGATGTCACCCATGTTACTGAGAAATCTGGATTTGAGGGGATAATGAAGTCAGAGGCTTTTAAGCCTGGAAAAGAAAAGTTCTCCTGGTGGAGCTTAAAAATCAATGAAAATGAAATACGTGAAGCAGAACAACGCTACATGGAAAGAAATGATGTGCTGGAACCATTTCTGAAGAAGTTCACCACATCACCTGCATTCAAACCAGAATCTCGCTTTGGTAATTATCGCTTCACATTTCCCCTCACTGATCTGATGAAATGGTACAAAGAACAGAACTGTGGAGGAAAAGAGCCGGTCCTCAGAGTGCACGAGACTGTCATCTACAAACAGAAGATTATGTACACCGTGCTGATACACAGTCCTGAGGATGACAAGCGTTTTGGAAAATACCCACTTCTTGAAAATAGTGAGTGTGTTAACTATCAGGATGGAAAGATTGTGTGGCAAGCACAAGCTATTTGTGAAACCCACTCCTACCAGTTTATATCAGGAACAGCAATAAAGATTGACAAATATCCTGATTATTATGTCTGGGATCAGGTTTGTTTGGTCTTTTACTTGCCACATCATAAAACCCTGAAAATCTCAAGAGGCGACCTTGAAAACTCCTTCAGTCCCTGTAAACTGTTGACAAACAAGTAGGACAACAAGACTCATGAAGAATACCTGGAAGAAGTAAAGAAAGTGTCAAAAAAGCAGGAGAAAAAAAAACTAAAGAAAGAAAATGAAAGATATATAATAATTCAAAGTAAAAAGATTTGGGAAGCATATTCATGAGTATAAAGTTTTATTTCCCTACATGAGATTTAATATTCATATCTAACTTCTAACAGTTTGGGGGGGAAAAAATTGCAATAATTTTCAGTTAAATTCTTTTACAATGTGTTATCATGTGATTTCTGATGATTTTATTTTATTTTTTATGGGTCCACAAATGATAATACCAAAGTAACAGAAGAAAAATATAATTGTGTTAATCATTAATCTTTTGATATGGTTACACCCTAATGACTCGTTCTTTTTTTTAATTGTTTATTCATTTTATCTGGTTTTACTTTTTTCAGTCATATCAATTCTTACCCCTACTGTGTTTTATATAATCAAGCATGTCTCAAGACTTGTTGTTTTATACCAAATTCTGATGTCTAAGCTAATCATTTTGGAAATATGATTTGGTTGTGGTATATATTATTTGTTCTCTGAATAAACTTTGGAAAGAGAATCTTTGCTATCTGACTCACGTTATTTGTGCCTCATGGCAACTTTTTCAATACATTCAAGTGTGTACAAAAAGAATTAGAGTAAGAATCTCTGATTTTATTCTTTAGTTAAAAATAATTTAGTATAGATTCTGTAGCTAGATCTGCTTGGTTTTGGTTGGTGGGAAGAAACCGGACACCTTTGTACACACCTGAGTTCGTATAGCTTGCCGTGCAGTAGATTAAGGGTTGTGAGCTGAAATTAAATGTTTCATTATACTAAATTGTATTATATTAAAATTAAAGTGGCCGTGGTTCCCCTCATCTATGATTTATACTTATACTTACCAGGCACACCATTCTGACCACTAATAAGGCATACCATTATGATTAGGGATGAGCGAGTACAGCATTATCTGTATCTGTATCTGTTAACCATTGTTCGGTACGTACAATACAGTACTTCAGGGAAGGAAAGTGAAGCAAAAAATTGCTTGTCGTTTTTGATTAATGTTATTTATTATTAACATTTGTTTATCAGCATTAACATTAAAAGTAATACACTTTTATTAAATTGAATATTAAATTAAGTCAATAATCAAAATAAATTGTCACAAATGCAATTGATTGAATCAAATAAAATCAATGAAATATTTGTATTAAATAGTTTACATTTGTTAGACCCATTTGGGTAATACAGTCAGTCAAGGAAAACTTTTTTTTTTTTTTTTTTTTAAGTTTTCCAAAGTGGTTAAAGTTGAAAATGATTTCAATTAAAAAAATTTGAGGCTTTGTTCATGAACATTGTTCCAGAGAGCCGGAAAGTAAATAAACACCAGGCGGACTCACCTACACTCATCTCATTAAATATGTACATGTTTATGGTATTGAAAATAATGTTTATTTACAGTTTTGAATTTATGACAGCGATGTAGAAAATACAAAACTGGGTTTTGCTCCAACTCAAATATTTACTTTCAGTTTCTATTTACAAGAACATCGTCTTACAGGTATGGGAGGAGACACAGCAGATGATATAAAGGGAGAGTTGCTTCAGTTTTAATTTACAAAAACATCGTCTGAAAGTTATTGAAGAGACATAGCATTGAATATTAAGGTAGGTTTCTGCTATTTTGCTTGTTTGTCTGATCCACACTCGCTATGACAATTATCGCTTTACATTTCCCCTCATGGAGCTGATGAAAAAGAACAGAACTGTGGAGGAAAAGAGCCAGTTATCAGAATGCATGAGACCATCACCTACAAGCAGGAGATTGTGTACACCGTGCTGATACACAGTCCTAAAGATAACAAGAAGTTTGAAAAATACCCACTTCTTGAAGCTAGTGAGAGAGTTTGTTATAGGGATGGAGCGATAATCTGGAAAGCACAAGCCATTTGTGAAACTCACCATTACCAGTTTTTTTCAGGAGAAGTACAACCGGTACAAGATCGTGCAGAGTTTTACGTCTGGGATCTGGTTAGTTTAGTCTTTCACTTGCCGAAACATTCTAAACCATGTAAAGCTCTGAAAATCAACAGGAGACGCCTTATAGAAGCCCTCAAGGCCTGTGAGCTTGACATCATTATGCGTTCAGTGTGTTCCAATATCATAGAGAACCATAACTCAACAGCGAAATTGAAAGTGAGTGAATTGAAAAAATGATTTTCTAATCATTTGTAATCTGAACTTCTGAAATTTGATGTAACATGACTTATGTAATGACTGTAATCTGATTTAAAAAAATTTATATTTTGTACTTTCTGATATCTGATGAAATAAAAAGATCATGAATGCTGTGTGACTTTATTTTGTTTTTGTTTTTTATTCAACACACGTCCAGCATTCTTCATTAAAAAAAGACTAAAACTAAGGACAAAACTAATAAAAGACAAAACTAATAAATTAACTAATTAAAGCTTAATAAACTTTCTTTCGGCTTCTCCCATTAGGGGTCGCCACAGCGGATCATCCGCATGTTTGATTTGGCACATGTTTTTACGCTGGATGCCCTTCCTAACGCAACCCTCCCCATTTATCTGGGTTCGGGACCGGCACTAAGGCTTGTGCACCCCTAATGGCTGGGGTTGGTTCCCTGACCGGGGATCGAACCCAGGCGGTGAGAGCGCCGCATCCTAACCACTAGACCACCAGGGAACCTTAATTGAAGCTTAATGTTCCACATAAAATATTTACTGTCAGTTTATATTTACAAAACATCATCTCACAGGTATGGAAGGAGACAGCACATGATATAAAGGTAGCATTAATAAGTGTAAATCACATAAAGAGTTTTTAATAAAGAATATTCCACTCCAACCCAACCTCAGCTAAGTTCTGAATTTTAGAAGTAGCCCTTTTTACTGGAAAAGTCTGGTTTAGAGGGGATACTGGAGTTGGAGATGTGCAAGCCTGGATAGTTCTCATGGTGAGGCAATGAAAACAAAGAAGAAGAACTCAATGAATAGAAATAATTTCTCAAGAAGTTCTCTATGATGCCTTGAATTTTTTCAAGAACATCTCACAACGACAAGATCCAGTTCTCCAGAGTGTATGAGACCATCATCTACAATAACAACATTTCTGACATATGGGAGATGCACATGCATATAAAAGTAGCATTCATGAAATACCAGTCTTCAGAATACAGTCAACCACCAATAATTCGCGGTTCGGAAATCGTGGCTCAGAAAATTCGCGGGTTAGTAGTATATTAGTAGTAGATTATCCTAAAAATCACTGGAACCTGCAGCAGGACAGAATGTTAATGAATGTTAGGAATAACATTTTAAATTATGTTTTTACTAAAATAAATTTGATACAATTTTAAAAACACATTATTGTATTAAAACGACATAATGTCTAGATGAATTCACTAATGTACCATAGGGGCCGCGGGGTGTGTGTCTAAAATTTGCAGATTCGCAGGGTCTTAGAACGTAACCTGGGGGACCACTGTATACCAGCTTAACCCAATTATTTAATTTAAGATTGTGCAGAGTTTTACGTCTGGGATCAGGTTAGTTTAGTCTTTTACTTGCCGGAACATTCTAAACCATGTAAGGCTCTGAAAATCCCCAGAAGACGCCTTATAGAATCCCTCGTGGCCTGTGAGTTTGACATCATAAATCTCTCAAGGTGTCATAATGTAGAGAACCGGAACTCAAAAGCAATTGATTGATTGATGTGAAGGCAGTGGTTAGATGAAATGAAGGTTCAAGGATTCATGTGGATTATATATATATATATATATATATATATATATATATATATATATATATATATATATATATATAATTAAAAAAATGATTCAAGTCGTAATTTTCCACAGAATTCTACAAACAATACCCCATACTGACAACATAAAAGAAGTTTGGTTGAAATCTTTGCAAATGTATAAAAAATACAAAAATAACAGCCTTTGCTAAATACTACAAGCTTAGCACAGCTATTTATTGGGCAGTTTCTCCCATTCATCTTTGCAGAACCTCTTAAGTTCCATCAGGTTGGATGGGGAGTGTCGGTGCACAGCCATTTTCAGATCTCTCCAGAGATGTTCAATCAGGTTCAAGTCTGGGTTCTGTCTTTGCTGCTTTGTGTACAATTCTCTCATACCGACCACTGGATGTTCAACGTGGCACCTCATGGCAAAGACTCTCTGAGGATTTCAGAATTAGAATTGTTTCTCTCCACAAAGATGGCAGAGGCTATAAGAAGACCAGTAACACCCTGAAACTGATTTATAGTATAGTGGCCAGGGTCCTACAGAGGTTCCACTCAGAACAGGCCTCGCAAGGATCAATCAAAGAAGTTTAGTCCTCATGCTGTGCATCAGGTGCAGAAGCTGCTTCAAAAAAACAGATGCATAAGTGCTGCCAGCATTGCTTTATAGACTGCAGAAGCGGAAGGTCAGAACAACCTAGAGATAAACACACTCAAAACTGTGGAGATAATAGTGGACTTTAGGAAACACCCCTCAACACTACTCCCCCTCACAATATCCAACAGCCCTGTGTCATCTGTGGAGACCTTCAAGTTTCTGGGCACTACCATTTCCCAAGACCTGAAATGGGAGTCCAACATAAACTCCATTCTCAAAAAAGTCAAGCAGAGAATGTACTTTCTATGCCAATTAAGAAAATATGGTCTACCACAGGAGCTTTTGATGCAGTTCTACCCTGCAGTCATTGAATTGGTCCTGTGCTCATCCATCACCATCTGGTTTGGAGCAGCAACAAAACAGGACAGGAAAATACTGCAACACACAATTAAAACAACAAAAAATGTAATTAGTGCTCCCCTGCCCACTCTCCAGGACTTGTACTATACAAGAGCCAGAAACTGGGAAGAAAAAATCACTACTGACTCTTTACACCCTAGACACAACCTTTTTCAGCTCCTCCCTTCTGGCAGGCGCTACAGAACTCTGTTTACCAAAACTTCCAGACACAGGAACAGCCTCAATAATAACTCACTATAATTATATTCTCTGCTTCATATCTATAAGTACTGCCTTATAAGAACTGTCAGTCATCACATCATCCGAAATTGAGTGGGTGTCAGGGCACGTGAGGCAAAAGCAACAAGGGCACCATGCTGAAGACATACAGCGCCCAGTCCATGATGGGATGCGTCAGCTGAAAGAACAACAGGTTTAGTAACATCAAATTATTGCAGAACTAGGGTATTGGATATTTAGTTTCTGGAAGGCAGAGTTCTGCAATTCCTGCCATAACCATTGCTTTAATAGAGCATGTAAAGGTCCTTTGACATCAATATAATGTGGAATGAACTTTGATAGAGAGTTTGTAAGGCCCGTTGCAAGGCCTGTTTGTCATCAGGTTTTGGCATTTGGCGGATAGCTATAGTCTTGTCAGGGTCAGGTTTGATGCCGTGAGCAGTCAGGAGGTGGTCTACATAGGAGACAGAGGGGACACGAAATTTGCACCTGACAGGGTTTAGTAGCATGTTGCTGGCACGTGTGGCAAGGATTTTGTAAAGTACCTGTTTTAGTCGTTCATCGTGTTGCGATACACTGGATCTATACATATCCTTACAGAGCCATCAGCTCTTGTCTTGCTGGTGTAACGGTGTGTAAAATAGTTAAATTAATGCATAAATGGGGACAGCGTTATCTGTCTGTTGCGTGATGGCATTTAGCATGTGAAATAGGGACCCCCCACAGCAAATATAATGAGACTATGCTGTGGAAGTTTCTTTTAATTCTCCATGCGGGTTCCCTTATTTCCTGTTCTCCATTGTGCAGCTCAGCAGAAAGGACTGCCTGGGCAAGACCGTCACACTGGGTTATGACCTGAAGTCCAGCAGACACCTTGCAACACACTGCACTCCCACAGCAATCTCTATTGGTCCAGCAGAACCACCATTTCCTTAATAAATTGCAAAACCCATTTTTTGACAGAGCAAAGCAATGGTGCCTTTACGATATCTGACAAAAAAAAAGAGGAATCAGATAAAGTAATCGAACACTTTCTCTCACAGTTTTCTTTTTCTTTAGTTAAAAAGATTTGGTTTACATTTAGAATGGATCTCAACAACTTGGACATTTAGTATAGTCATCCTTCTATCTGCTTGGACTTGGATAGTGGAAGGAAAGCGGACGAACTGGACACACACCTGAGTTTTTGAGCTAGACACGTAGTAGATCTAAATGAGTCAGAAAATGTTTTATTTGTTTGTATTTTCAGAAATTGGTTAACTGATTTCAGCACGATTCAGCACCTAAAAAGAAATATCAGGTATATTATATGAACTTCACATACAATATTTAACGTCGATAACAAAGCTAATCAAGTCAAGTCAAGTCACGTCAAGTTTATTTCTATAACGCTTTCCACAACAGACATTGTCTCAAAGCAGCTTTACAGAAATCTAGAGTTAAGGTGAATGGTGTGCATTTATCCCTGATGAGCATCTGTGGCAACTGTGGCAAACTCCCTTAGATGTAATGAGGAAGAAACCTTGAGAGGAACCAGAATCAAAAGGGGAACCCATCCTCATTTGGGTGACATCAAGAGTTTGATCATAAATCTTTCAACAATACAGAACACCGGAAAGTGAGAACTAACATGAGCACTGGAGTGTAAGATTATAAGTAATGTTCTTTCTACAGTCTTATACAGTCTTTATAGTTATAAAACCAGAAGCTACTGAGCTCAACATTTGTGATCATCACAGATCCAGCACCAGTTTCTCCATGCCAGAGACTTTAAACACTCCAGGAAGTCCAATGTCAAAACTCCACACATGTAGTGGGATCCATTTGGCACTGGTACGTCTCTAGATGGTTCGGGATGTTTGCGAGTTCGGCATCTACTTCTTTAAAGGTCCATAATCTTCATGAGGTGGAACGTGACTGGAGCTGGCCAACCTCAGGATGTCTCGGGATGGGCAGCTGAAGATCAATTCAACCTAAAGCAAGTTTTATCAAGTTAAAGCAGAGTTTGGCTAAACTTTTTCTATAAAGGCCCAAAAGTCTAATTTGATTGAGCGCCATAGATCAAAATGAAAGGTTTCATTATACAAAATTGCATTAAATTAAATTTATTAAATCATTTATGAGATATATTCATAATCATAAAATTTTGCAATAAATAAAGAGAAGCATGACACTGTAATCTACATAATTAATGCATATTTATTTTCGAAGTTTTGTAGTTCAGTAAATCTTAAAGCACAATAAAAACATAGAACACCAATCCCATTTATAGTACAGTAGAGGTAAATGCCTAATACAGCTATCTATGATATAAACAATAAAGTTGCTTATATCCGTGACCTCTAATAAGAGACTTGAAACTGCTCCCTATTTTCCAAGAGTTCTTCCAAATTGTGCCACAACTGACTTACTGACAGAATCGGGATATGATGCAGATGAGAGTCAGTCAGTTTTTATGCACTTATTCGTGTTCATCAGACTAAAACTCTGCTTACAGAGGGGATCACTGCAAAGTTTCTTCAGTTTAAAAAATTGTAAATGTTAAATTATAAAAGAAGAATAGTGTAAATGGGAGCAAGTGTAAATAAGCGATTACCACGGACCAACTTTGGTCCACAGGCCCTCGTCTGGGCATCTCTTAGTTCAAGCTTTGTCCTTTTTATAGACTTCAATGACATATAATTTAATCTAATGTTCTTCAAAAACATAAATAACAATGCCAGGGGGAAACTTGTGCTACATTTGATAAAACTGCAAATATTTGAGACAGATGAGTGACACTCTTATGGGCTTTTAGAAATCAAAGCAGGTACTAAGTGTCCAGATGGGTTTTAAGCCCAAAACAAAACACAAAAAAGTGTAGTTTTGCACACTGAAATGTACATTTGCGTAAGAAAATTTTAGCTTGAAACGTCAACCAACATGTGTCCTGTCCCTTCCAATATGGCGGACGTGGTGACGTAACATCCGCTGGATTTTTTTTCCATTAGCAAAGGAAGACTGTGGCATGCTGGGAAAAGAGACCTATTTCAGAGGTGTCCAGAAATGAAGTTCAGCCTCTAATTAAAGACTGTAGCGATAAGCGAAGTGCATGAAAACGCATTATTGAAAATGTCGGCGTTGTATCTGAAAGCTAAATGAAGGTAAGGTTGCATTTCTGCTCTTGCTAGGTGACGTTCACTAGCCGGAATGCTAACATGTATAATGGTTGCAAATGAACGAAATAGTTTAGTTATTGAATTTGACAGTTCGTTGTTTAACTTGACATTTTCCCGTGAAACGTTTGCGAGCATTTGTTTTTGTTGTGCATTTCTTCATTGTGACGAGCTAGCGAATTACTTTGACTGTTATGGTTTTTTTTTTCCCTATTCGTATTCCGGCAAGTTGGTTAGACCACTTCCTCGTTTTGGACACGGTTGGAAATCTTGTCCAATCGAATCGCAAGAAACGCACTCTAACCAGCCAATCACGGCTTAGGAGGCGGGATTTGTCTGAATACGAGTGCAGGGTTTTTGACAATATTTTGTAAACAGGAGACTGTTGGTATTTCCGTAACTAAACCTTATTTTGTGGTGTATTTGTATATTTTTGGGGGGAGTTTTGCTTCAGAAAGCATTTTGAAGAGAATAAAGCGTGCTAATGATCTAATTAGGGTTGGGCTTCACACTATTGTATTTATGATACAGAATACTCTTAATGCCCATGCCTGTCCTATATATCTCTGTGTGTGTGTGTGTGTGTGTGTGTGTGTGTGTGTGTATTTATATACAGCATGTGGGTGTGTGTGGGTCTCACAGGGTAGATTATTTTCATTTCAACAATAGTGTGTGTGGCGTAGTGGAACATCATTGCACAACTATAATACAATATACTTTTTTTCCCCTTACGAACAACATTAATTCTGCATTGTTGATTTAAATTGATTTAAGCTATTATTGTCATATGTATAGGAAACAGTCTGTTGTATCAGCTGTCCCCGATCAACCACCAGCAGAGGGGCGTGGATCATTTGGTATTGGGCCACAAAGAAAGAAAAAAACATCTACATTATTTTATTTCTCTTTTAATGTTGTTGCAAAGTTGAAGGCCCACATTTGTACAGGATTTGGATGTTGTAGCATGGAATTTTCCATTCACTTGAACTAGGAGACCCAATACTTTTGGTAATATAGTGTATGAAAAAAAAATCATAAGATAAACCTTTTATTCTTCCCACAGTGTGAAAATTTGTGTTATAGCAGCAAAGAAAAAGAAATGTGCAAATATATAAAATAAAAAGTAGAAACATAATACAGTTTTAAATTATTGTTATTGCACATTTGTTGTTGTTGTTATTATTGCACAGTTAAACACAATAACAGTGTATATTATGGTGATCGGTTCACTGGGAGCAGATTGTAAAGTCTGATAGCAGCAGGGAGAAAATACTTTCTGTATCACTCCTTCAGACACTGAGAGTGTAACAGTGTGTCACTGAAGGAACTGCTCAAAGATGAAACTGTTTCATACAGGAGGTGAGAGTCTTTCTCCAGGAATGATCATTGTTTAGTCACCATCCTCCTTTCTCCCACCTCCTGTACAGTGTCCAGGGGAATTCCCAGGACTGAGCTGCATCAGCTTTTCAAGTCTCTTCTTGTCTGCTGTAGAGACGCTGCTGCACCACCAGACCACACCATAAAAAAATGACTGAGGCCACCACAGATTCAAAAAAGGTCTTCAGTAGCACGCCCTGCAGTCCAAAAGACCTTTTTGTTATAAATTGCCTCAGTATTATCTGTCCAGTCCAGTTTGCTGTACAGACGAACACCCAGCTCTTATCTGGAGGCAGCTCCGTTAGCACCAGTCCACAAAATTCTGGATCAGTCCTCTGTACTCTCTGTCATCATCATTCAAGAACAGACCGACGATGGTAGAATCATCAGATAACTTCTGCAGGTGACAGGTTGCTGAGCAGAACATGAAGCCTGCAGTGTAGACGGTAAAGAGGAACGGGGCAAGAACCGTTCCCTGTGGGGCTCCAGTGTTGCAGACAACCACGTCAGACTTACAGTCACAAGTCCTCACATACTGTGGTCAGTCTGTGTGGTAATGCAATATCCAGTCTGACAGATGATGGTCCACTCCCATGTACACCATCTTCTCTCTTCGGACTGCAGGTAGGATGGTGTTAAAAGCACTAGAGAAGTAAAAAAACATGACTCACAGTGCTCCCAGTCTTTTTGATGAGAAATTGAGAAATTCTTGGTATACAGTTTTACTAAAAAAAATTTATACCTGATTAGCGAGTTAGAGGTGATGGAGGTGAGGGTAAAACTCTGACACGATATAAGGAACAACACTAAAAAAGGGAACCCGTTCCTACCTGCGTGATACCTGAAAGTGCAATTCTAAATATTTCTCTTCGGTACCTGTGCACTTTTGGGTCACTTTCGTATCTCAGAAATTCGTTATAGTTTTTACACTAACTCTGTTTTGTTATAAATTGGTAATTGATGGCGATTCGATTGCTAAAATCTTCGTATCAATTGCAGTTCAAAGCCATCTTCATGGTATCATCTACACTAATCTGTAGCCAGAAGTGGAGCAGCACAAATCTTCATTCACTTTTACATACACGGGATTCAGGTGATTATCGATTGCCCAAGAAATAAAAAAGTGTCAGGAAAACATTCCCCATATCGTTTCAGTGCCCCCACCAGACAAGATGTGATCTACAACCAGACCAGCTCTTATAACAACAACAACAACAATAATTATACGATAATCAAAGTGACTAATATCACCGAGATTATTTTTTCATTTTGATGTTTGATGAGATGATTACATGCAGCTTTTGCTTCGCTCAGGAGCAGATTTTCAAGGCACGACTAGATTAGAAGTCCGATTTGCACAATCAGCGTGACTAGAATGAAAGTGCTTGATGTGGATAGATAAATAAATATAGTATAATGGCTTGTACCAACATTATCACAGGTAAGTAAACTTTGTGTATTTGCGTAATAAACGGTCCACTCCAAACTCTTTCACAACTGAGCCACACCTTTTTAGTTGATGTTTGAATTTGATTTGTGTTATATTTTGAATTAATTTGTGCGTGAATGTTTGCCCTGATTTGATTTGATTTGATTGTAGTTTTCTGGTTGTTTTTTTTTACCCAGCAAGCAGAGGCAAGAACATATAAATTAGGGTGGGTAATGACATGACAACAATTCACTTGATTTGACACTGGATTTGTAAATTAAATATATTGAGTAGGGGGAAAAATAAGAGGCAGGTTTTTTTTTTTATTTATTTATTTAATTTTTTGAAGCAGTCGGGTAGATTGAGTTTCAGGATCTGTGAGGACAAAGAGACAGATCAGTTTACCTAGGATCAGTTTACCGTTCTCTTTCTAATTGTGTGTGTGCGTGTGTGCTTTTTTAGCAGCCACATAAGTCATCAAATTCGAAAAAAAAAAAATCTGTCCAACTGGTAAATTTGAGGAAATCACATTTTTACATTTTAAATCTATTTATTTAAATAGATTATACCATTCTTATCAGAACTAGACAACCCCCCCCCCATTTTTAATTTTTTTAAAACAATTGTTTAAATATTTGATTGTACATCGTGCCTCATTAACACGTATCACTGTATATGACACCCGATGAAGCACAAGCTCTAAAAACACTTAGACAATGGGTGTCCACCTTAGCTAGTAAATAATAAATAATAAATAATAAATAGGTAAAGAAATGAATAAATTGCGCTGTTCTCATTCATCGCCCCCCAACTGGGCTGATGCATGCTTCCTCTGAGTCACAAACACAGTGAGACGAGCTCTCTTTCTTTTCAAACTTCTGCTCGCGCCGTCTCATGATTGGCTATGAGAGAGAGGATCTTATTCGAAATGGCATCGTGATTAGTTTGCTTCTCCGCTCACATTTGAAAATGAACAAAAAAACGAAATAAACCCATTCTGAGCGCTTCTTCGTTATATATTTAGCCGATACTTTTCACCAAAGTGGCTTGCATTAGACGACCTGTAATTACTGCTGATCCTCCCCGGCCTTATTTAATTAGCTTTTCTCATCCAAGCTGGAGGTGGAACCTTTAAATAAGGGATAATCCACCGCTGTGTGCATTACACAATTTTAAGGTGAATAACCACCTGAAATGAAGCAGAGTGCATTAAAAAATAGGGTGTAACACCTCACACCAAGCCATAGATTATCATGAACAGGGTTGCTCAGTAGCTCCTGGTTTCATAACCTTAAATTACTGTTTAAGACTGTAGAAAGGACATTAGTCTTAATTCTACATTCTGGTGCTCTCTGGGGTTTTGTATTGTTTTTAAGATTTATATTCACACTCTTGATATTATGCAAATGAGGATGGGTTCTCCTTTTGAGTCTGGTTCCTCTCAAGGTTTCTTCCTCATAACATCTAAGGATGTTTTTCCTTGCCACAGTCGCTATGGCTGCTCATCAGGGATAAACACACATCGTTCACCTTAATTCTTAAATTCTGTAAAGCTGCTTTGAGACAATGTGTTCATTGTGAAAAGAGCTATAGAAATATAATATAATATAAACTTGACATGACTTATACCATGGTTTAAGCAGTAATTGATTTTTTATTGCAAATCCCATTAAATGGATAAAAGAAATGGTACATTTTTACTAGTTGTTTGATAACCTTGTTTCTTCCTGCTGGAAATCAAACACTGAGTTACAGTGCGATTAGATTTCATTTATTCAAATGACTGAAAATCAAGTACTTAGTGAGAGAGATTGTGCATGTGTGTGCCTGCTGCTTCAGTTGTTTCACTCTGCCAATGATTGTAACTGCAGTTTACTATATATACTGTATGTAACTATTTATAGTGTGTTCAAAAATTTTCAGCCAATCAAAAGTAAGTATTCAGATACATCATGGGTTAAAACAAACATATAGTTCTTAGTTAGGAATTGTTCTAGCTGAGAAGATGCAGATTATTTGTATGATATGCTGATGAAATGTACATAAGGTGAACTATATGAAGCAGTAATTAACCAAGCAAATTATTATGTGAGCTGAAACATTCACTTCCTGTTCTGAAAAAGCAGCTTCCTCTTAATTTTAATTCAGGAAAGACTACTCTTAAGGGTGTGGTGTTTTTTTTTTTGTTAGTTTTTTTCCCCCAGAGCCTGCAGTAGCATCTGTGATTCCTAGCTTCTACATTCTAGCAAGCAAAATGACAAAATTACAATATTGTGGCCTGGTGTTTGGGATTTACAGCATAGATAGCTATAACCTTACACTGTCCCGAAACATCTGGTGCCTCAGAATGTTAGCAATTCTTTTGTCTACGTCAACCACAAAGATCTGCTCCCTTTTCTGACTGTAATACAAGCTGATTGTGATAACCTCATTACCCAGTGGTTACACAATGGTCAGGTAACATGGCTGTACGTTTCTGTCCTTTGACCAGTGAACATGTGTGTAATGGTTAAACTGACCAGCATACAGTTTACCAATGAATATGGGAACTTGAATAAGAGCACTCAATTTGAAACATGTGATTTGTATACTTTCTTGTTATTTGGTCATTTTGAAAGGTTAATGGTTGGGTTCCACACTAATCTCAAATAGGTTAGTGTTTAATAGGAGAAACACAATTTCAGTAGTCTTAAAGACATGGTATAATAGACAGGTTTGTCTGTTAATGAAACAAAATCATTTCCAACAGTATCCAATGTCCCATTAATAGGAAATACCGTAATTTCCGGATTATTTAACACACCCAAATATAAGCCGCACCCACTGAATTTGACAAAGATTTTTATTTTGAACATAAATACGCCGCACCTGTCTATAAGCCGCAGGTGTCTACACTAAAACTAATGAACTTTACACAGGCTTTAACGAAAGACAGTGTCTGTTACACGGCTTGTATCTAAACAGTAGCTCACCAAGAAAGTCATTGTTCACTGTCTTCCTCCTTCCTTTCACAACTATTTCTCTCAAGAGTTTTCTTTAGGCATCGTCGTGCGTTTAAAAATCATCGTGAAGCTTTTCTCCCGATGCCGTGCAGCTCAGAACACAGGTGAAGTGTGTTTTTTCATGCCCGGTTGTTTTCAGCGTGACGAATGATTCGCATTTCATGTTGACAGTCCGAGTGAGCGGCAGGTCAAACGTCAGAGGAACATCATCCATATTTATGATGTGGTGCGGCCCGATTCAGTGGGAGCGCATCTGATTTAATATAAAGAGTTTCATTGGTTCACCTGAACCCGTTCTGCAATTTCATTTGTCTAATGTTATGGGGCTCAGTTTTTTGGCTTGAAGTTTGTGAAACCGGGAAAAACCCAGGAAAAATCCATAAATTAGCCGCTTCATTGTTTAAGCCGCGGGGTTTAAAGTGTGTGGAAAAAGTAGCGGCTTATAGTCCGGAAAATACGGTAATAGGAAATATAGTGTAGACGTAATGGATTGGTTGGTGTCCTGGGCAGGATGGGGATAGAAATGGATGGAATGGATATTATTATTATATACAGAATAATTGTCCAGAATGATCTAGAATGTAAAGAGTGGAGCAGAACTGCATGATGATTACTACAGTAGAATCAGAAAAGATTTAGTTCAACAGGTGTTGAAGGCCTGGAGGTTTTTTTTGCTTATTGACACTGTAGTCCACTGATGTCGCTATTTCATAGAGTATGACTAGTTGACATTGGTGTTAAACATTATTCAAGGTTACTGATGTAAAATATCGTAATACTTGTTGTCTTAAAAGTAATAATTGCACAATAAGTCTGCTCACAGCATCTAATCCAGACTCAGAGGTTCTTTTATTTTTATTTTTTTTGTGGGTTCTGTGTCCTCTAGGTGACACTAGAGGATCATGGAGCCTGACATCGTCCGCATGTACTCCTCCTCTCCGCCTCCTCTGGATGAGGATGGAGAGGAGGAAGATGAAGACGACTTTGGTGAGTTCGGAGGGTACTGCTGCGGCGTGTCCTCCAGTTTGAGCCTCTCCGAATATGACATGCCGTCCGCTTTTGATCAGTCGTGTGAGGCGGATTCCTCGCCTCCTGACCTACACAGCAGCACATTCATACAGAGGGCCGATCAGCCACGGAAAGACTCTGCAGTTAAAGAATCGGAAAAAATAACCAAGACCCAGGAAACGCCAAATCAGGATTCACGGCTATGTGAGAATGATGTCGATTGTGAAAATAAAAAAGTGGAGGTATTGAAAGTCCTCCCCAATGGTCCTTTAGCCCCTACCTCACAGAAGGAGCTCTCGCTTGTCTTAAATGTAGAGAAGCAAAGCACTTTCGAGCTTCAGGATTTCAAACCCAGTGGCAAAGATGAGCCGAGTGACAACCCAAACACAGATCAAGTGGGGCACTGCCTTAGTAATGGACCCATCACAATTTGCACTGATAAAGATTTAGATAAGCTTACAGAAACAAGCACTAACAGCACTGAAGCTGTTCTAGCTAGAGCAGAGGATTCCAGTACAGGAACTAACCAAGCTGCTGGAGCAAATGTTTCAGACGATTCTGATCATTCATTGAGGTATAACATCTCCCAGAGCAATGCGTCTGAGACTAGAGACACTCTAGCAGGAGGCACTCAATTCCCTGAAGTGGCAGGTGAGAATCAGCGCAACAAGGAAAAGCTGGAGATTGAACAAATGGAAGAAGATCCACGGTTTAGTCTTGATGGACTTCCCATTGCTTCTGGAATAAAGATTCAGAATGTCTCTGGAGATCTTGGAGACGTTGCTGATACAACGCTGACACCGGTGGTGGAAAACATTCCAAAGTCTGATGCACAGTTTAAGGAAAACGTTGACTTAATTAATGCAAGTCCAGAAGCTAGAAGATCCCTTGTGGTTCCTGGAAGAGTAGAACTGGAAGACTTGTGTTTGACTGTGGTTGACCCACCCGTGGGGATTGTTCATGGTCTGAGGGCAGATCCCGGTATAAGGGAAGTGAAAAAAATTCAAATTGGGTCATCAATTGAATCAGACGAGAACTTTGGAGATTTCAGGGATGCCACTCAGGGTTTTCCAGATATCAGCCAGACCGAATCCATGAGTCAGGAGGGATTTGCTGATTTTGTGACTGCACTATCGGACTGCTCCTCGCACGATGAGTTTGCAGATGCAGACACTCTGAAGGACTTGAAGGAGGAAGAGGAGCTTGCTACAGAAGATAAAGATGAGGATAATGATCCTAGTGACACTAATTATCATGAACAAATGTGCTCAGAACTGCCCCCAAGTGATAGCTTTGCAGACTTTAGTTCAGCTCCATTTGGAGGGGAAAACTGGGCAGAGTTTGGGCAGCAGGAGGAGCAAGAGGTACAGCAGGAATCGTGGGCGGCATTTGACGAGGAAGAGCAAAGTAGTACTGCAACAGCACCCTCTAGCGATAGCCTCCAGAGTGACAATGTTCTGGTATGTTGGGATAATTTTACATTTTTTTAATTTTTTGTTTTGTTTTACAAAACTTCTGATTTGATAAGTACCATAAACCTTAACATTTATTGATGAGAGTACAGATTGTCATTGCACTAAATTATATGTAATGCCCATCCCAAAAAAAAAGTCTCACACCCTAATATTTCATTGGACCACCTTTAGCTTTGATTACGGCACGTATTCTCTGTGACATCGTTTCCAAAAGCTTCTGCAATGTCACAACATTTATTCCTGTCCAGAGTTGCAGTAATTTTCACCAAGATTTTGTATTGATGATGAGAGAGTCGGACCGCTGCGCAAAGTCTTCTCCAGCACATCCCAAAGATTCTCACTAGGGTTAAGGTCTGGACTCTGGTGACCCTGGGATGCTCCCTGAACCACTCTTTCACAATTCTAGCTCGATGAATCTTGGAATATGCCTGTGCCATCATGGAGGGAAAAAATCCATTGATGGAATAACCTGGTAATTCGGTATATTCAGGTAGTCAGCTGACCTCATTCTTAAACCTGACACACTGCGGCAACCCCAGATCATATCACTGCCCCCACAGGCTTGTCTGGTAGGCACTAGGCCTCCCTTCTTACCCTGATGCACCCATCACTCCGGAACAGGGTAAACCTGGACTTATCAGACCACATGACCTTCTTCCATTGCTCCAGAGTCCAATCTTTATGCTTCTTACCAAATTGTAGCATTTTGTTTCCGATTAGTCTCACTGATAAGTGGTTTACTTAAGAATACACAGGCGTTTAGTCCAAATCCCTCGAGTTCCCTTCGCATTGTGCATGTGGAAATGCTCTTACTTTCACTATTAAACACAGCCGTGAGATCTTCTGTTGTTTTTTTTACGATTTGATTTCACCAAACGTTTAACCGATCACGATCATTCAAGATTTAATCATATTTCCACCTCGAAGATGATGGTTCCCCACGATCCTTCCAGTTTTAAATACTGGGCTGGACAGTTCTTAACCCATTTCCCCAGTTTCAGCGATCTCCTTAGATTTTTTCTTAGCTTGATGCAGCCCAATAATTTGACCCTTCTGAAACAGATTAACATCTTTTCCACGACCACAGGATGTGTCTTCTGACATGGTTGTTAAAGAAATGAGAAGCTACTCACTGCATCAGTTAGAGTTAAATAACTTGTTGCCAGCTAAAACATAATCATCCATACAGTAATTATCCAATTGAAGGCTCTTACCTATTTGCTTAGTTACATCCAGGTGGTGATTTTTTTTTTTCTTTCTTCTTTCTAAGAATATGTACCATTTGAAAAGGGAACTGGTAGTTCAGTGGTTCTGGCATTACACTTTTATTGGAAGGTCATGAGTTCAAATCCCAGCACCACCAATTTGTCACTGCTGAGCCCTTGAGCAAGGCCCTCAACCCTCAGCTGCTCAGTTGTATAAATAGGATCATTGTCAAGTCTCTGGATAAGAGCCTCTGCCAAATGTTTAAATGTAAATTAAAACAAGTATTGCAAAAGTTATAGACTACCATTATTGGGTCGACCTTCCCATCACACCATAGTGTAATGTATAAACCAGGCTCTTTTTGAGGAGTTAGTTGAGGCACATACCCTTTCTGAATGTACAAGGTAACAAAATAAGAATACAGAATGTGAGAACCAGAAGGCGACTAATAGTGGGTTTTACCAATAGCTAAGTTGTATTGTATCGATCAAGCAACCGATAAATAAAATGGATACTGGATAAAAAGAAAAAAAAAAAAAACCAACACCCTATGTAAAATAGTACTGACCTTTTATTGCAATAATAATAATAATAAAAAAAGTACTGAATTACAATAATGTGCTTAAGGAAATAAATATAATATTATATAATGAATAAATTATAGATATAATAAATATAATATAGCGCTCGCCATACATCTCACAGTCTCTTGTGTAAAAACAAACAGCACACAAAGTCAGTGATTCGCCTCCAGAGGCTGCTCCTGTTATTACAGCAGACTACCGGAAAAACTATCTGTATGGATTTTTGCCAATAACCAGTAGCATTCCAGCAATCTGCTCGATTACACTTTACGGTATCCCTCAGGGTTTGGGGCTTTTGCTTACTTAATGCTAAAAATTAGCTCTGTACTGACATTTAGCTGTGTCAGTCACAGTAGAAAATAAAGAGGAAAATCGTATTAAAGAGAAAAATGTCATTATACATGTTGTTTGTTTTCTGACACTTTATCTGTTGGTTTTGCTTTCTTCCTTCCATGTCATTCTTTATGTTTCTCGTTCTCTGCCAGTGTGGGTTGAGTCACAAACTGCAGCATCTTTTTGAAAGCACTTTCCCTTTGGAGAGCACTTCAGAGGACTCCGATGTACAGACCCTGCAGGTCCTCCTGGAGCCCCAAGACCATGCCGAGATCAGGTGAAGTACACATGTTCAGTCAAAAGTTACACATCGCGATGAAGTGCAACACTCCCGATTCCTATAGTGGGCAGTAATCTCATGTTTCTTTAGGCTGTTCATTTGGATCCATGCTCAGCAACAGCGAGTGGTTTTGAATTTATTTATTTAATGTCACATTTCATACCTAAATCTGCAGAAGCTAATTGGTGCAGAGATTAGAACACTTAAAATCCTCATTCTTGCATTATCTTGTCTCAGGGAACCTGTAGCCATGTGGCGCCACCTGTTGGACATCCACAACACTCACGGCCTCAAGGTTCAATGGGTCGGCTCACACAGCAACAGAATTCTGCTGGACTGCCTGGGAATCTACAACATAGTATGCAGAAAAACACTTAAAAATCTTTATTCATTCTTCAAGGACTGATCATTTTGAGATTTTTTGCACAACTGTAATCATGTTGAATTTCATTAAAATTAAAGGTTGACTGATAGTGGATTTTACCGATACTGATATCTAGGTTGCTTCGTGCTTGCCAATGAGCGATAAATCAACCGATATAGTTTTGATTACTGGATAGTAATAGTGACTACCGGATTTAAAAAAAAAAAAATAACAAACATAACATTTAATGTAAAATAGTACTAAACTGTATTACAAAAAAATATATAAAACTATATTAATACATATAGAGAAAAATAAGGCATGTATTCAAACTGAAACAAAAAGTAAGACTCCAAATAAATGTAATCAGTTTCATTCAAATTGATAAAAAAAAAAAAAGTAAGACTCTAAATAAACAGCATGTGATGTCAGCGATTCGCTTCTAGAGGCCGCAATCGCACTTTCTAACACAACCCGGAAAAACTACATTATGGATTTTTGCTTACAGCAAAACATCGTTCCAGCAATCCTCTATCAAAACTAAATTAAAATGTTATTTGAGCATGATTAAACTCTTCAATTTTAATAGTTAGTTTGTATGGCCTTGTTTTTCCATCATCCAGTTGCATCCCAACTATCCAGGAATCTATTTTCAGTTACAGTGCATGTCAAATGTGTGGAGATAACTCTCGGCATCCAGACAGTTAGTTTCTTCAAAATTTTAGCTGAAATACTTCTTGTAAAAATTCTTAACTAGGTGCGAATGTATGCTCTCTAAATAACCCTCACAGAGCTCAGACATATGCTTCGGCTCATTGTCTTGATGTATGGTGTCCAGTCGGTTCCAACAAGCCACAGTCCAGATGGAATTGCATGGTTGAAGTTTGAAATGGTGGCCATGTTGGTTTAATATTTATTAATAAACTTTCACTGCCCCAAAAACAACCTCAAACCGTTAAGCTTCCACCTCAGTGTCTGACTGTAGGTGTGAGAGAGTTTATCAACATCTTTACTGCTCTCCATCTTACACAAGTTCCTCTGTTAATTTGTACTCATCTGTCCACAGAATCTTTTTTGTTGTTGAATTGCAACAAAAGGAACACACACACGTCTACTATTTGACATGCACTGTATATCTAAAGAATAACGTCCTCTTTATTTACAGTAGTTTTGCAGTAATGCTGTAATACATACACTGAAAGATCTAAAAGCAGAGGTATTTGTTTATCTTTTTTGCAGTTGTTTACTGGTCAGAACAAGCAGCCTGTCATCGTACCCATGTTCGCTGCAGGACTGGTGAGTAAATTATGCGACGTAGAAATCTTTATTTATTAAATACTTAATTCATTCTTGTGATGGTTGCCGTGGATTCAGGGTTCTCTAATGCACTAATCGATACTAGAACATTTAATAACATTACAGGTCTGAAATGTTTCGTGTCTTCTTCGTGTCAGGAAAAAAAATAAATAAATAGAGTTATTATCATTGGTTTAAGATGGTGAGGTGGTTGCCTGGTGGTTAAGGTATTCCACTTTGGATTCAAAGGCCATAAGTTCGAATACCAGCCACTCCTGGGCCCCTGAGCAAGGCCCTTAACCCAATAGCTGTTCAGTTGTATGAATGAGATTAATATAATCTCATTCATAAGAGAATGACATGAATAAGAACCTAGACATATTAATTAATTGTATTATACATACAGTGGGAAAATTATTACTTGATCCCCTGCTGATATTGTAAATGTACCCCTGACAAAGAAGTCTGGCATTTTTATGGTAGATTTTAAGAGAGAGAAAAGAAAACAATATCCAGAAAGCAATATTATATATAAATTAATTTGTATTTGATTGAGTGAAATAAGTATTTGATCTCGTACCAACCAGCAAGAATTCGGACTCCCACACACCCAAATTAGTCCTGTCCCTTTAAGAAACTCCTCCTAATATCAACTCATTATGTGTATAAAAGACACCAGTCACCGAATTAGCTTCTTCCATTCAAACCTCTCCACCACCATGGGCAAGACCAAAGAGCTGTCAGGACATCAGGGACAAGATTGTAGACCTGCACAAGGCTTTAATGGGCTACAAGACCATCAGCAAGAAGCTTTGTGAGAAAGAGACCACTTTTGGCACGATAATTAGAAAATGGAAGAAATACAAGACGAGTCAATCTCCCTCGCTCTGGAGCTCCATGCAAAATCTCACCTCATGTGGAAAGTATGATTCTGAGAAACGTGAGGGATCAGCACCGAATTACATGGAAGGGAGCTTGTTGATGATCTCAAGGGAGCTCAGATTACAGTCACCAAAATCCATTGGTAACACACTGAGGTCCTTCTGCTCAACGCATATGAACAGACCGTCTGAAGCTGATGGACACCTGCATGATTCAGAGGAGGCTTAGGAGAATGTGATGTGGTCAGTTGAGCCTAAAATTGAGCTTTTTGGCATCAACTCGAGAAATGCTGAATATGACCCCAAGAACACCATCCCCACTGTCAAACATTGACTAGGAAACATTCTGCTTTGAGGCTGTTTCTCTGCTAAGGGTTCAGGAAGATTTCACCAAACAAACGGGGCCATGCACTGTAGAATCTTGGATGAAAACCTCCTGGTCTCAGCCAGAACACTGAAGATGGGTGGTGGATGGGTCTTCCAGCATGACAATGACCAAAAATATACGGCCAAGTCAACAATCTGTTGGTTTTGTAGCCTATTTCAGCCTTGTGAGGGTCTACAATCTTGTCGCTTTGGTCTCCATGGTGGTGGAGGAGAGGTTTGAATGGAAGAGGTTGATTGGGTGTCTTTTATACACATTTTTAATATCCTGTATCTCTCTGTTAAAATAAACCTACCATAAAAATTTCTAGACTGTTCATTTCTTTGTGAGGGGGTAAACTCACAAAATCAGCAGGGGATCAAATCATTATTTCCCCCATCGTAACTATTATACAGAATAAACCTTCAAATGGTAAAACCTCTAATTTCTCTTTTTTTTTTAGGGAATGCTTGAACCTACCAAAGAGCCTGTGAAACATTTGTCCATCTTTTCTTCATCTTCGCCAGGTCAGGGGAGATCTGCTCTATGCACTCAGGTACGGAGTAAAAAAAAACCTAATGCAAGAGCTTAGTAGAGAATATGGACAAATGTATGTGGACACCATAAGTTTGCTTGAAGGTTGAAGGGAAAATGTAATGCTGCTGCATCCAGAGATATCATATAAAATTGTTTGCTCTCAAATTAGTTTGGTGAGGAACCACATATGGCTGGAAAGTCAGGTGTCCTAATACTGTTGTTCATATTGTTTAATATGCTTGTTCATATGCTCATGTGATTATCTGCTGAGTCAATAGTTTTTCAGCAGCGCCATGTATAAAATCATGCAGGTCAAAAAACATAAAAATGAGATTACTCACTGACGTGTGGCATTTTTTTTAAATAACTGCTCTTCTCACATACCTTGTTGATTAGAAAAGAACATGTGGTTCATATTCATCCAGACTCTAAAATGTTATTCAGTCTTTAACAATAATTCTTGGGTGCATTTCTGGTAAACTCGCTGTTGCCACAGATTTTCTTTTCTTGGCTGATGCAGGGTTTTTGCAGAGTCTTAAAAAGTCAAATAAAAAAAATAAAATTTTTAGGCCTTAAAAAGTCTTACATTCACTGTTCTGGGAGTCAAACCATTTTAAACTGGTCTTAATTATTCGAACGTCCACATAACGCTTCCTCTAATGCTCATCGATATGCTCGTGAGGTGCTTTTTGTTTGTTTGTTTGGTTGGTGTTGCAGTTCTTTCTTTCGCTATTCCAAATAGAATTCGCTGTATTATGACTACAATTGAAACCAAAATGCAACAGCCAATCAGCGTTCTGTTTTTGGATGAATCTCTCTCGGATTGTACCACAGACGTAAAACGGTTTAAATTTTTCAGCTTTGGGGAAGTACAAGTGTAGTGATGCTTGGCTTGAAAAAAAACAACCATGAATTTAGGGCTCGGTTAAGCTCAGTTGCTAACAACTCATTTGTGTGTTTTTGATGTAGTGATATCAGTATTAAATTTAATTCTTAATGGTCTCAAAAAGGTCTTTTAAAAGTTTTAAATTTGATCAACAGAAACCCTGTGATAAGAGTTTAACCTGATGCAGTTCTCTGCTGTAGAAAACTTATTTACCTCAAGATTTGACCGGTTGTGTGTTCTGAAATGCAGTCCTGCTCACCATAGTTGTAAAAACTGATTGTGTTACTGCGAAGCTCGACCCGCTCTGGTTCTTGTCCTCTAAACTGTAAGAAATGATTAAATACTTTTCTGTGTGTCTCCAGCAGGGGGTGTCCTCGTTAAGCCTCGAAGACGACGGTACGTCTCAGCGCCGAGCTTCTTTCTCTGTAACTCAACGCAAAATCACCCGTCACTCTCGACAGAAATCTTACTCCTGATACAACTCCCTTTCTCTGTGTTTCCGCTCCTCCCTTTATTCTTCCTTCTCCATCCTGCCACACCGTTTCTCTCCGATCGGATGCAGCTCGTCATTTCTCTCACACGACTACATTCGCAGACTGCTGATTTCTGTCCTTTCGTCATTTCCTCTCCGCTCTAGTAAATCAACTGGACTGCCTTAAAACAAGGTGCCGTAGTCCTCCGTTCTGCACTAAGGACACGTAACAAGTCTTTTGTACTACTCCTGTCTTACAGTGTTCTATCTTCTGCCTTTATGTCTTTGCTGTAACTCATGTTGTTATGCTGCACTACCTCATTTGGTCAATATGCAGTGTTTTTGACCAAAACATACGCCACAGACGTACGTCTCAGGCCGCACTGCGAATCCATCGGGTTCGGTGCAAATGAAGCCGTTTCACCGAGCAGGTGCTAAAACTTTTCATGGCACCGAAACAGTCAGAACGGGGATAATGCTGATATTGTCGACGCAACAAAATGTGCATCATATATATACGTATATACAGTATATAAAGGCCTGGCTTTGACCTAAAGGTCCTTATGCGATTGCAAGGGTTTGGGGTTTGTATAACTTCTCTACCCCTATCTTTAGAGTGAAATCAGTAACATTGGCCTTGTTCTCTGTAAATATCAGTGCCCTTTGTGACAAGTGGCTATTTGCAGCATGAGAGAGCAGTGTTTAGTGGTTTTTTTTTTTAATTTAAAATAAAAACCTCACTTGCCTGGCATGAGTGAGTTTCCCTGTCATTTTGAGAGATCAGGTGCCTTCAAACCACAAGCGATCCAAAATATTTACCGTTTGATCATTTTAAAACTGACTTCAAATCATAAATCCATGGTGCCAACATCAACATAGCAAGCAGGTGAATGTGCTGCCCAGTCCCGTGTTTTGGCTCTTCACGAGTTGGTACTTTAAATACATTGTTTGTATACGATGATGGTACGTCTCTGTGAAGCGTGTGCATCTGCATGTCAGTATATTTGACAGAGTTTATTAACAGTTTTACACGTCGTTCCTGTTTCAAAGTGCATACGATGTGCGTAGTGCAGCAGGGGGTGGGGTTTGGAAGAACACGATTTAGTGTAGATGTGTGCATCAAATGAAAACTTACATACAACAAATACATTTATTTTGGAAAAATGTAACACATACAAAGCCGCTATTGGGGGGGGGAAATATAAAAAATATATGGACACTGGCATCTGTCACCTGGGCAACTAGTTTGTCCATCCCTTAAGTTTTTTCTGCTTTTCAAACACAAAGCTGATTCATTATTGGAAGGACCCTTTAAGGATTAATAATAATCCTAATAATGCTTTTTTTTCTGTTGCCTTCAAATGCACTCGTAATTGTGGAGTGTTTTTAATACTGATTTTATGCTCATTCCTTTTTTTTTGGTGTTGGTCCCCAATTCGAAACATTAATTTATATCAAACTTTTTTTTCCCCTTACGCATATGTTTTTTTTTCTTTTTAATTTTTATTGTATAACAACAAAAGCTGCAAAGACCTTTTAGATTTTACACGATTGGAATTTAAAAGATGGCTATTTCTTTTATATCTGTAATTCCGTTAACACTTTTTGTGTCTCTGATCTGTTCTGTCTTTCATGTTTTTCAATTCTTTCATCTCTCAATCATCCATCAGACTTTCTAGATCAAAGGTGATAGAACTGTGATTTGATTTCTGGTGCACTTTTTGATTTTTGACTCTTTATTTCTCAGGTCTGAATTAATGGAAAACTCTGTGCATAGGACAACCCTTGTAAAAGAAAAAGAAAAATGCTTTAAATAAAAAAAAAGGTTTATATTGTGCATCATATTTCCTAACTTTTATTTTCACTTATCTTTTTTCTGTTCTTTCCTGTCTCTTTTCATGACAATGCACTTTACTTCACTTTGTTCCTTATTCAGCCTGATGAATATTTAGCAGATAAATGTACACTATATGAACAAAAGTTTGTGGACACCTGAGTGTAAAATGATGTGCTTTTTATACATCCCATTCCACGTTTGGTCGCCATTTGCTGTTATAATAACCTCCAGTCTTCTGGGAAGATGTTCCACTAGATTTTGGAGTGTGGTGGTTGAGGTCAGAGCGCTATAGCAGGCCACTCAAGATCCACTCCAACCCATATAAAGCATATCTTTATGGAGCTGACTTTGTGCACAGGGGCTTTTTCAGTTTTGGGTTTACTAGTGATAGGATTATTGTATTCTACCGTCATACAAATATGTGCCTCCACCTTTGTGGTAACGATTAGAGCAAGAACCATACGGCTGGAAAAGTCAGGTGTCTGGATACCTTTGTCCCTACAGTGTAAATGTACACTACTGAAGGGTAAAAATAAGCTTAAAATGGCCAAATATGAAGCATCTCAAGAACAAATCAATAGAAACTGAGAAATTAAATTAGAATTTAAATGTTTGTTTACAATATTGTTTAAAGAACTATTGTTTGAAGCCCTAAAATCTGAATGGACCAATATTGACTTTTCTTTTTGTAAAAGGTTTACCCACAAGACTTAAACAAGTGTGTGTGTGTGTGTGTGTGTGTGTGTGTGTGTGTGTGTGTGTGTGTGTGTGTACACGCATGTACGTGTAGACCATTAACATAAACATTTTTCTCTGTGTACATGATGCAATTGAATCTAACAACTAACAAAGACTAACAAAACTTAGATGATTTATTGATTTCTGTAAAAGTGTACACTCTATATAGCTTATAAGAACGTGTGTGTGTGTGTGTGTGTGTGTGTGTGTGTGCGCGCGCGCGCGCATGGAAGCTTTAATCCTTTTTTCTAACCCTTACTTGCCTTCATGTGTGCTGCCATTACGCACCGCAGCACCAGGGGGTGCAGTTGCGCAACTCAACCTTGATTTCTTTGGGCCAGCGGAGGAGTGTAGCTCAGACAGTGACAGTGATGCACCGATGCCAGGTCAGATGACAAACACTTTCAAGCAACACACACTGGCATGACCCACTGTATACACTAAGGGGGCGATAATGACAATGTTACAGTATAAGACGATTTTAAATCTTGCATCTAGTGCAAATTTTCTATTGATATAATTAAAAAAAAAATCAACAATACTACCACTTTTACTTCTAGTATTTACATTTATTTCATGCTCTTATTAATTTAATATAATAAAGTCACAAAAGGTCACTTGATCACCAACAAACTTTATTCTGGGTAGCCTAAGAAAATGTGTATTAATGCATTGTGGTATTATTATTATTATTATTATTATTATTATTATTTAATTATGTAGATTTGGCAACCATAGTCAACATAGTCTAATCCTGATTGTTATCTTAGAGCATGATATAATGTAATATAATTATTACACAACCCAACATAATTTAATGAATAAAACACAATATCTGTGCAGGGGAAAATCATTAATCAAGAGGTGGAGCAACACGGCCTGAAACTAAGCAAAGTTCCAATGCATTTTATTTGCAGCAATCGCAAGTAGTTATTTATTACGGAAAAAGGCTTTTTACAATTTTGTTATACAGTTTTAGACAGTGTGAAATGCAAGAATTTAAATGCTTAAATAGTACAGAAAAGGAGACCTGAAAGTCACCACTAGATGGAAGGATAGATGGATTTATCCATAAATATGTACATTTATAAATAAATTCAATAAATTTTTATTTGTATAGCGCTTTTAACAATGAACACTGTCTGTCTCAAAGCAGCTGATAAAGAATTAATCAGAATGTAAATCTTGATGGATAGAATGAGGGATGCTAGGTGGATTAATGGATAGATGGCTGAATGGAAATGAAGATAGATAAATATGTAGATTAAAATGGATGGAAGGATAGATAGAATAAAATGAATAGATGGAAGGATAGATAGATAAACATGTATGTGAATAAGTAAAGATTGATGGACAGATCGGGTTTGGGATTTCGACAGCGCTGTGCTATAGCATACGTTCATGCGCATATGTACACGCATCCTTAGTAAAGTGCTGTGATGTGGCATGCAGTGAATTCTTATTTCACCCTTAATTTCTTGCTTCTTTTTTTTTTTTGTTCTGACCTGTTGTTTGAAATAAAGTTTCCTATTTGTGTATATGTTTTTCTGCCATTGGCGGCTTCCTCTCCTGCTCTAGATTTTAAGAT
>JBCEWE010000326.1:1609176-1669176 GCA_039877035.1 Silurus lanzhouensis | reverse complement strand
AGGTAGGTAGTTAGATGGGTAGGTAGAGACTATAGATGAATAGATAGACTATAAATGGATAGATAGATGGATAACTAGGTTGAGACTATAGATGGGTAGATAGACTATAGATAGATGGATAGAGATTATAGATGGATGGATAGATGGATAGATGGAGACTATAAATGGGTAGATAGAGATGTGAAAACCCTTGTGTTTGATACGTAAAATAAACCAGTTCATTTGCTGAATGAAATAATCATACCCACATACTAAAGTTTCTTTCTGAAAATTGCATCAATGTTGTGTTAAAAACCTCTGATTTAATGTTGCGTGTGTTTTTGTGTGTTTGTGTGTTTTTGTGTGTGTTTGACCCTTGTTTCGATTTTTCTCTAAATCCTACGCACTCATTCAATCTGCTTGAGCAATAAGCGTGAATAAGGGTTGTTTCTGTAGACACTGATTTTTACTATTTATAGTGTAAATGTGTGTGTGTGTGTGTGTGTGTGTGTGTGTGTGTGTGTGTGTGTGTGTGCGTGCGCGTGCGTGCGTGTGCGTGCGCGTGCGTGCGTGTGCGTGCGCGTGCGTGTGTGTGCGTGTGTGTGCGTGTGTGTGCGTGTGTAGGAGTGGATCCAGAGCTGTATGAATTGACCACTGCTAAACTAGAGAGCAATATCACTGGAAGTAATGTAGCAGATGCCTTCAGCAGACTGATGGAGACTGTCGAAAAGAATAGCACTGTGACCAGGTGTGTCTTCTCTCTCTCTCTCTTACACACTTTCTCACACACTCACACACACACACACACACACACCACACACACACACACACACACACACACACACACACTTATTTTCAATAAGACCTGGTAACATCTGTTGATTTGAGCCATGAAAACTATAGTTGATAGAAGACTATAAATTTGAGAGAAGATTAACTTTATGATAATAATAATGCAACGACTACCAACACGAGTGAAAAGCACATTTGGTCTCCTGATTTGATCTAAAAATTGGAACACTATTTGCAGCATCCACTGATAGAAGTCATTATGGCAACCAGTAGTAGAAACGCTGCCAGGCTACTTTATAGTACAGAAACCTGTAGCGATAAAATCACTGCATTCGTGAATATAACAGGAGTCTGTATTTGCTTTGGTTGACTGGTTGGTACTGTAGAGTGATGCGGTGGCAATGTTTAGTCCAACTTTCCATCTCTTTTCATGGCAGACTTCGTTTTATTTAAAACTGATACATGGAAAAAAGGAACTTGAAAATCCCTTGTTCTTTTCAGGATTCAAGGAATCCACCCAAATTGTTTTATGGGTGGGTGGTTATGTAGGTGGGTTGGATGGAATAAATGTAGAGAACAGATTTTTGTATTGAAGTGGAAATGTTCAAGTGTTCAATATCAAGTGTTCAATATCTCGAATACAAAGATCAGGCATTGAACAAGCATCTCGATCGTAATACAGTCAAACCCACTTATCTCGACCTCGGTTAATTCGCAAACCCTATTCAGTCGACGTTTTTGAAGTGGAACCGCCAAATTCTCGCAACCAAATGCGATGCTCTCAGTACTTTCTGAATGTGCTGCATGTTTGCGAAAATCCAACCAAACCAATGATTTGTGATTATTAATATTGAAAATGATTTTAAATGCTGATTTCGGTGTAATTTTTTTGGGTGTAAACAAATAACACCGATTTAGCCCTACTGTGAATTCTGGCTATAATCATATAATATAGTGATTCAGCCTGAAGGGTTTTTACAAACCTTTTTATCATCATAGGTTGAATATTTTACTGTGTGTGTGTGTGTGTGTGTGTGTGTGTGTGTGTGTGTGTGTGTGTGTGTGTGTGTGTGTGTGTGTGTGTGTGTGTGTGTCACAGGAAGTCCGAGCAAGACGGAGAGATAAGCCAGGAGGCGGCCCAGGTGATCTCTCTCCTCCCCGATCTGTCTTTCATGCATGCGAGAGTCCTCATGTTCCCCTCGACTCTGACTCCAGCAGCCAGTCATCCATGACCATCCTTCAACCTCCAGTCCTTCATCACGTGTGGTTCTGAACCTGTGTTCTGTTTCGTTCATAACGAGAGAAAGCACCGTCACTTCTGAAGCGTTTTTAATCTTTTTATATATATATATGTAATATATATATATGTGGAGTGAGGTGGGTTTTTTTTTTTTTTTTTTTTTTGCTGTTAATGCTTTTTGTTCTCTTGATATTTCATTTGTGGGAAGATTTCGAAATTGTGTAAAAGGAATCGGAAACATTTGCACGTTTTATTACTTGAAAACTCACTAACTTATTGACTTATTGAATTTTATGTCGTTTTCATCTTTTTCTTTGCGTTCCTTCAAGTTTTTATTCACCACATTTTTTTTCCCCCCCTCCGTTTTATTTTCTTCGTTAGACACCTCTCTCCTTTTAACTTCACGATGAACCATTTGTTCAGGAATGTTACAACAAGGTCTTCCCATAAACTGGTGTGTATTTATTATATGGTATACCGTACATCATATGTCTTCGTGTGTTTGTCTGTATTGATTTTTTTGTTGTTTTTTTTTTGGTCCGTTAAAACGTGTGAGAAATTCTAATTGACCCGTGCACGTGACCCGTATGACTGACTGACGTGTAAGAATGTTTAGACAGAATAAAACGCGGTAGGCTTGAGAACTTCAGTGGAATTAAAATAATTTTATTTTTTTCTAACCTGGTTTTTTTTTTTTTTTTTTTTTTTTTTTTTTTTTGTGAATTTAAATCTAAAATATTTTATGCTTAAAAAAATCGAAATGAAATAAATCTCTGCACTAAATTATGACTGGTTTTTAGTTTGCTTTTTATATCTAAAAGAATATCGTTCGCCTTTCAGGACATTACCAGATACAGGACACATGATATTTTAATTTTTTTTTTTTTTATTGAGTTGTGGGTTGTGAGATCTCCAACCAGACAGATTGTGTTGTGGTCGAAAATTCACACCGATGATGATGACGATTCTCACACTCTATCGCACAGGAGTGAATGAAATAGACCATTTCTTTTGGAATCCTTACTCCAGTCAAAATTTTTTTATCTTACGATGGCGATCGCAGCAGCAGTGTATTTGTCAGAGCATCTCCAAAACTGCAGCTCTTGTAGGATGTTCCTGGTCTGCAGTGGTTAGTATCTTTTAAAAGTGCTCCAAGGAAGGAACGGTGGTGAACCCGCGACAGGGTCATTATCGGCCGAGGCTCATTGATGCAGGTGGGAAGTGAAGGCTGGTATATGGTATATACGCAAGTATATTTGAGCTTGTGCAGTTTGCTATAGATGCGTTTTGCGAGCTCTGACTGGTGCACTGACCATCCAATCCAACACATCCAAAGGATGTGAAACTGAATACGTTACCGTACGCCTGCTAGAACAGTCACAATCCGAAATCTGATTTGTTAACATCTTCGGTGTCATGGATTTGAAGCTACAAGCGTTCACACTTTTGAAGGCCTTAAGGTAAATTTCTTTGACCCTGGCAACAAGTGACAGTTGAAATCTGACTGGATACATAAAAACTATGAAACAAAAAGATTGGCTATAATTTAATACATATTCGTGGAAGAAATAGTAAATAAAATGCTTGTTTGATTCATTCTTAAGGAGAGTAAATTCTTTAAATAATAAAATAAAATCCATTCATACGTCATAAAATGGAAGCCTCATGTTATGACGTAGGTTAAAAAAGGATGCTGTGCAGTACAGAAGAGTCTTCTGGGTATTTGTGACGTGTGAGACCCAGTTGTGCTGTAATGCGGTTCTGAACGGGTTAACCCGCAAATATGCGCGCGCGCGCGCCCACGTTACCGCAACTCCCGGTGAGCTCGCGCGCTTCACCAGCCGTCTTCATGGTCCAGACCGGGGATGCCGAAGCTCTTCACAGGAGCACCGAATTGGAAAAACTGGTAATGTTTTATGGGTTTTTTGCCTTCATTTTTATTTATTTTTTGCTCTTAACAAATCCTGTGGAATAACCGGCCTTCATCATATCTGACAGATATCTACAGACTACTGGAGCCCAGCTGAGATTGCAATCAAACAGGGTCATGCATGGTAGAAGATGTACATTATAGCTCACAAACCAGTCTGAGATTTTGGATTATGAATATAATTTCAGACCCTGGTCCTCGGAAAAAAAAGACGCAGGGTATATGCAAGGGATAGGGCGCATTGAGATGGAGCTCTGGATATGGAAAGCCAAAGGTGTCAAAATTAGATTATAATTAGATTTTGAGTTTGGTTACTGGGAGAGGTGGTAGCTCAGTGGTAAAGGCATTGGACACAGACAAGTTCAAATCCCAGCACCACCAATCAGAACCAGGTTTATTGGCCAAATGTGTGGACACAAGGATTTTGGTTCCAGATGTTGGTTACTCTTAAAAAAAAAAAAAAACCCAGACATAAATAACACTACACATTAATGCGTCCTTTTAAGTTTTCCTCCTCGTACCCCCTCAGGGAGTTTTTATTCTTTGGGACAGTCGCCTCTGACTCATTGATTAGAGAAAAACATTGCAAATAAAATGGAATTTGACACGAGCTTCACAAACTTGTCGTATATCGTGTATAAAACAGCTATGTGTAGTTTATAAACTCGTGTGCGTACAGACTTTTGCCTCATATTTATTTATTCACAAACACAATCTGTGTAAAGACTTTGAGTGCAATTCAAAAATATTTAAATATACAATACCTTCATATTTGAATGGATCACTAATGTTTACATTTTTAGTACTTTTATTGTTATGCACCTGAGGGACAAACTTAATTTTGTTGAACCCTTTGCAATGACACAAAAGAATTATATTCTATTTTATTTATAGCAATAGCTATCTTCCTGTAACCTTTCAACAGTAATCCTTTATTGGATGTCGTAGATCAGCGATCCCCAACCTTTTTTTGCGCCACAGACCGGTTTTATGTCAGACAATATTTTCAGAGACCGGCCTTTAAGGTGTGACGGATAAATACAACAAAATAAAATTAAACGACCATAAAAACTGGTATTTTCTAAATATAATAATAAACGTGAATCCACTGTGTTGTTTTTTTGTTCATTTTACTCGCTTGCGGGTTTGAATTTAGCAGTAATGTATAATGTGTTAGCGGCCGGAGCAGCCCCTTTAAGAAGGTAGCGGATGGAGGTAAGACATGTGACCGAGGCATCATGACATGCATCAAGAGTGAGTCATAGACAGATGTGGCGGAGAAAATCCGGCAATTTTCCAAAATTAAACATCGTTCAGAATCAGATAATAAATAAAATGGAAATAATTTAAATTATGTATTCTTTCTGTGCGGCCTGGTACCAATTGACCCACGGACCACTGTCCTAGGGGATCAGAGCAGGGGTTCATATTCCAGTATTCCAGGGGCAGTGGTGTGGTGTGGGGCAGAGCAGGACGTGCGTTCCCATTTTCCACTCTTATGTTATATTTGTTTATGTAGGGACTAGCATGTTAGTTTTGTGTAGTTTTGTGTTAATTTTGTTAAATTATGTTGTCTGATGTAGCACCTTATTTCTGGGGGAACGTTGTTTTGTTTCACTGTGTATTGTAATGTATATCAGTGGTCCCCAACAATCTTCTAAAGAAACAATCTTATAAATATAAAAAATTGATATATTTTAGAGAAGTCAATGTGCAGCTTGTACAGCAGTACAGATTTACTGTCCTCTAAAAAATAACTCAACATACAGCCATTACTGTAAAAACAGCTGGCAACAAAAGTGAGAACACCCAAGTGAACATGTCAAAACTGTGTCTAAAGTGTCAGTATTTTGTGTGAGCACCATCGTTATGTAGCACTCAACATTAATCCTCCTGGGCATGGAATTCACCAGAGCTGCACAGGTTGTCGTTGGAATCCTCTTCCACTCCTCCATGATAACATCACAGAACCGATGCATGTTAGACACATGACGCTTTAACACCTTCCGCTTAAAGATCCCCACAGGTGCTCAATGGAGTTCATGTCAGGAGACATACTTGGCCACTCCTTCGCCTTCAGCAAGGCAGTTGTAATCTTGGTGGTGTGTTTGGGGTCATTTTCATGTTGGAAATCTGCCGTTTGGCCCAGTTTCTCATAGGAGGGCATCATGTTCTGCTTCAGAATGTCACAGTACACGCTGGATTCAATGTTAATAATAATAAAACCACAGCTCACCTGTACCTGCAGCACTCATGCAGTCCCAGTCCATGATGCTACCACCAGCAGGATTGGCTCTTAGTTTCATCAGACCACAGGACATGGTTCCAGTAATTCATGATCTTGGACAGGTCTTCTTCAGCAAACTGTTTGCAGGCTTTCTTGTGAGCAGCTTCAGAAGAGTTTTCCTTCTGGGATGAAGGCCATGCAGACCGACTTGTTGCAGTGTGGCGCGTACGGTCTGAGCACTGACAAGTGAACCTTCTGCTTCTGCAACCTCTAAAGCGATGCTGCAGCACTCATGTGTCTGTTTTTTGAAGCAGCTTCTGCACCTGACGCACAGCACGAGGTCTGTTCTGAGTGAACACGTCTTGGAAAACCTCTGTATGACCCTGACCATTGTATTGTAACTCAGTTTCAGGGTGATACTGATCTTCTTATAGCCTCGGCCATCTTTGTGGAGAGCAGGAATTCAAATTCTCAAATCCTCAGAGAATCTTTTCCATGGGGTGCATGTTAAACATCCAGTGGTCAAATTGTAACTGCTCTAATACAAGGTACATACATTTGTATGGTTCTGTCAAGCAGACAAAAACATGAACATGATGAACAGGACGTCTCTTTGCATGGTTAAAGAACGTACAGATGTTATCACTTACGGTGTACTCATTTTTGTTGCCAGCTATTTTGACATTAATGGCTGTTGTGTTATTTTCAGAGGACAGTACCTGGCCACTTTAAAAAAAAAATATTTAACACCGGTGAAAGTCGATAAAATGCAAATAAAATAAAAATGTAAAGTGTTGATACTTTTTGTGTGGATTGGTAACAAATGATCCACAGCCCATTGCCAATCCCCGGCCCTGTGTTATGGGACCCTTGCTGTAAATGATTGAATTGGCAATGAAAGCCTACTTGACATGATTCACGGATTTCACAGGATTATGGCCTCGATGGCTTACCATGATGAAAACGCGAGCAGAGTGACATCGTAAACGCCAAATCAGAATGCAAGATTGAGGGAATATTTGCATATCATTAAAGGAGTTAAAAACTGATCGTGCTTCCTTGTCAGTGCGGTGCGCGCGCTGTGCTCGAGGGCACGAATCAGTGGCTTGTAGTTTTCTTTTTTTATTAATTCTTTCATTCATTGATTTTCTTAATTATTTACTTTTTTCGGGTAAAAAATCAAAAGAGGGCTGCGCTTATGCAGGTACTGTAACTCACCGATTTAATGCATTGGATCAGGACAGGAACAGTTTTAAATAATAGAAAAATTGCATTGCATTTCTTTTTAAAGATGCCCTTCTGTAGTGCATGTGTAAAGGGAGATGTTTGGGATGAAGACATTAAGTTATAGAGGTTTAATTAGAGACTATGTTTGAGGGACAGAGCATTAAGTGTAAACATCTGCACAATCTGAAAATAAAATCTGCAATCATGTGGTTAATACATGGTGAAGTCTTGATTCTGATTGGTCAAAAGGTTGAGCTGTGATTATTTTTTTATGGAAGGAGTCTCCAGTGTCAGCAACATTGTAACAGTGGCAGGTAAAAGGTTTAGTCTCTGGATTACTCCTGGGAAGGTTGGGGTTCAAGCCCCAGCACTAGGGATGGTAAGATTCACAGATTTGCAGATAAATGTGAATGATGTGATGCATCTATTAAAAAAAATGTGCATTGGAAATCAATTTTGCATCTGTAAAAAAATCCCATTGATTTATATATAATTCATTGTAGATGTGCTATACGTTTATTATGGAGAGAGTATTACAATTTGTGACCAATAATTTATATCGATTTCTCAAGCGCGTTTTCTCAGCACCGCTGCTGCTACGTGAATACGATTGATCACAAGATACAGATTAACATGGCAGAGGTAGAGCTGCATCTTCCAGTAGGCAGAACAGTAAAAGTCTGGTTTTATTTCATCTTTTGATTTTATTTTTGTTTTGCGCTACAAAGGCCTATTTGTAAAAGGGGCTATGTGTTAAAAGTCGGAAGAAACCGAAGTAAATTGACAATTTGCTGTCTGTCTGAACAAAAGAAACAAAAGCGAACTATTTGTACCATATTGAATTTGCAAAACATCATATTTTGTGCATTGCATCATATTGCATTGAATTTAATCGAAATCAGATCGAGTTGCATTGTAATAGGGGTGAATCATATCGTATAGCATGAATCGCATCGCCCTCGGTTATGGACATGGACATCCTACCCAGCACTGTCATGCTGCACCTGTTGGGCCCTCAAGCAGGGCTCTTAACCCTCTCTGGGTGCTGTAACATGTAAAGTAAAATCCTTTCTTTTTTCCATCATAATAAAATCTTCAGAACAGAAATGTTTCCACTTTCCAATGAACATCACCAATTTAACAAGATTGCCATCTTACAGACATCAGATAAAGGCTTGTTTATCTCTGCTACAATGTGAGTGATAACAGAAACCATTATTCCAGATGCTCCACAACATAAATAGGCTGTTGGTTTAAAAGTACAGCATTTGATGAATTAAAGAATTGGGAATCGTATTGAAGGAAGGAGAATAAAACATTTCTGAATGTTTAGTGAACAGTGTGTTGGAACGCATCTTTGATTGCTTTAGATTTACGGGATTTGGCCGACACCTTACACCAGAGCAACTTAAACTGATATCATTTATACACTTGAGCTGTTGAAAGTTAAGGGCCTTGCTCGAGGGCCCAACAGTGGCAGCTTGGGGGTGCTAGGATTTAACCCAACGACCTTCTGATTAAAAGTCTAACGTCTTAACACACTTGTGAATGGATGAATGAATGAATGAAATGTATTTCAATGTTTTGAAAGGAGTGGGTGCTGAACTCTGAGGTCAGTAATTGGCAGCTATTGTATTACCATGTGTAATTATGAGGTCGTATTTGTATCAGTAATTGGTATGAATGACAATGAAAATTCTTCTTGAAGCACATTAACATTCATATGGAGGTGCCTACACCATGCAGACATCTGCAGAGCTTTTCAGATTTAACCATTTATCTAGATTTATTGAGGACCTCCCAGACTGTTCTATTGGCTTGATTTTTCTACATGTCTCAATTTGTCCCACATGCAGCTCTCTGGTCATCATTGGTTGAACTTTTTTTCAACAACAAATACTTTGTCTTTACACCTGAAACTCTGGGCTTCAAATATCAATGTATCAACAAGGAAACACCTGTCAGTCAAATAGGCAGGTAGAAAAGAAAACGTGTCATGTTATTTACAACATCTTGGTGTCAAGAAACGAAAGTGGATTCATTATCTAATATTTATCTTTCGATCTCAAGCGTATAGCGAAAACAAATAGCCTAGTTGTTACAATACTTTCAGATAACACCTGATCGACCCGGTAATGCTTTATTATATTGAGGTCACATGTTGCAGTCATGAATGATGTAAATGTAATCTACCACTTAATGTGCTGTGGAACATCATATGTAAATATGTGGCCTCCGGTTAATTCATTTGGCAGGTAGTAGTAAATAAATTGTGACGCAGATTGTTGATATTGCTTGATGTTGACACGCTTAGGGTTGTGTGGCTTTTTCTCCCTCTGTCTCACTCAGTATATTATTCCATTATTCATTTTTTTTCTTTTTTTTCTTTTTTTATTATTATTATTTTTTATTAAGAAAATCAAAATATATTCAAGAACACTTTCGAAATCCGCTCATGCTATTCAGATTTGACAATGCCGCAAACAAAGGGAGAAGAAGAAGAACGCCTGGCAGGCATGCATTGTGGGACCGAGACACGTAAGTCTCAATCTTCTCAACTTACGAATAATCGACTTACGAACACTTTTCCGGTCCCTATCTATTTCAGGTATACAGTACAGACCAAAAGTTTGGACACACCTTCTCATTCAAAGAGTTTTCTTTATTTTTATGACTATGAAAATTGTAGAGTCACACTGAAGGCATCAAAACTATGAATTAACACACATGGAATTATATATGGAATTATATACATAACAAAAAAGGTTCTTCAAAGTAGGCATCAAGAGAATGCCAAGAGTGTGCAAAGCAGTAATCAAAGCAAAATGTGGCTACTTTGAAGAACCTACAATATGACATATTTTCAGTTGTTTCACACTTTTTTGTTATGTATATAATTCCATATATAATTCCACATGTGTTAATTCATAGTTTTGATGCCTTCAGTGTGAATCTACAATTTTCATAGTCATAAAAATAAAGAAAACTCTTTGAATGAGAAGGTGTGTCCAAACTTTTGGTCTGTACTGTATATCATCAGCTACCTGTATGTATATATATATAATTTGTGTTTAAAAATTAAACAATATGCAGCATGTGACTTTAGAACATCTGTATATACTTTAGGTGAAAAAGAGTTGTTGTAGAAACCAAAAAATAAATTATCAAAAAATATATTAATTTATTCTCAATGATATTCTTTTAGCTATTATTTCTTTAAAACTATTATTTACAATACTGATTAAACAACGTCCTTTTTCATACTCATCTAAAATCTGTATGGACAAAAACTTGTGGACAGTCTGACCATAAGACTTGTACACACTTAGTCCTCATTTACTTTTAGAATATCCTCCACTCTTCTGGTCTGGGAAGATGTTCCACCAGATTTTGGAGGATTCTTGAGGAGATTTGTGCTCATTCAGCAACATGTAGGTGATGTGAGGACACTTGGGGTGCAATCAGTGTTCCAATTCCAGAAGGGTTGAGATCAGAACACTATTGCACGCCTCGAGTTCTTTCACACCAACCCATGTAAAGCATATCTTCATGGAGCTGGCTTTGTGCATGGGGTCATTATCATATTTGAACAGCTTTGGGTCTCCTAGTGCATAGTTCTAGCTCCTAGTTGGGTTTACTTGTGCCTGCAACTTTGTGGTAACAGTTTGGGGAGGAGCTACACATGGCTGGAAAAGTCTCCATACTTTAATCCATATAATGTATTTAGATATGTATTTATTTGGTATGACTTAATGATAATAACATAGTTACGGATTTGTTACAGGGTTTATTGCATATTGAACAATCTGAAGAATCAAAATGGAGACTTCAACTGTCCATTGACACGATTCTTTCCTGTTCTCTGTGCTTTGTGTGATTGTGTGCACCATTGAGTTCAGTGCAGAAGCTTTTCAGTATACAGTATACTGAATTGAATGTATTATGCAGACATAAACATCATGTAGGTGTTTAGTAATGCAGAGTTTTTGGCATGTTGATGCTCAGAACCAGTTTGGTCACTGACAGAGTCACTCAGAGAAAATGCAGTCAGCTGAAATGCAGTACACGTGATTTCTGAGGACTGCATTGTAAAGAATTCGATCGTTTGAATGCAGTGGAGGTTATGTGATGTCAGAGTCATGAACTCCAAACTCTCCTCGAAATATATAATGTACAAAATAAGAAACATTAAAAAACATTTAGAAGCCTGTTAGAGAAGTGAAGAAAAGAGTGCAGGCAGGGTGGAGTGGGTGGAGAAGAGTGATAGCAGGAGTGATTTGTGATAGAAGAGTATCTGTGAGAGTGAAAAGTGAAGTTTATAGGACTGTGGTGAGACCTGAGATGTTGGAGACAGTGGTATTGAGTAAAAGACAGGAGGTGGAGCTGGAGGTAGCAGAGCTGAAGATGTTGAGGTTTCTGTTGGGAGTGACGACGATGAACAGGATTAGAAATGAGTTTGTTAGAGGGACAGCGCATGTAGGATATTTTGGAGACAAAGTGAGGGAGGTGAGATTGAGATGGTTTGGACATGTGCAGAGGAGGGACATGGGGTATATCAGTAGGAGAATGCTGAGGATGGAGACACCAGGAAGGAAGAAAAGAGGAAGACCAAGGACGAGGTTTATGGATGTGGTGAGGGAAGACATGCAGGTAGTTGGTTCGAAAGAGGCAGATGTAGAGGACAGGGGGGTATGGAGACGGATGATCCGCTGTGGTGACCCTTAATGACAGCCGAATGAAGAAGAAGAAGAAGAAGAAGAAAAACATTTAGAAGCCTCATCGGAGCTCATTAGAACAGTTCTCGAACAACATTAATAAATGCATCATAATAAACTGTAGTTACCATGGCAATTAATTCATTCTTAATTCTGATTGGTCGTAATTGTTTTATGTTAAATAAGAGATCCAGCTACGAGGCAAATCACAAGTTTGTAATATGTTCCTTGTTCTAATATGGTGATTTTGTTTTGTTGTTTTTCTTTGACAACACGCGTATTTAGCGTTTTTCGGAAGGAGTCTCAGTGTCGGTGCTTTATAACATCTGACAGGAAACATTTTCCTGAACAAAGGAATTTATTTTTCAAAGGTTGAAAAGCAGAAGGCACTTTTACTTGTTGTTTCATTTCCCTTTTAAAGTGTTCTCGCGCGTCTGCTTGTGTTAATATCTGTTTTGATTGTGTTTGTGTAGAGTGGTGGAGAGTGTGAGAAGATGAAGGCGGATCTGGAGGCTTCTGACTTGGAGAGCTGCAGTCCTGCGATTCAGTGCCGGAATGTGTGTCGTTCCTACGGCAAGCTGCGAGTCCTCAGCAACCTCAACCTGACTGTACCTCAGGGCCAGATGTGAGTACAGCACATTCTTATACGCTTTCTTTCTTTCTCTCTCTCTCTCTCTCTTTCTCTCTCTCTCTCTCTCTCTCTCTCTCTCTCTCTCTCTCTCTCTCTCTCTCTCTCTCTCTCTCGTTCTTTCTCTTACACATAAACATGCGCTTTTCAGACATTGGGGTGGTCTTAACAATTGCTTAATAGACACAACTCCAGGCACCACTCAGAGTTAAATAACTCATCCACCCTCAGTAACACAAACACGTGTCGTGTCTCACACTTCCTGGCCACACAAAAATCTGCAAATAAGCAGACAAATGTGCGCACGTTTAAGGACTCATGTTGGGTTCTCAGATTGTTCATCTCTTCACTGTTTTTAAACTTCACACAGGTTTATATGGGACTTTAACCAACCTACATCCTACATTAATCATGAAGAAATTGGAGATTGTAGTTCATTCTTTTTTTTTTTTTTTTATCTTCTAAGTGTAGAAATAGATCAGATTATCTCTCTGAAGAATTCAGTATCATATAAGTTCATCGTATTTTTTTATGTTTACATGACGTATATTTACCACTGATTACTTTTTGCATTTTGTGTGAAGAAATGCTTTGATTTTCACTATTAAAGGGGACATAACACATATTTTTGGCCAATCTCATGTTAATCTTGAGTACCTAATCTTTGGATTTATTTATTTATTTTTAACTTTGGAGATTTTTTTTTGGACTATTTATAGCAATTGGTAAAATTATTGGTCAGTATTAATAGTTTATTATCAATAGTCTGTACATTTTGGCTGTTCTGGTTTTAGCATTTTATCTGTAGCCGATGGAAGAGAACTTGTGATACATGTGATATTCCTGATGTGAATGTGTGAAAACACTAGGGATTATTATAGAAATTATTTATCGGGTAATTATTATTATTATTTGTATTTTTGCAAAAAACAAATTGTTTGGAAAGATGGTAAAATACGATCCTTTTTTTTTGGATAACTTTATAGTACTATACGTTACAAGCACTATACCTATATATATATATATATATATATATATATATATATATATATATATATATTATATATATATATATATATATATATATATATATATATATATTTATTTATTTTTTCTTTAGAAAAGTATTGGGTCACCTGGTCATTAATATGGTATGTGATTTTAGAGCATTGCATTCCACAGTTAGTCCCAATATGCTCTTATAATTCCCTTCACTCTTCTGGGAGGATGTTCCACTAGATTTTGGAGTGTGCATATGGACATTTGTGTTCATCAGCCACAAAAATATTATAAAAGTCAGGTACTGATGTAGTTGAGGAAACCTGGGGTGCAGTCAGTGTTCACATTCATCCCAAAAGGTGTTCAGTAGGAATGAGATCAGAGCTTCATAGCAGGACACTCAAGATCTTCCTCTCCAAAGCATGTAAACCAGATCTTAAAGGAGCTCACTTTGTGCACAGGGGCATTGCCATGCTGGAACAGGTTTGGGTTTCCAAATTGAAATGAAGGCAAAATTTTATTATAGCGCATCTAATGACGTTGTGTACAATCGAGTGCCTCCAGATTTGTGGTAACAGTTTGGAAGGAACCACATGCAAGGACAAAGCAATTCATACATACGGGTGAAAAAGACATTACAATAACAAGACACACAGAGATGAATAAGGAACTAAACCAGACACAAAACAGCACTATCAGCATATCATAGAGACATGAGTGACAATCAGGAGTGAAGCAAGATCAACACACAGAAAAAGCCCTGACGATCCCTTTATATGCAGAGAACGAGTTCATCATATCTTTACACCTTTGACGAATAAATCTCATTAGTATGAGTTTTACTTTAATATTAATAAAACATTACTTCCTGTGTTTATCAGTTATGGCTTGCTTGGCCCGAGTGGTTGTGGGAAGACCACTCTGCTGAAGTGCATCGTGGGAACTCTGAAGATCTCTCGAGGTAACATTAACGTCCTCGGGAAGCCGCCGGCATTCCCCGGACACGAGGTGCCTGGAAAAATGGTGGGATACATGCCACAGGTGGGACCATCACTACACAAAAAATACACACTTATTCTTATACTGCTTCAATGCTTTTTTTTTCGTTCTAGCTCATGCTAATTCTTAAAAAAAAATTATAACTGCAAAGTTCAACCTACACACTTAATTAAGTACCAATTATTAATTAATAGTCATAATTTAGACGGATGATTCGCTGTGGGGACCCCTAACAGGAGCAGACGAAAGAAGAAGTAGTAGAAGAACTTGATAAGCAATTAGTTTTAGACTGGCAGACTGTTAATAATTGCTGCCAAGTTCCTCAGGATTTGGGCAGATGGCTGTGGGTTCAGTTCCTCACATCAGTTACTCATTACACATTGAAAACTTAACCACCTGCATTTAGATTTCAATTAAATTGGATTTTTTTTTGCATTACAGAATCTCTGAAGAGGCCTTGCGTTCTTTCTTCTTTTTTATTATCATTAGCACTATTATTAACTTTTACATACTCCTTACTTCTCACATACGGCCTTTAACCCCACACACCAGGCTCCTATTACTATAATCTAATTAAAGTTTTGTCCTGATGGTGTTGCTGGAGTTTAGCGCTATAGTGAAGTCTTCTCGATAGTCTTGATCCCTATAATTAAGCAACACTTACTAATGATACCTTGTAATCAGTTTGATGGGATAATGAGTGTAATCCTTTGTCAGATCAAAGCCACTAATTTTTTAAGTGCCTCAATGTCAGTGTTCATTCAGCTTATGATAATAGGAGATTATCTTTTAATGACCCCTCTGTAGCTTCTGTAGCTGTTCGAGTAGTACATAGATCATAAAAACAAATACAAGATATGATTTGGTTTTTAAAAAAACTGTATTACTGATTGACTAGTCTAAACTAGTGTAAAATATTGTGTGTGTGTTGTAACTTGTACTATCTGTTGTTTCCCATTTTGGCAGGACCTAGCTTTATATAATGAGTTTACCATCAGCGATACACTCTGGTTCTTTGGTCGAATCCACGGCCTCTCATCCAAAGAGACGCGGGACAGAATGAAGTTCCTCATCGAATTTCTGGACTTGCCGGAGAAGAATAGACTCGTCAGAAACCTCAGGTGCAAACGATTTGTTGATTCAGATTCATTCTGTTCAGTTTAGGGTATTAAAGTTTGTGAATTAAAAGGTTTGTGTGAGTCTCAGGAAAGGTTTCTTTTCTTTTCGCATGTTTGTTTTGTTCATTTTAAAACTGCAAGAACAATCCACATTTCTCAAAATTCATTCAAAATTGTTTTTGATAGTAATTTTATATTCTAATATATGAGGTTTAGAACACAATGCCAATCTGTGATCTGTATTTACACTGGTGCAGTGAATTACAAATCCATATGTCTCTACTTGGCTTTTATCTAACAAACCTACCCAAATAAATACCCACTAATAAACCTACTTATCCCGCCACCATCCAACCTACCCACCTACCTACATACTTACCAAACATCTTCCCAATGTCCTGCCCTATCTAATCTATCTACATAACCTCCAAACAACCTGTCCATCTACCAACACACCTTCTGTATCTATAATCCACATACCAACCCACTAAAAACTACACAGCATCATACCTATCAACCAACCTAACTAACTACCCACCTATATACCCATCAACCAACCAGTCAGCTTACCGATTTACCATTCTGCATACCAACCAAGCACCCAAACTTACCTACTGACCCACTAGCATACCCACAAACCAACCAACCGACCTACTGGTCCACCAACATACTCATTAACTAACCTACCTACCCACCCACATACTGACCCACAAACCTGCTTACCCATCTACATATAAATCTGAAACATCATGCCTCTCTTTTGTATGAAGTTGATTGGTTTCCATCAGAATGAATGCTGAGGGACACGATGACTGTAGAAACACCCGTAATATCCACCTCTCTGAATTTTCGGACACAGGTCAATCAAAGGCTTTGACTTGATGTGTTCAAAAACTTAAGTTTGGATCTGATCAATTCGGTATATGCTTATTTTTATTTATTTTTTTAAACAGATTTCGTTCAGACATTTTTCTTCCCTTCACCTGTTAGGTTGTTATTATTGAATTATTTACGCTGTAGCTGAAAGACAAGTTGCGTAGAACACACCTGGCAGCTTCAGTGATACACACCCAGGATTTTTCAGTGACTTACAAATGACAATAAAAGCCTGCAAGTGAAACCGAAAGATCCTCAAATACACAAGAGGCTTCGGTGTTTGAACGCATATGCAAAAGCTCTTCATTTGTGTTTAATCCATGGTTCAAAAGAGTCCGAGTCATGCTCATCAAAAGGAATACAAATGCTGTATTCAAATTCATTTTCTTATTACTATGCACTAAAACTATTTTTGTGAGGAAAATTTCATACATTCGAGTGTGAAACGCTTCCTGGCAGAAACACTAGACCATTCAGGGACCTCCGGAAAAACTCATTTTTACATACTGTGATTTGGAGAACAATTATTTTATTTTGGATGCAAGATTATTTTTTTCCAATTCTATCACATTTGCCGATTCCCACCCATAAGATCATTCTACTCATCAACCTGGGGAGGGTGAAGAGACACGTGATGTATGAAGGTGAACATTCAAAGCAAAGTGCTCTCAAAATTCAAAGACACTTATAATTTATTTGTGTTTATTTTTTTTTCAATTAATTGATGGTAAAAAGTGTTTGAAATCCCTTCTATTTAGAGATCAAACAGTTCTGCTCTCTTGGCATTCCAAATGGCGAACAATGAACAGAGTACATTTTATCAACTGGAGTTCCTAAGATTAAATCCTGACAATGCTGCATCCATCCAGGGCTGTGATACGAGTGGGCTGAAGTGACCGTGTTCTCTGGGTGTGTCAGTTTCATAGATTCATAACGGACGGGATGTTTACTATTTGTTCTTTGATCTTTATGCAATGCTTTGTTCACGTTTTGACTTCACACTATACTGAGCTATGATCCTGAAACAGAATCCTGACTTCTTCTTTCAAATGAACACATCTTGTCCTAATATAAAAACAGGCCAAAGTTCAAATGCACAACACTATTCTTCATTAAACATGCATTGTAGATAAAAAGGTAAAAAATGTTAACACACACCTAATCCAGTTAGTCTGTTGAAGATCTGACTGTGTGGTCAGTTGTGTTTAGAGTTTTACTGTTTAATCACGATACACATGATTAGAGTTAAATGTTAGAAATATGTATTTTCATCTCAAGGTTTTAGATCTTCTACTGTTACTGTAAATCCCTTCAATACTTGCCAAGCACACCATATTTACAAATAGCAGCCTGGAACAAAGGCTCATTGTTTGTCTCTGAAGCGTGTAACTGTGTGACCCAGTTTGTCCAGTGTTTTAGTTGGGTTTATTGTCTAGTTGTCAAAGCCAAAGCGACACACTACACTACACTACACTACACCCATCAGCTTCATCATGTCCAATTACCATGTCATCTCACTCACCTTTTACCCTATTTACGTGCTGGTTTCCTTGTTTCATTGTAAATCTTTAGATGTATTGGTGCCTGCCACAGTATCACTCATAGTACGTTTGTTCTTCGCATTATAAGCTTCGATGTTGGTTTTGTTAGCACCTTAGGCGTTGGGTGTCAACTTTTGCATCTGCCTTTATAAGCTTTCATAAGCTTTCCAGTCACTGACCTTATTTTATTGTAGAATAAATGAAAATATAATTTTAGAAATATGAGATAGCTGTTTGCATTTAATAAGCATGTTTATTAAGGACAAGCCATATGCTGATAGGGTTAAAAACAGAGGTAGAGAATGCTTTCAAGGGCAAATAATCCAGAACTAGCTCAAGCAGGCTGAGAAAGAAAGTTTTGAATAGTGCAAGATGCAATAGTGCATCTAACTTCCAAATTACACAGATGAAATCTGAACTAATGAAGGAAACAAGCTGCAGGTGAGAATAAATAATGGGCATAGCAATAGGAAATAGAAAAAGTGTCTGAAGCATGGTGGGGAAATCAAGAGAGAGGGTTGAGTGGCAGATTCAGATTTGCTGTTATTATGGTGGTGGTGTATATTTCATCATTATTGTGTTAGAAATTGTAAAATAAATAAGTTTTTTCATTGGTTGTTTATGGATTAGTAATTGTTTTATCATTTGTTGTTTTTGGTTGATTGGCACTGAATTGTTTTGGTTGGTCAGTTGTTAGAAATGTTTTGCTAGTTAATTGATTATTAATTGTTATTTGTTCACCACTAGAATTTTTTTATTGATGATTTTGACAAATATATTGTTATTTGGTAATTGGATAATGTGTTTATCAATGTAGATAATTGTACGGTAATTCACTGGTCATTTTTTGGTGATAATTGTTTGATCTTTTGTTAGTAATTAGTTGGTAGTTAATTGTGGTAATATTTTTTTTTATAAAAAAATTGTTTTTTATGCACTGGTGTGTATATATAATGTTTAAACTTGTGCAATTTTTTTTGCTCAATATTTGTATGTTAAAAAGTCATTATTGGTTGCTAATCGGTTGTTTTTTATTGACTGATTGTTTTTTGGACTATTTGCAGTGGGGGTCAGCGTCGTCGCGTTTCCCTCGGCGCTGCTCTTCTCCAGAACCCGCGTCTCCTCATCCTCGATGAGCCCACAGTAGGAGTGGATCCTGTCCTCAGAGCCAAGTACACACTTCTTTATTCCTCCTTCTCTCTCAGCTTCCCCAATCTCCCCCTCGCTAACTGTGCAAACTTTGTACCACAATTTTATATCAACACTCCAGAGAATTTTATACCACTTCTGCTTCTCTTTACTGCTCGCTCATTTCTAAAACAACCAGCTGGTCAGATGCAGAGCTGTAATAAGCAGTAACAAAGGGACAGTTGGTGTGCTGTTGTTCAACACTCAATGGCATTTAAATGAAATTTCTTTTTAAACTTTATCAGACAAATTTCTCTGTTTTACATACTTTTACATTAATCACTTTAGATGCCAGTACAATCCACTTCACATTAATCCTCTCTGCTCCTGAAACACCAAAAATCCCCCACGCCTTCATTCTCCTGACCACAAACTCACCAACATCTCATTTTCTCTAATCCTTTTGTAACACATTATAGTTGCTGAGTTCAGTTTAAATCATTGCGAAGAGGGGAATTTTTGGACATCCTAAAGCACACTATTTTGGCACAAAACTAAAATGGGAACAAGTTTTTAGAAAATACGATTGCTTAAAATAAGTTAATTTGAAAGGAAAAAAAAACAATACATGGTTATAGAAAGTATTATGGAAATAAAGTATGATTCAGTAAAAGTGATATAAAAATGCAGGTTGACTTGCATTCTAGTGAACATCAGTCTTGCAACGCTACCTTGGGAGAATGAACTTGGACGAACGGGGGATATGCATGAATAAAGTTGGAAGCTAATATCGTTTTAATTAAAATACTGGTCTGGAGTGCAGTCAGCATTCACATTCCTCAGAGGTCAGAGCTGCATAGCAGGCCATTTAAGACCTTCCACTATAACCCATGCAAAGCATATTTTCATGGAGCTGACTTTGGGCACAGGGGCATTGTCAAGCAAGAACAGGTTTGGGTCTCCTAGTTTAAGTGAAGGGTCCACAAAAATTGTCCATCTTGTTTGATGGATGCTTGGATAGTATTTAAATGTAATGATGAAAACAAACAAAACAAATCAAAATGCCGCATTTATTTGATTGTTTATTGAATAAAATTGTAATTGCTGGTATATAAGAATAAGAATTTTGGGATGCTGTATAATTACCTTTCAGCAAAAATTAAAAATTGAAGCAGAATTTTAGTCCTGCTACACTATTTCAGCACCTGAAGTTCACTTGTCTGATGTCTACAGAATATGGCAGCACCTTGTGGAGATTGTGAAAGGTGGAGAAGTGTCTGTCATCATCACTACACACTACATAGAGGAGGCCAGACAAGCCAACATGGTGAGATCTTACACATTCTTGGTCTACTACATAAATGACATACAGATAAGTGTGAAACTAATGGTTTGAAAAATTATGTGAGGTCCCTTAAGCAACATTTACCAGGTCATCTGCAAAATAACATAAATGTAAAGATGAAATGCACTCCTCTGGTGCTATATTAGACCAATGAGGGCTGTTAGGAAATGCCCGATTCTTAAAAACCCCTTTTATAGACTGCACAATGAACTTTTTGGTTCATATTTAATTGCCTAACTTTACAGTCTTCCTGTCAGCTCTTTAGATGTCAGAATGTTATTTATGGCATTAACATCTGTCTTTCATTTAGCTTGGGTAGATAGTTAGATAGTTAACCAAAAACTGAAAAAATAGCCCACTGAATTAGGCCATTTAGATTAATAAAACTGACTTTGCATTCTTTTCTGTAAATGCAAGTTCCTCAAGAGACATATACAAATGTTTCCAGTTTTGTATTATTTTTGCTTTGTCAAAATAGACACACCCACTGAAACAAATTGCATTTAACCGTACACTTATGAGCGTAAATAATCAAGTAGGTAATTTGTGTCCTCATAATGTTCATATAACGGTCATAATAGCGTATATAATATAGTAATATAGCCTTAATAGAAAAATACACAATTCACATTTTTTTGCGGTGTCATTTTAGAAATTTGCTAGTTTTTCAATAATTAAAAGATTTAAACACAATTTCTGTATAAATAATAAAAATAATGCTACAAATGTAATGAAATTGTAGGTGCTGATATTCTACATTCATCAGTCTGACTTGGAATGTCTTGAAAGCTACTAGCAATCTTACCCTTTTACTTTTATCTACTCATTTAAACTCCAATTTTTAGACTTCTGCCATTATTACACTTTGGTTTACTGTAATCCAGCAGCTTTTGCACCATATGGAACATGTAATGCTCAAGTATGGATGACTGTTGTGGTGCCAGGAGATGTTTTTCTTACATCAGACAGATTTGACAGATACTCATTAACCTGTAACCTTTTTTTTCTTTGTTTTGCCTGTTAAAAAAGTTTTCGACACTGGGAAGCATCATAACACAGTGACATTAGCCATGTGTGTCACTTCTAAAGATAAGGCTTTAAACCGAGATAATAGATCACATGCCCTGAAGGGGAAAATTGCCTACATGCTGGCACTTAAAGCAGCAGCAGTGACATACAGTCTCAAAACAGTCTTAAAGCAGTCTCCAAACAGTCTCTGTTTGGACTATCAGAGGAAGTTTAAACCATGGCCTGGGCACCATAACAATCATTATTCAGGATTCAGGATATATGCTAGCTTATAAAACTCCAAAATGCCTACTGCATTGATGATTTTGAATCCATTTTCTGCCAATGTGTTTGAAATTAATAAAAATTAATGCAGTAGGCATATTGGAGTATTATACACTAGGAAATATCCTGAATATACATTCTACTTAATAAATATGCTTCAATGTCTGGGTGATTTAAGACATACTTTTTCTAATGTTATTGCAGAGGTCGTTAAAATCCCACTACACTCTGATATTACTAATAATGGTGTTAATCATGTTTAGGTGGGGTTAATGAGGAACGGAAGGCTGCTAGCCGAAGCTAATCCAGAGGTGATAATGAAGCAGCACAATGCAGCGGTAAGTTTGTCCTCATAAACACATAAACGAGTACACAAACACAGCTCTTTATCTAGTCTATATATTCGGTACAAGATTAGATTACAAGATATAGAGACATGCATAATTAACTTATATGTGTGTGTGTGTGTGTGTGTCCGTGTGTGTGTGTGTGTGTGTGTGTGTGTGTGTGTGCCTTTGGATATCAGACCCTGGAGAGTGCTTTTCTACAGCTTTGTGAGGACTCGGACCAAGTGGGCACTCAGGAAAGTTCTCAGGCTTCTGTGCACAGCAACAGTTTGTCTCCAGGCAGCATTAAGGACGACTGCCGAGAGCCTATTTTAAGGAAGGACGAATCGGCAGCTTTGGAAATTCCCAAACCTACAGGTGGTTAAAATAATTCTGAGAAACAAGCATTATTTAGACAATCAGACTGTGCTAATGTGTGTGTATGTACATGTATATGCATATGTGTGTATATACAGCGGACTGGAAGGTGAGAGCGCGGCACTTCTTTCCGAAATGCAGAAATATCCTAGCACTGACGATCAAGACAATGGTGCGAATGAGGAGAAATCCAGGGTAATTTTCGCAATTATGTCCGCCCAAAATTATGTTCTTCTTGCAATCAAGGAAAAAGAATGTTCTAAAGCGTTTATGTCATGTCAAGAAAGTTTCTTTTTTTTTCCTCTGCATGCAGCTCACTGTGTTTTCAGTTCGTCTTGCCCGTGATTCAGATCAGCCTGATGTGTTTGTGTATCGGCGGTGATCCCAAGGACATCCAGGTGGCTGTGGTCAACAACGAAACCAGCTCAAGCTCCTACAGCCGCACTCTTCTTGCGTTCCTCGACAACACCAGCATTCACCAGGTACAAAGAGCTGGTGCGATAAATCATACCTCACCATGAAGCTTCTGGCTATCTTCAAGGTCGGGTGAAGACCTTCCACTTCCTGGAACACTTAAACCAACACTTTTCCAGTTTCCTTTGTTTAAAAAAAAACAACTCAACAGAGTTGTAGGCTGAATTTTATTAAGTTATAGATTATTAATTGCTAGGGACTCAAAACACTCATGTACGTCGCTCTGGACAATGACATCTGCTAAATGCCATACATGTAAATGTATCGGTTTTATGGAAAATATAGAATCATTGAAATTAATGCCTGATATCTTGTGATTGCAATACTAATTATTTACCATATAATCATTGACCTTGTCTAAGCATCTATCTCTTATCTATGAAACATCTGGTGTGGATTGATGGATGAGTGTCTAGTTGAATGGATATGTGGATGAATGGGTAAATGAACAAAAAGATGGATTGATTTACATGTAACCATTAGAAAATAGATAGCTATAACTAAATAGATCAATATAGATAAATAGTTATAATTGTATACAGCCTCCTGACCTTTCACTCTCATTTCCTCATAGTAAAGGAAGTAAACGCTAAATATACACTGAATTATTCAGAGACTGAGTTTCACTGTCCGGCTGACAACATATTGTAAGTGGGTATCATCAGAATGATCAAGAATGCAGTTCTGTGCACAGGCTGAGCTCTCAGGAACTAAGAAATCACACTTCTAAGAAACACTTGGCCAAGTTTTCCAATTTGGTGTTTATGCTGTATCACATGGAGAAATACTAGCTGTCCTCTTACACATACAAATAGAGTCTAGAGTCACTGTGATTGACAGTGTAGAGGAGATGGAGTAGGGCACTCCTGCTCACTCAGAGCCAGAATATATAATTACATATAACCTAGTATTATAAGAGTAATATTAGCCCTCTGATTACTAGGATTCAGCCTTGCATTCCACTCATATTGAGGTGGAGACCTGTCTATTGCGTAAATCAGATTACTATTTCAAAGCATGCCAAGCGAGTTTTCTTGTTAGAGTGATCTTTCAAGAAAAAGGTGGTCAAATGTTTGTAGGATTTAGTAAACGTTGTAACCCCAATATGAACTAATTAGAATTTGAGATTAACAAGAACACACCATGTCACACCAAACGTCTGAAATTGTTTATGTTCTGTAGCTACAGTAGTTTCCTGTGTAAAGTATAAAGGTATTTCTGGAATCCAAACTTAGGAACGAGAAAGACTAGAGTTGTTACTGTTGTTTTACGAACACCAAAGATGTCAAGTTCTTTTTAAATGAAGGCTTTTGGTTTGCACAATGTTTGAAAATGCCTTGGCTTTTTTGCTTCATTAGATCATAAAGATTTTAAGTTCACTCTCTTCAATGCAGGTGAGCCTCTCCCATACTGCTGCGTTTGAAGGAATCCATAACGGGGAGTACTGGGGTGTCATCGAGTTTGGCGAGAACTTCACCTCTTACTTGACCAGGAGGTGAGGATTTCAAGAAAACTGATTTGTCAAAAGTGCTGTTGTATTAAAGATGTACAGTGGGGAAAATAATTATTTGATCCTTCTACAAAGAAATAAACAGTCTAGAATTTCCGATTGGATCGAGTGACACAGACCCAGATTAGTCCAGACCTTTTAGGAAAGAACTCCTAATATCAACTTGTTATGTGAATAAAAGATTCCTGTCACAGAATCAACCTCTTCTATTTAAACCTTTCATGTGTTGAAATCTTCCTGAACCCTTAGCAGAGAAACAGCCCCAAAGCAGAATGTTTCCTCCTCCATGTTTGACAGGGATGGTGTTCTTGGGGTCATATTCAGCATTTCTCGAGTTGATGCCAAAGAGCTCAATTTTGGTCTCATCTGACCACATCACATTCTCCTAAGCTTCCTCTGAATCATGCTGGTGTCCTTCAGCTTCAGACGGTCTGTTTATGTGCGTTCTTGAGCAGAAGGACCTCAGTGTGTTACCAGTGGTTTTTGGTGACTGTAATCCAAGCTCCCTTGAGATCATTAACAAGCTCCTCCCGTGTAATTCTGTTCTGAGCCCTCATCTTTCTCAGAATCATCCTTACCACATTAGGTGAGATTTTGCATGTGGCTCCAGAGCGAGGGCGATTGACTTCTTGTATCTACAATCTTGTCCCTGACATCCTGACTTCTCTTTAGTGAAGAGCCCATGGTGGTGAAGAGGTTTGAATGGAAGAAGCTGATTTGGTGACTGGTGTCTTTTATACACATAATGAGTTGATATTAGAAGTAGCAAGAAGCAGGTTGGTACAGGATCAAATACTTATATCACTCCATCAAATACACATTAATTTATATATAATATAATGTTTTCTGGATTTTTTTTATATTCTTTCGGCTTTGTTGCCATTTGACATTTAATAATTACAAATAAATTGGCATAGACATTTGAAAGTATGTAACACCTGCGCAAGGTGCTTTGCTAACACTAAAATATGTGAACATAAACAGAGTCAATTGATGATGTGATGATTAGAGCACAGAGGGGGGAGGAAGGGTGGGGGGGGGGGCAATTGTTGGGAGAGGCAACATAGCTTTTTGTCTGAATCAGTGTCTGAAAGGGGAAAAGCAAGTCAGTCCTGTCTCTTTTCTCTCTCTCTCTCTCTCTCTCTCTCTCTCTCTCTCTCTTTCTCTCTCTCTCTCTCTCTCTCTCTCTCTCTCTCTCTCTCTCTCTCTCTCCATTTCTGACCACTCTTTTGTTAGATGTGTTTGTTAGCAGTTTGCTTCCTTTATTCTATTTTCCAGTAAAACCACAAGAAAGGGAACTTTGAAGGGGAACTTTAGAAGTGATCCCAACACTTATCCAGTTTCAGTTTTAAACTAAATATTGACAATTTGGACACATTAATAACTGTATGTTATTTTCAGAGGACTGTAAATCTGTACTGCTACACAAGCTGCACATTGACTACTCTAAAGTATATCCAAGTTTAATTTCTATAGTATTGTCCCCTGAGAAGATTGACTAAGAGGGTTGCTGAAATGTGAGGGGTGCACTTACTTTTGTGAGCTATCGGTATATGATACAGTAAATGATGCATAAGTTCAATGATGTAAAAACAAATAATTTCATATTACTGATTTATATGTTTTAGATCTATATTTTAAAAATATATATTTAAAATCTAAAAATATATAATATAATACAGGGTTATTCAAAAAGATTGAATCGATTTCATTACGTAATATACCAACTGAACGTTTTCGGAAGAACGACGTGACTGCATCACCACTGTGGCAGCCATCCAAAACTCCTCTTTCAAATGGTCACGTACTCATTCCATGACGATGCTTGAGAACTGAAGCAATGTGTCATGATATCGGTTCATTCCTTTTGTATAACCCTGTATATAATATAATAAAGTAATAAAATAAACTCTTATGTAATAGAAAAAGCAAAGTTGCAATAGACGGCAAAGTTGCGATGTTATTATTGCTGCACGATTAATTGTATTGCAATTGCAATGGCGATGTCAGCTTATGCCAATTCTATTCTAATCATTTTTATTTGTATGCCGCTTTTAACAATGAACATTGTCTCAAAACAGCTTTATACAGATAATGTGGTGATAAAGAACGAATAAGATCGTTCTTTATAATTCAAAGTTTTGGTGGCGAATGTGGCAAGGAAAAACTTCCCGGGATGACATAAGGAAGAAACCTTGAGAGGAACCAGACTCAAAAGGGAACCCGTCCTCATCTGGGTGACACAAGAATGTCCATTTTTTATAGATAAACAATGTAGAAGTGTGCGGTGATGGTGATCAGATGCTAACTGTAGTTCTGTGTTAGTGTAGCAGACTGTTGACCTACAGTTAAAATCCATCCTCAAAACTAATGTTTTACTCCATAATTTCATGCATACCACCTCCAATCAAAGAGAACACCATCCAGAGGCAGGTCGGGACGATGGGGGCAGATCCGAGGAGACAGGAACAGTGATCACTGTTACCACAGGATCATGTTTAACTCCACCAATAGAGAGAGAGAGAAAGAGAGAGAGAGAAGAGACTTTTTTTTTCTTTACTTAAGTAAGAAACTACAGATAAAAGACTTCACTAAATAAATATGTTTTCAGCCTCGACTTGAACACTGAGACTGTGCCCGAGTCCTGAACACTAACTGGAAAGCTGTTCCATAACTGTGGGGTTTATAAGAGAAAGTTCTGCCCCCTGCTGTCATTATTTGAGGTACCAACAAATAGCCTGCACCATTTGATCTAAGTAGGCATGGAGGACCATAATGGTACAGAATTTCACTCAGATACTGCAGCATTAAACCATTATGTGCTTTATATGTCAGTAGTAGTATTTTATAATCAATGTGAGATTTAATTGGGAGCCAGTGTGGACTGAATAAAACAGGGGTGATGTGGTCATGTTTTCTAAAGTTGGTAAGGACCCTTTCTGCTGCATTCTGAACTAACCGAAGCTTATTTATGCACTTACTCCAACACCCAGACAGTAAAGCGTTACAGTAATCTAATCTAATTGTAACAAAAGCATGAACTAGTTTTTCTGCATCCTGTAACGACGTCATATTTCTCATTTCAGCAATATTTCTAAGGTAAAAGAGGGCAATCCTGGTAATGTTTTTCACATGAGCCTCGAAGAACAGACTAGAGTCAATAATCACACCAAGGTCTTTGACTGCTGTACACACTGAGACAAAAAGACCATCCAGAGATGCTACATATTCAGAAAGTTTACTTCTAGCTGCATGTGGTCCTAATTAAAGTACTTCCGTCTTATCCGAGTTAAGCAGAAGTAAGTTATCAAGAATGCACTGTCTAATGTCCTATACAAACTCCTCAACATTGTTAAGATGCACTCTCTTATCTGGCTTTGCTGAGATATACAACTGTGAACCACCAGCATAGCAATGGAACTGAATACCATATTTATGTATAATTTCACCCATAGGCAAAATATATCAAGAGAATAGCAGTGGGCCTAAGACGGATCCTTGCGGAACACCAAACTTTACCTTAGAGAATGTGAAGAACTCACAATTTAAATTTACAAACTGATAGCGATCAGTCAGATAAGACCTAAGCCAGGAGTGAGCTGTTCCCTTTATTCCAACAACATTTTCTAGTCTAGCCAGGAGGAGGTTATGATCAAATAATCTCCTTTTCATTATATGACGGCAAATGTTGCGATTTAATTAAATAAATAAGTGCATGTGCGAATGCATACTTTCTGACAATACAAAAACAAACAAACAAAAAAAAACGATTTAGGCAGTACACGTGTGGCGCGTGTGGTCACGTGGCTTTCCGACGTGCAGCGAGGAGACCAGGTGAAGACGGATGCCGAGCAGACCGACACTGAACTAGTAGCGACAATTCATGTTTATGACAAATCTTTAACAGATCATACTGGTTCCTGGGTAGGAAGAAAGAAACGATGCTTCAACAGAAAGCTTTCTTTTATTTTTCGTTCACTTTTGCCCTCGTATTCAGGCCGAGACACACGTACCCAACGCGTAGCCCACGCACACTCACAGATCGTGCCTTTACCTGACATTTTTCCCAATTCTTGCAGCCCTAAATGTGATCTAGGCAAGTGGCATAGTAAGAGACATTGCACATACAGTGTATAAAGTGCTTAAGGAATGCATTTAGCCCCTGATTAATTGTGAATAATTTCCTGGGGAATGATTTGTTTTGTTGCAGGATGTTGCAGCCGAGAGTCTCCAGAGACATCGTCGATGGGGGATCTGTGCATGTCTGGCTCGACTTGACGAGTAAGTTTGAGGTTCTAAATCGAATGCTGTGATTAAAACATGGATTTTATGAATGAAAAAATACTTCTAAGTAATTCTTTTTTATTATTTAGATCGACAGATAGGAATAATGCTGCAAAAGAAGCTGCAAGAAGCATTTCAGGTACGCACTAAGCTGCTAAAACTGCACTGTGATGTCTCCTTGCATTTCTCCTTTCGCGTTCATTCTTGATAATATAGTTTTAAATCTACATTTCCATGCCACATATCTGTAACGTGGATGGAATTTAGAATAATGATGCCAAGTTGGACAGGGGGAATTTAGATTGAGAAATGTATACACGGAAATGGAGGACAATCTAAAAAATATGTTGTGTACCACATGACTTGTGTAATGTGTATAGACCAGAGGTGAGCATGGGACTGCTTCTTTGATGCTGAAAAGAAATTTTAACCTGTATTTTGCCTGTAATGTTTCTCAAACAATTCTGCCTATTCATACGTCTATGGCATTTTGACAGAAACCTTTATCCAGAGTGTTTAATTGGTTTAGGGCCTTGCTAAAGGGCCCAGCAGTGGCAGATTGGTGGCACAGGGATTTGAACTCATGACCTTCTGATCCAAAACCTCAATCACCAAACTACCACTTGACCACTCTTTTAGTTATAAATCTTTTCTTTTTATCTTTTTACGAATGGTTTTATGTAAACAAAATGTAAACAAATAATCTGTTTTTGAAACTTCTCAACATCTAAAGTGTGTATACAGTGCCTTCTGGTGTCTTGGGCCACCACTAAAGGCTGCAGATAGGATTGACCCTGAACTAATATAATCTGATAAAAGGGTAGTAGTCACTCAGTGGTTCAAGGTTCGGGATAGATGACCTGGAGTATTGATTACCCAGGTGTGTAAATAAAATGAATGTAAAAAATTTAGTTTTTCTATGTTGTTCTGGATATTAGTGTGACAATAAAAAACCCTCCACTGGATCTTGTGGAACCCCAGTCCTGTGACAGGCACAGACCTCTAATACAAACTAGAAAGAGTCTTAATGTTATGAGCCTTAAATATGTTAGTAAAGTTTGTGTGTGTGTGTGTGTGTGTGTGTATGTGTGTGTGTGTGTGTGTGTGTGTGTGTGTGTGTGTGTGTGTGTGTGTGTGTGTGTGTGTTTCAGACTTTTGTTGAAAGTAAGATGGGCAGTCAAGCTTACCTTGTGTCTGTTCCAGTTAAGGTAAGATTGATGATAAAGAGAACACAAGACATTCTACAAGCTGGGAAAAGTATTCCCAGTTGCGTATTGGGTTACAATAAATCGAATATAATGTTTTTAAAACTGTTTCTAGATTTTTATTATATTAAAGCTTTACATTTTTGTTACTTTCCCAGCAGATTATTTTGCTTTTTTAAGTTCAAGTCAGGCGGCTTTATTTTTTATTTCAACCATACACATTACAGTACACAGTGAGATAAAACAATGTTCCTTTAGATACCAGGTGCTACATAAAACATAATAAATGAACACAAGACACCACGAAATTAACTAGAACAAATAGACCTATACACAGGACATTACATAAAGTGCAAACAACACAATTGCTTTGTAACAATACAGTACCGACCAGTACACAGAGTTAATGATTATATATTATATTATTATATTATTATCACTAAAGAATGCAAAGAAAATAGCAAAACGATTAACTAACTATTTATTTATCTATATATTAATTAAAGCTTGATTTATTATTTAACTTGGTTTATTGGTATCTTATTATTGTAAATACCTCACAATATTTACGACATTTTCACCTACTGTCAGGGATCCACCAGCCACACCTTCACTTATCACTCCAAGCCACTCTCCCACTTACTAATCAGCTACACCTGGCACTCATCAGCTCCCATGCTATATAACCCCCGTTCCTCCACCAGCTCATTGTCCGTTCTACAGCTTAGGCATAGAACACTGTCGGACTACCCAAGATACTCAGTATTGTGTTTTCATTGACTACTTGACTCTAGGGGGTTTTGTGTTGCTTTTGCCTGATCACAGCTCTTACCTGGTTTAGTAAACCTGGGGTTTCCTTTTTTGTGCTTTGCCCTGTTCTTTTCTCATTAAAAAGCCTTGTGGATTTTACTTCGGTTTCCGGCACGTTTTTTTGCCTGACAGAAGAACGGACCTCCACAAACCGAGGGGCACCAAACACGGAAGGAAGGAAACCGCGTTACCTCAGCATGGAGGACCAGCCCGCTGCTGCGTCCGGGTTAGCGGAGGACCAGCCCGTTGCCACGTCCGAGTTCGTGAGGGAGCTCACCGACGCGCTCTGAGAGGCTTTCCGGCCGGAAGCCGCGCACCAAACTCCTCCACTATCCGGCAGCCCGATGGCTCTCCCAGCGTCTTTTTCCGGAAACGCGGCAGAATGTCATGGCTTCCTGCTCCAGGCGGCCATCTACATCGAGATGCGACCACAGTGTTTTCCTAGCGAACGAGCCAAGGTCACGTTTCTGATTTCGCTGCTCACCGGAAGAGCGCTAGCGTGGGCAAGAGCGCTCTGGAGCGCAGCGAGCCCGGCCCTGACGTCATACGCCGCTTTCACGAGTCATTTCACCGAGGTATTTAGCACCGCCCCCGGGGATACCTCAACCGCTGATCAGCTGCTCAACCTCCACCAGGGGACAGACAGCGTGTCCAGTTACAGCCTCCGCTTCCGCACTCTGGCGGCATCTGCTGGTTGGGATGAGAAGGCGCTGTTGGCTGTATATCGCAGAGGCCTAAATCAGGAGCTCCGGCTGGCGATGGCCACTTATGATGACTCTCTGGGGCTTGAGGCTTTCATTCAGAGATCCATCCAAATCTCTCAACACCTGGCCGCCTGCAAATCCCCCGAGGTCGAACCAGCACAGGCTATGGCAGCGCCAACAACTCCAGAACCCGAACCCATGCAACTCGGGTCACTGCGGCTGTCTCGGCAAGAAAGGGAGCGCCGGTGGGTGGCTGGAGCTTGCCTCTACTGTGGAGAGAGAGGACATCGCGTGGCCCAATGTCCTGTGAGGCCTCCTCGTAGGACGGTGAGTACTGTCACGCTTTCTTCGGACATTACTCATCTGTCTACGCTCATGGTCACCTTGGTAACCCCTGCTCTCTCTCTATCGGCTACTGCCCTAGTTGACTCAGGATCCGCGGGGAACTTCATCTCCCAGGCGTGTCTAGAACGCCTCCAGCTACGCCAGCAGAGGGGATCCCAGGAACTGGCCGTCCAGACCATCCAGGGACGACCATTAGGGAAGGGCAAGGTGAAGTACTGTGCTCCACTTATCGTCCTCCAAGTCGGAGTGCTACACCAAGAAGAGATTCGACTTCTCGTACTGGAGGATTCGACAGTGGACGTGATCCTGGGCCGTCCCTGGTTAGCCAAGCACTCCCCCACTTGTTCCTGGGACCCGTGCGACATCTTGGAGTGGAGCCCCGCCTGCCGGCAGAAGCGTTTACGTCCACTCCCGACTCCCCTCAAGACCGTCTTAACCCTGGCAGCTACTCAAGTGGAAGGAGCTCCCCAACCCGCTCAGGTGGAAATCCCGCATGAATATCAGGCCTTCTCTGACGTCTTTAGTGAGGAGGCCGCCACTCAGTTACCCCCACACCGGCCGTGGGACTGTGCTATTGATCTAAAGCCTGGGGCTAAGCTACCAAAGGGCCGGGTCTACCCCTTGTCAGCCCCGGAACACCAAGCAATGGAGGGCTACATCCAACAGGCCCTCCGACAGGGCTTGATCACCCAGTCTTCCTCCCCGGCGGCCTCTAGCTTCTTCTTCGTGGCAAAGAAGGACAGGGGATTGCGCCCTTGCATCGACTACAGGGGCCTTAATGCACAGATCGCCCCGCTTCCGTACCCGCTCCCCCTGGTCCCAGCGGCCTTGGAAGAACTACGTGAGGCTCGCGTCTTCACCAAGCTGGATCTCCGAAGCGCGTACAACCTGGTGCGCATCCGCGAAGGGGACGAGTGGAAGACGGCGTTCATTACTCCCTCTGGTCACTATGAGTACCGGGTCATGCCGTATGGCCTTTCCATTGCGCCGGCGGTCTTTCAAAACTGTATGAACGAGGTTTTCCGTCCCTTCCTCCATCGGTTCGTAATTGTTTACATTGACGACATCCTGATCTACTCCAGGACGCTGCAAGAACACCACAAGCACGTCACCCAGGTCCTAACCCGGCTGCGAGAACACCGACTATATCTCAACCTTCCCAAGTGTGAATTCCATCGCTCGGAGATACAGTTCCTGGGTTACAACATCAACGCAGCAGGCATCAGGATGGATGAAAGGAAGGTGATGGCCGTAAGGGATTGGCCCGTTCCCACCTCAATCAAGGAACTCCAGAGGTTTCTTGGCTTCGCCAACTTCTACCGCCGGTTCATTGGAGGTTTCAGCCTGGTTACCGCCTCACTCACGTCTCTCCTGCGAGGAAAAGCCAAGACTCTCTCCTGGACCCCAGAAGCACAAAAGGCCTTCGAGGAGCTACGCACGAGGTTCTGTGCCGCTCCGCTTCTCCGTCATCCTGACCCCCAGCTCCCGTTTGTTGTCGAGGTGGACGCATCTTCCACGGGCGTAGGGGCCACCCTCTCCCAGCAGTCGGGGACTCCCCCTCGACTCCATCCTTGCGCCTACTTCTCAGAAAAGCTGTCTCCAGCGGAACAGAATTACGACATCGGTAACCGGGAACTCCTAGCCATCAAACTGGCCCTGGAGGAGTGGAGACACTGGCTGGAGGGGGCTGTCCATCCTTTCATAGTCATCACGGATCACAAGAACCTTCAGTACCTCCGTGAGGCCAAGCGCCTAAATCCCCGTCAGGCACGGTGGGCTCTCTTTTTTACCCGGTTTAACTTCAGCATCACCTATCGGCCAGGATCAAAGAACGGCAAGGCCGATGCTCTCTCCAGGGTGTATGGACCTGAAGAACCCACCGAGCCCGGGCCTATCTTGCCTCCGACGATCATTCTGAGCCCGATCATATGGGAGTTGGACGAGAACATCCACAGGGCCACACGAGGAGAACCGACGCCCCCTGGTTGTCCCGAGGACCGGACCTTTGTTCCTCCAGTGTGTCGACAGGCCTTACTTAGAGCAGTTCACGAAGTCCCCGGTTCAGGGCACCCAGGCAGGAGGCAGACCCTGCGTCTGGTTCAGGGGCGATACTGGTGGCCAGGTATGAGCAACACAGTGGCCGAGTTCGTCCGAGGCTGCAACATCTGTGCCATCTCAAAAACTCCCCGACATCTACCAATGGGCAAACTAGTCCCCCTACCTACTCCACAAAGGCCATGGTCACATATCGGCATAGACTTTGTCACAGACCTGCCACGGTCGGAGGGTTTCACCTGCATTCTTGTGGTCGTCGATCGGTTCTCCAAGGCCTGCCGCTTTGTCCCTCTCCGAGGCCTCCCCACAGCTCTGGAAACCGCGGAGACACTCTTCCATCACGTCTTCCGCAACTTCGGCCTCCCGGAGGAGATAGTGTCCGACCGGGGCTCTCAGTTCACCTCACATGTATGGAGGGCGTTTTTCCGACTACTGGGAGTCACCGTTAACCTGTCGTCCGGTTACCACCCCCAGTCGAACGGCCAGACCGAGCGGAAGATCCAAGAGCTGGGGAGGTACCTGAGGACATATTGCCATCAGGACCAGGAGGAGTGGAGCCGGTTCCTGCCCTGGGCGGAGTACGCACAGAACTCGTTGCGCCAAGACACCACTGGTCTCACGCCTTTTCAATGCGTGTTGGGTTTCCAACCCCCACTGTTTCCCTGGTCGGATGAGCCCTCCAATGTGCCCGCGGTGGACCACTGGTTCCGGGAGAGCGTCCGGACATGGGATGCGGCACACACTCAGCTGCGCAGGGCAGTGAGGGAAACCCAGCGACATGCGGATGCACGAAGGTCGGAAGCCCCCGCTTACAGGCCCGGAGACTGGGTCTGGCTATCCACCAGAGATCTCCGACTACGGCTTCCCTGTCGGAAGTTGAGCCCCCGGTACATCGGGCCGTTCAGGATCGAAAGGCAGGTCAACGAGGCGGCATACCGTCTGGAACTCCCGCCACAGTACCGGATACACCCCACCTTCCACGTGTCACTTCTCAAGCCACACCATCCACCGACTGCCCAACGCCCCAGCGAGGTCAGGCCCCCTCCGGCTGAAGTATTGGAACAACCCTCGGCCTATACGGTACGGGAGGTGCTGGACTCTCGTCGTCGGGGCAGGGTGCTGGAATACCTCGTGGACTGGGAGGGCTACGGCCCTGAGGAACGATCATGGGTGGCGAGGCAGAACATATTGGATCCAGCGCTCCTGGAGGAGTTCCACGCCGCTCATCCGCTTTCGCCAGCGCCCCGGGGTCGGGGTCGACCCAGGCGCAGGGTTAGGGCGTCGGGAGCCGCCCCTGGGGGAGGGGGTACTGTCAGGGATCCACCAGCCACACCTTCACTTATCACTCCAAGCCACTCTCCCACTTACTAATCAGCTACACCTGGCACTCATCAGCTCCCATGCTATATAACCCCCGTTCCTCCACCAGCTCATTGTCCGTTCTACTGCTTAGGCATAGAACACTGTCGGACTACCCAAGATACTCAGTATTGTGTTTTCATTGACTACTTGACTCTAGGGGGTTTTGTGTTGCTTTTGCCTGATCACAGCTCTTACCTGGTTTAGTAAACCTGGGGTTTCCTTTTTTGTGCTTTGCCCTGTTCTTTTCTCATTAAAAAGCCTTGTGGATTTTACTTCGGTTTCCGGCACGTTCTTTTGCCTGACACCTACTAAGGTGTCTATATATAGTTTAGATTTTTTAGTCCTTAATTCCTCACCAAGAAATTAAACCTTTTTTAAATAAACATTTTGAGGTGCAAATAAAGTTGGATAAAATTGTCTAATGCAACTAAATTAGCTACTACGACCAGCTAGCTAGCACACAAAGCATGCTAGCATGCTAATGTTAGCATGCTAATGTTATTTTTCCCTCTGCACTGGCGCACTTAGTGTTTGGAGTTCTGTAGTACTTGTATAACATTGATTAAAATCACTTAACTTCATGTGACTACATAATTTAGCATCTAAGTAAGAGTGAATTAGCAACATGGTCAGCTAACGTTAGTCCATGTTATTGTGCTCCATGTGTGATTTCTGAGGCTTGGTTGTAAAAAGTAGTCCCTCTAGTCCATCATGTGAGCATACCGGGCTGGTTTGAAAGTTTGTGGCGATGTTAGAACATGCATTTGTGACACAAGTCTATGATGGAAATGTAATTTTTATACTTCTTCTTTACGATGTTAACTCTGTAGTTCGAGGAGCCGATATACGGGAGTCAGAACACTACATTCACTACATTTGTGACTCCAGGAGCTGTTTTGAGGTAAAAATGATGTTTTCCTCATACAGCAGGGTTTAAAAGTCCAGTGAAATTGCTTGTGTTTTGCACTCTTTTATAGTCTAATACAACACGTTACGTCGTAAATGATCATCTCGAGTGAATTTTAGTTTTCTAGCATTCTGTTCATAATTTTTTTCCCTTTAGTGACAATGTGTACTCGTGTTTTGAATACAATCCAACAGTCGTCTGATCAAATGCCTTAGAAGAAGAGATTAGACATGAGGAAACTTTTATCTTCGCTTCACAGCAGTGAACATTGTGAAGATCCCATATATGTTTAAACATGGGGCCATGAATATTAAATATGCAATATATTAAACATTTGCTTTCTTTGTGTGATGTGTTTCAGAATTTTTTAATCTCCTGTTTATTTCCAATATTAGATGACAAGAAAATTAATTTCAATATTTTCAATGACAATAAAAAAAAATCCCAATATTTTCAATGACCCAAAGCCTAATTGTAATTAAAAGAAAGAACAACAAGAGTAGTAAAATAATAACCGTAAGGATTGTTGCTACATATTTAACCAGACAGTCGTACATTTACAGATACAGTGACAGCTTTTTGTGTGGAAAAAAATTTCCTGTATAAATTCATAATTGATTGGTCAAATTTGTGCACTTTTTTCCCGTCTGCGGCGCAGCATCACATTTTACCTGGCGGTGGGTCTCACTGCTCTGTCCTTCGTCTTGGAGAGGAAAGAGGGACTGTTGGACAGGTGCTGGGTGGCAGGTGAGATATTTTCCAGGACATTTGAGACACAGTAATGTATGTATATACACAAGTCCATAATTTGCTGTTCATTTCACTTACTGCACTAAAATGCAATATTCATTTAAAACTATTTTGCCTTTAAACCACTAGATGGAGCCACTAACATACTGTATTTTCATACCTATACTTTTCTTTGTCACAATTCTCACTGTTTGGTGTGCAGGCGTGAGTTCTCTAGAGACCATGCTGGCTCATCTCTTCTCTCAACTGCTGGTTATCAGTGTCCAGATCACCTTGCTTTTGCTCTTTATCCTGCTCGTCTTTAAGGTAAACATTTGTCTTATAAATGTCAGCGCTTACCCTTTTCCTGCAGTGATGGCTAGTGATTTTTAGATTTATATAGAGGTGACAACCAGGGGGTCAACACACATAAACACACAGATGCACACAAACTCTTACACACACCTTGCGGACCTCCACCTTGGCACTCAGCCAATTATTTTAATCCTTAATTTTTTTAACCCTTTAATGTTATACATTAATCATAATAAAGGGTCATGCAGTCTTATACTTCATTTATCTTTCTCTGTTTTACTTTGTAACTCTCTCTCAGATTCCCAACGAAGGCTCCCTGGGCCTTGTCATTTGCCTGATTGTTCTTCAGGGTGTGACTGGAATCTCCTTCGGCTTGGTCATTTCTTCTGCTATTGATGACGAGCAATCAGCCAATCAGGCGGCTCTCGGCATCTTCTACCCCAACCTTATCATCAGCGGTATGATTTGGGATCTTCACCCATTATCACTCATGAAATCACTTATACTGTATATGTAATTGTCAACTTTGATTGGTTTGAGGGTACTTTAAAAAAAAAAGGACATTCTAAATGTTAAATTCTGATTGGCTGGATGTGTGCATTCGAACAATCGAATAACTGTAACCATAGTAGTATAAAGAGACAGTTACCTACAGTGTTAGACAGCTATGTTATTATTCTAATTAGCTAAATGGATGATTGTTGCATGTCATTTAACTTTTAACTGAAAATATAAAATACGATGCTTCCTTTTTAGTAGAAACGCAGAAAAAACACAAATTTATATTTATGCCATTTGGCGCACCTTGCTCAAGGGTCCAGCATTGATAACTGGGAATTAAATGTGTGACCTTCCAATCCGAAATCCAATGCCTTAACCACTAAGCTCTTCACTCTTTTTCTTCTTCTTCTTTCAGCTTCTCCCATTAGGGGGTGCCACAGTGGATCATCTGTCTCCATACCCTCTGTCTTCTACATCTGCCTCTTTCAAACCAACTACCTGCATGTCTTCCCTCAACACATTCATAAACCTCCTCTTTGGTCTTTTTCTTTTTCTTCCTGGCAGCTCCATCCTCAGCATTCTTTTTCCAATATACCCCATGTCCCTCCTCTGCACATGTCCAAACCAAAACATCCTACATGCACTGTTCCTCTAATAAACCCGTTTCTAATCCTGTCCATCTTCATTACTTCGAACGAAAATCTCAACATCTTCAGCTCTGCTACCTCCAGCTCCACCAATACCACAACTCCTCTCTCGTCACCCTGTCGTACGCTTTCTCTAAATCCACAAACACACAATGCAACTCCTTCTGACCTTCTCTAAACTTCTCTATTAACATTCTCAAAGCAAATAATGCGTCTGTGGTGCTCTTCCTCAGCATAAAACCATACTGTTGCTCACAGATGGTCACCTCGTCTCTCACGCTGGCTTCCACTACTCTTTCCCATAACTTCAACTTGATTCCCCTGTAGTTCATGCAGATCTGCACATCTCCCTTATTCTCAAAAACCAGGTACCGCTACCAGCACAGTACATTCCTTCTCGATTCCTCAGGCAACATTTCACCTTCCAGAATCTAGTTAAACACTGCCATCTCTCCTAAACATCTCCACTCTTCTACCTGTATGTCATCTGGTCTTATCGACTTTCCACTCGTCATCCTCTTAATCGCTGCTCTCACTTCCTCCTTACTAATCCTATCCACTTCCTGCTTCACCATCTCCACACCATCCAACCTTCTCTCTCTCTTATTTTCCTCATTCATCAGCTGCTCAAAATACTCCCTCCATCTTCTCAACACACTCTCCTCACTAGTCAACACATTTCCATCTCATACTTTATTGCTCTAACTTGCAGCACATCCTTCCCAGCTCGGTCCCTCTGCCTGGCCAATCAGTGTAAATCCTTTTCTCCTTCCTGTGTGTCCAACTTCTCATACAGAACCTTAAATGCCTTTTCCTTGGCTTTACCTGCTGCCGCATCTCCTTGTACTCCTGCCTACTTTTCCCATCACTATGTTGATCCCAATTCTGTTTTGCCAACCTCTTCCTCCTGATGCTTTCCTGCACTTCCTCATTCCACCACCACGGCTCTTTGGCTTCCTTTCTATTTCCAGATGTCACACCAAGAACCTTTCTATCCGTCTCCCTTATCACTCATGCAGTAGTTGCCCAATCATCCAGCACCTCTTTACCACCACCGAGCCCCTGTCTGACCTCTTCCCTGAATCTCACACTACACTCTTCCTCCTTCAGCTTCCACCATCTTATTCTTCTTTCAGTCCTCACACTCCTCTTCTTCTTCACCTCTAAAACCATCCTACAGACCACCATCCGATACTCTATGATCCTCCTTCTTAAAAAAGTATTTACCACTGCCATTTCCATGCTTTTAGCAAAATCTACCACCATCTGTCCTTCCACATTCCTCTCATTAAAGCCATACCTCTCTTCACCTCCACTACACTCTTACTGTATCAAAATAATTTACACTGTATGTGCTGTCTCACTCTCTAATTATTCGTGACAATTCTTTCAGGTAAATGTAAACTCAAATGAAAACACATAACATCCATTTAGCAGCACGATAAAAAAAGCACCTTTGTGTATTATTAATTCATTATAAATTATATATACTGTATATAATTACAATTAAGTTCATTTAAGTGGTGCTTTGCCACTATGTTGGACTTTGGATTGGAAGGTTGTGTGTTGAAAAATCCCAGCATTCCCAAGCTAATTGTAAGTGGCTCTGGACAAAGGCATCTACAAAATGCTGTAAATGTAAACATTTGAATCCTTTAATTCAGTGTCCGTGCTTGTAACAGCATCCAGAATAGGTGTTTGTGGTTTCTCCATAAAATGGCAGAAATTAACATCAGTAACTATAATATATGGGGAAAAATATATAATATATTGGAAGATATATGTTTGAAATTAAAGCATTTAACCTGAAACAAGAAACTTTAACCTCAAAGAATAGGTTGTTGAATGCTTTTGTTGGCTATTTCCATATCTCAAAAATGTGTCATGCTCATGTTTCAGCTTTAAGCAGAACATACTGTATATTAGCACAATAAAGCAACGCTCTTACGATTCCCATTACACATGAGTTCTGGGTAAACAGTTTTTCTGTTCTCTGTAGTAATAACACATACACCGCATACCAGGTCAATAGAGATTAGATAAAAAAAGAGATGCAGGATTTCTTCAAAGCAGTCGGGAATACATTATTTTTTACATTAGGATCCATTTTCAAAATGAACACCAGGGTCAATACAAATCGATATTTTAGCGATGACGCATCTGTCCGAACCCAGTTCATTTCCAGGAAAGTCGCTTACCGACGCTTTAATGTTGGAGTACATTTTTTTTTTTTTTTGCCGATTGACAAAGGAAGACTGTAGAGCAATCTGATCTGGGCTGCTCCGCTGGGATATGAAGATGAGTTCATAGAGTGATAAGGAAAAGGTGATGCAAAAGAGAAAAGAGGGGGGTTGGGTAGCAATGGAAATGCACCTCATATCCCGATTATGAGCTGGAAGCCTTTGAGGTTATAACCTTGTGCACCTTCAATATACACAAACATTCGAGATTTTATTTTAATTATCCTCACGTTTGTCTCGTTCCTTACCCAACTCTGTAGGTGTCATTTGGCCTGTGGAGTGTATTCCCTATCCCCTGAGATACCTGAGTCTACTGCTGCCCCAGACGTACGCATCTGAAGCCCTGCGATGCATTATGTACCGAGGTGAACACACACACACACACACACACACACACACACACACACACACGAGTCATGAAGCACTGTTCTGCATCGTGTTTATTGGTAATCTTACACTCACACTCATTCCCAATGGCTTTTGAAAGTAAAAACACACACACACACAAACACACACACACACACACACACACAGCAGGCTTAATGTCTGAGCGAAGCTTCACAGTATGTCTATGTTCCATGATGATGAGCTCATGTTGCAACAATCATTCAGGATACCCAGCCCTCCCCTTACAATCCCCCCTTCCTCTCTCTCTCTCTCTCTCTTTCTCTTACACTCTTTCTCTCTATCTGTCCTCCCTCTCTCTCTCTCTCTCTCTCTCTCTCTCTCTCTCTCTCTCTCTCTCTCTCTCTCTCTCTCTCTCTCTCTCTCTTTATCTTCTTCTTTGGCTCTCCTCCTCAATTATTAACCGAGCTTATCATTGCACCTCCCTCTCGAATTAAACCCCTTTCAACCCTGCTGAACTTTTTCCATCTTCTCTCCTCGTCCCCCCCCACAGAGTCACGGGATCAGTTTGGGGAATAAACAATAAGCTGCTCTAGCAAGGACAGTAATATGAGAAGAATCTGTTTATTAGGCTTCAATAATGCATAGAAGTAACTTATATGAACTTAAACAATCATCCACTTGAATAAGAATACTTTTTCTGACAGAAAACTTTCAGACTACGTCCACAATAATCCAAATACAATCTAAAATTGCTTCTTAATGTGTTTTTTTTACTGTACTCTGGTTTTTACATCACTTACATTTAAACATTAAATTGATCACAGCGTAGCTTCGTTATATTTAATGTTTACTCTTAATTTATGTTTGTTTACTCTTGCTGTTTCACAATCTATGCACCTTGGTCCGTTACTAGACATTTAGGTTTTTTGTATATTGTGTATGTGGTAGGATGACAATAAAGCCTGAGTTGAGTTGAGTTGAGTTGAGTTGAGTTGAGTTGAGTTGAGTTGAGTTATGGGACAATGATTTGCAGCATAAACCCCTCAGTAGAAACTCAGTAATTTCGTCAAGTAATGCAAGCAAATGACCCAATGTTTCCTCACACTTCTTACACTATTATAATTCCCTGTATATCTGTAAATCTACAGTAAATCTATACTGCTATACAGTATCCCACAAAAGTAAATACACCCCTCATATTTCAGCAACCATCACTACAAGGACGCTCCCCACAATCATTTTACGAACTTTCACGAAAACGAACAAACCTGTCCTTAAAGTGAAATTTGTATGGAGTTAAAAAATGAAAAACGTAGAAGAGCGGCTGCGAGCCAGTCGTCGAGCGTAACGAGTCTACACGACAGTGCACACTGGACTATGGCGAATTAATTTTTTTAAGTTTTTTTTAATATAATTAATATAGTATTTATAGTATATAGTAATAGTATTTATAGCTCTTACATCATTAGGAGATATGCATAGTCAATGACAAACACGGTAACACTTTCTTTCGGCTTCTCCCTTTAGGGGTCGCCACAGCGGATCATCCGCAGGTTTGATTTGGCACGTTTTTACGCTGGATGCCCTTCCTAACGCAACCCTCCCCATTTATCCGGGCTTGGGACCGGCACTAAGGCTTGTGCAACCCTAATGGCTGGGGTTGGTTCTCTGACCAGGGATCGAACCCGGGCTGCAGCTATATATATATATATATATATATATATATATATATATATATATATATATATATATATATATATATATATATATATATATATTAGTATATTAGATTAGATTTATTTATTTATTTAATCCAAGTTTTCTAATGTGGAATTATTCCCAGGCCCCCCACTCACATGGTCAGTGTAAACAGTGCTTAGTAATTATAAAGACTTTATAAACGACTTAAACCCGTTTTTTTTCTTTCTATTTACACTCCTGTCTGCTATCAAGTGTGTCTGTTTCAGTAACCCAGGTTTATAATGAGGAGTAAATTGGCTTGCAGGTCAAAGCAAACTGAAAGATGATGTGTTTGTGATGTTCTTCAGGATGGGGCCTGTCGCGCATGATGGTGTGGCGCGGCTTTGCCGTCACTCTCGGCTGGAACACGTTCTTCCTCATGCTGGCTACCATCATCCTCAAGCTGAGGACATGAGGGATGCATAGTACTTGAAGGTGCTTCAGATTATGGAGAGAGACATCAGGTGACACAAAGGCTTCATGATGAAGACCAGGCCTCTGGTCTTATGATCACATGGTTTTTGCGGGGTCTTAAAAAGTAACAAATAAATCTAAATCTTAAAAAGTCTTTAATTCGCAGTTCTAGGTCCTAATAATTTTAAACAGATCTTAATTTTCTGATGTCTATGTATCGCTACCTCCTAATGCTCATTGAAATGCTTTCATAGCCATTTAGAATGGGTTTGTTTGTTAGTTTCTGTGGTGTTGTAGTTCTTTCGTTAGGCCAAATATTATTTGCTGTATTACAACTACAAATGAGACCAACATGCAACAGCCAATCAGTTTTCTATTTCTGGTGCATCTCCTTTATGAATTGTACCACAGATCTAAAACGGATTTTATATTTATGCTGTGGGAAATTGCAAGTTCAGCGATACTTAGCTTGAAAAAAAATTTATTTAGGGCTCGTTAAAAGCCAATTGCTAACAGTGTATTTGCGTGTTTTTGATGTCGTGGTATGTCTTAAATTTCATTCTTAATAGTTTTTTTTAAAGGTCTTAAAAAGTTTTACATTTGACTTTGTGAAACCTGCAGAAACCCTGTAATGATCACCTGGGACTGCTGTGCAAAATTCACTTTTACCCTGAAGTGGTCATCCTTTTTTTTGTTTGTTTGTTTGGGTTTTTTTTTTTTGTGAGAACCAGAACCAGTCACCTCAGGGAAAGAATGGGTTCTGTTTTTATATAAATAGCATTGTATTTGCTTTAATGTGATATGGGAACTTTCCTGAACTTGGAAAAACTCAAGAGCAAGATTTCTGTTTGTGTCAATCGGTTTATTCGCAGATGTAGAGTTATAGTGTTATATAATTAACCCTTCAACCTCTGTTCAACCTCTCAGATATGACTGTATTATTACTTTTTTTTCACTTCACACTAAGGTTACCTGTCAATCAAACTCAGTCTCTAAGATCCAGCTATTAATATTTGCTTATGAAAGAATAAGAGTAGAAATATATCCAAGCACAGGTTTCAGGATTGATTTTAAAGACTTTTCATTGCACCATGTTTTCTACATAGAGTTATGTTCTGGTCTAGAGAGGAATAAGATCTCAAACAAAATGGTGTCTCATACAAAAACCTCACATCTTAAATTTATGTGACGTGATCCCTGGGGTCCGATAGGTTGCCACTGAGACCAAAGTTCTATAAATTTTTTTAATCTTAGACCAATATGACGTTTGTTTAAAAGGCACTATCAAGAGGACATCAAATACAAACATAGAGCGAATCATAAGAAAGACATGCTAAAGGATCGAAATATCATTAGTATTCATGCAAATATGTTCCTGTTTATTTTGTGAGCCCATTTTGTTCACAAGTCTGGATCATTTGATTGATGAACTAGGATCTGACACGTTATTGGTTAATCTGTTATAGAAATCAGACTAGATTGTACGGAAAAAGTAATAAAATACAATCGCTAATATTCTGTAGCTATCAACACTGTCTTTGTTTATTTGTAAATCAACGATGCACTAATGTACGCTCTGCATTGAAGTGGGACTGCTGGCTACCATAAACAAGGGTCTGCAAATTCACTAGATTTACCAGTGGTTTAGTAGTCAACTAATCCCACCCACTATAGATGATTGACAGATAAAACTGAAAATAAAAACAGCTAATAATGGACTGAAAAAGAAATTAACTCCATACGAGTATTCATTTATGTAGGATTTAATTTTCAAAAGACGAACATTAACGAATTTTATTAGCTGTATGTAATTTTCCGAATTAAAAAATATTCAAATGTGCATTGCTGTCTCTTAGTGCACCTCCTCATGCTGGCCAAAGGAGGCGCAGTTTATCGACATGAAGAAACTCTCGGCCATCCCTTTCACTCATGTACGGGACACTATTTTTTGTCGCATTTGTGTGTGTTTTAATAATCTTAATTGTGTCACGTGTTGTACAGTGTTTGGCGAAGGGGCTGTGTGCACGTTTACGTTATTGTTGTGACCGAACCTGCAATTATTGTGAGCTGTGAAAGCAATGCATGAGTATTGAAAAGAGTTTGGCAGGGCTACAAGCACAAATATAGCAGCCATGTGCCGGCTACACCAGCTACAACCGATACCGTGGCATTTTACTTGTGATGAAAAATATACGGAGATGTAGATATATATTCAAAAAGATATATTTGAGGTAAAATCGCTAGCTATTTTGGTGAACACTGTTAAATGCTATGAAGGTTTTATAAAGTTGTTTATACAAGTCTTGGTGTGTGTGGAGTCTTTTCCTATGGGTTTTGTTTTATACTATGACTTTATTTTTACATATTTACAGTACTGAACATAGTCTTTCTTTACATTTTATGTTCTCACTTTTTTTTTTTTCTTTTTTTTTACTGTGAACTACATAGAATCCAATGTAATCCTTTTAGCATTAAACGACGTAATGTTTTAACAAATCAAAAAATATTTTTTTAGATTTAAAAATTTTTGTACGCCACTTTTAACAATGTGCTTTTAGCCCACTATCCCGAAACAGCTTTAATATATAGATTACATTTATACATTTTTGTGTTGTAAATTTTCCAAAAATTGGGAATCGCTTAACATAAAACGGTTGGAACCAGAGATTGTAGAAACCAAAGGCAAATTATTCACCAAATAGAGAAAATACGATGTAAAAATACTCTAAAATGCACCGGAGAAATCTTTTAATTTTAAACTGTGTTTAATTGGATTTTCCAGAATTTACACTTATTTTGCCACTATAGCGAATTTTTGCTAAAAATTTTGTCTGGAAATTCTGCGACAAATTTTTGTCAAGTAGAGGATTGATATAAAAATTTAATAAATACGCATTTTTTTTTTATTGCATTGTTTGGGTTTATTAATGTCCTAGGTAAGGTATAAAAATTAAAGAAAAGTATTGTTTTGCCTCAGGACAGAAACATGGAATGCTGGATAAATAAAATAAAACATATATTTTCTATTCAGAACAAACCGAAAAAGGGGTCTAATTTCTGGTTAGGATTAAAATCTGCATGATGGCAGATCACATGAAAGTTTAATTAAATTTAAACTCCATCATCTGTAACATGTATATTTCAGTTCTTCTTCAAGAGCCACTTACTGAAAATAGTGTAGTTTTTGCTCTCTCCGGAGTCGAGCGCGTTTCGTGAGACTGCAACACATCCTACTTGCTATCTCATGGCAACATGGAGTGGGAGTGATGATCTAGGGGTTAGATCATCATACACAAACTCTGTATCTTGACTGATTTAGACGTACAGTATAACGATGTAAATGGGGCCAGTGATAAGGAGTTGAGAGAAAATGAAAGACAGAGGTGGAAGATCAAACGGAGATTAAAGAACGAAAACATGAAAGCCCAATAAAAAGCAGGTTAGCCGCAAAGAGCCGTTTCGTATGAGAGAACATGTTGACCCTCTTGGGAAGAAGTTTTGGCGGCTGCACGTGCGTATGTGGAACATTTTTTTCTTGGTCTCTTCGTAGGCGTCTTTTTTTTCTGCTGGCCTAAGGATTCGTTTTGAGATTTTTTTGATAATGTTGATGTAGGAGCATGGCCCTAGTCCAAGATCTGGGGCAACGTTTACATTAATCATGTTTGACATTTACCCAAATCATCCCCAAATGCTGAGTAAGCATTGTACGTTTCTTTCTGTGTGGCTCGTGATAATCTTACCTTTCACCTGAGATCATCTGAAAGGAAACACTTCTGCATTCACTTTTTTATCCCTTTTCTCAAATATAATCAGACAAACTGTTGCTTTGGAATTCATCACAGAATTCATCTTCCCAGATTGAAGTGAGTGTTGTATAATTAAAGAAAGAGTCAAAACTAGACTTAATATCAACGTTAAAGCTAATCAGCCATATTACTGAAGATCTACCACTCTTGAGAGTTTGATTCCATGCTAAAAATGGCGGTTATATGAACAGCAGTGGATTGTGAATACATGGGCTATCACACTTCACTTCACACTTTATAATACAAGTCAAGTCAAGTTTATTTCTATAGCGCTTTTTACAACAGACATTGTCTCAAAGCAGCTTTACAGAATTTAACAGTTAAGGTGAACAATGTGTGTTTATCCCTGATGAACAGCCATGGCGACTGTGGCAAGAAAAAACTCCCTTAGATGTTATGAGAAAGAAACCTTGAGAGGAACCAGACTCAAAAGGGGAACCCATCCTCATTTTGGTGATATCAAAAGTGTGATTATAAATCTTTAAACAATACAGAATACTGGAGAGTGAGAACTAACATAAACACTGGAATTTAAGATTATGAGTAATACACTAGATGGATAAAAAATGATAGCCACCTGACCTAAAATTTGGATATCCAATTCCACATTTGCTGTCTATTTTAAATGATGGGAAAATGTAATGCTACCATTTCCAAAGGCTTCCTTAACAATTGTAGGCCTCTAATTTAGTGGTAACAGTTTGGGGAAGAACCACAAATATGGTTGAAAATGTTGTGTCCCAATACTTTCTGTCCATATTGTGTTGTGTACTTCCAATTGTTGCTATTAAACAAGCCTTTGATTTGTTTTACATTTGGTGTCATAAAAATGCAGTGAACTTTCCTGTTTGCCGCTCGATATCCAGTGATATTCAAAGAGTGAGGAAGAAGTGTAATTTCTGCCTTCACTAATGGACATTTTGAAGCATTGTTGGAGTTCCCATTTTTGAAGTTAAATGGGGCAGTGAACATGCTGCCCAGGATTATACGACATTTATAATGGTGAGCAAAGCTGTGGAAAACTTGCTTATATCTGTAAGTGTTTTTTTTTTTTTTCATTCAAAACTCAAAAGAGGACATTAGTTAGGACATTAGTCCTGGAAATGTAAAATGTTTAAAATCTTGAGCACTTTGGATGGGATGCCACTTTATTTGCTTTACCCTGTATTTTTATAGAATCTATATTTATATTTATAGGACCATTAAACATCTTACTGGTGGAGGAATGAGAAATTGGGTAAACAATCTCTAAACATAGGTCCCGAACTCGCTAGATCCCTAGATCTATCCAAACAAGCCTCCATGAGCAAGCCTCTCCCAAGTCCAAATCATCATGTAGAAGATCTCAACAACTAGGTAAGGTGTTCTTTAATTGCATTGAGAAGTTAAATTCTTAGAACTAAACAATCAAATGTGGTAGATCACCAAGAACGAGACAGGGATAACTTAATTTTGAGACCAACAATTAGTTTATTAAAGAATGGGCGCTTGACAGAGTACCAACTTCATCATTTAGCATCGCGGTATCCAGTAACAAAGTAAGTGTAATTCTTTACTGCACTTAAGTAGCTTTTTGTGTACTTTAATGAAGTATTTCCATTTGGGTAGACTTTTACTTTAACCTCACTACATTTCAAAGTCAAACATTTTACAACATTACATTACATTTTGTGAAATCAGTCGTTCCTTTTTTATTTATTAATGGAGAAAAACTTGTCACGTGCACAGCAAGCCACCAATCAGGGTAGATTTTGGTATTTACTTAGCAATAACATACAGTTCAGTGTCAGTTCGACAGCAAGCAGAACATAAATGAGAGGCCTTATTTGCGCAATTATTTTATAAATACTGTAGTAGAATTGATGGTTTGGGTTCCTGATCATTTTAATAGATATCAATCAGTGTTTGACTCATTAATACCGTTCTATTAATAGATTAATGTGCTAAGAGTAGCGTTAGAGTCTTAAACTGAGTTGATTAAGCAAAGAGACTTGTGACAAAAATGATAATAGGAACATTATAGACATCATAGTACTTGTATTCAAGTGAAAGTACTGGAGTCATATTTTACCTAGTGTACCTCTACTTTAATTCAAGTACATGGTTTGTGTACTTTGTCCACCACTTGGGATGTCCAACCTAATTCTCAAACAGCTAATGTGGGTGCGGGGATTTTTAATTGAAATTAAGCAGAAGCCACACCTGATTCTGTTTAATTAGCAGATCTTGGCTTTCAGTAGACTGTCAGGTGTGTCTCCTTCTTGGTTCGAATTAAAACTTGCACCCAAATTTAGCTCATCTTTTCTCTGCATGTCTATTTAAGTGAGACTCCACCAGGAACAAGGTGAGTACGAAACCCTTGGGTTAAATGTGATCAACAGAAGCGAGAGCTGACAGCAGTTTAGAATTATATCTCTAACTGTGTGTAATTAAACTCAACAGGTCTATAAATAGCTGTTCAGTTCCTCACCCTGAGTAGGAGTCGCTTTAACAGCAAGGAGAGACGGCATGGTGATATGAGAGAGAAAGAGAGAGAGAGTCGTTGAATACAGTCGGTCTGAAACCATTGGAGATGATTAGACTATGAAATATCTGTCATGTGTTCATTAATTGAAAACTTGGGACGTATTCAAGAAGTACTACTGATGAGGTTTGTGATTGTTGAGAAATTAAATACGTCCAGCTGCATGTGATCTTGAACCCTCATGCACCTGTGTAAAGGAAAACCCTTATGAAATGTGGCCACTCATTTTTTTCAAGGCTTCCAAGTTTGAGATATTACAAGCGGTGAGTAAACATATTAGTGTACATAGTAACTGTTGCCACAGCAGCCCCGACAACAGTGTGAACTCTTAACCATGAGATTCGATTACTCTCTCTCTCTCTCTCTCTCTCTCTCTCTCTCTCTCTCTCTCTCTCTCTCTCACACACCAGTCTCCTCCCTGCCCTTTCTCTTTTCCACGTTACTCTCTCGTGCTGACCTCTGCTCAACCTCTCGGCTCGGTGTTCACGCACAGCTGTTGCTATGTTTCCCATTTAATCGCATCCTGAAATGATCTCTCGGCTAGAACTAATGCCCTCAGGAGCACTGAGAGGAGGAAACGCAGAGTGGTCATTATAGCAAGGACGGAGAGGTTTAAAAGAGCTTCAACCTCTTATTTAAAACTTTATTGCTCTTTATGGGTTGTTTTCAAATGTTTGAAACATTAAAATTAAACATAAAAAAAAATTATATTGGAATATAAAAATGTGATGTTATAAGTAAAGATCATAGAACATGATACTGAAGTTTCTGGAGACTGTGCCAGGCATTGAATGGTATGATAATGTGGGGAAAACATTAATCCTGTGTGAATCATATCAGTGTGTGTGGAGGGCATGGGTTCATAACTTGGTATGGGCCACATTTCCTCACAAAGAAAAGGAATATCTCACAGTCTTGAGCATAAAAGAGCCTGTTGCAGCTTTTACAACACATATTATAACAACATAATAAAATATATAAGATCTAATGTCTCGTATTAATTCCTAAGTTTGACAATTTTGGTTTAGATTTAGGTTTAGATACAATAAAGATTATTTCTATAGATGATAGTGTGTGTGTGTGTGTGTGTGTGTGTGTGTGTGTGTGTGTGTGTGTGTGTGTGTGTGTGTGTGTGTGTGTGTGTGTGCTATATATAAGGCTGTTATAAATGTATTGGAGAGGTGTTGGTGCTGTTGCTGTAGTAGCCTAAATATGGATTGCAGTCAGGTTTACACTAATTTATCATTGTCAAAGCAGTTATGTGGTGAGTGTATGTGTGTGTGTGTGTGTGTGTGTACTTTTTATCCCAACATGTTGACATGAGAACCAATCTGAGATAGTTTATTTATTAGCGTTCCAATTTTTTTATGTGCCTATATTCAGACTGGAATATGAGAGCTATGTAATTGAGCCTGGCTCTACTCTGCTCTGCTGTTTGATTTATTGTTAGCTAGATAAAACATGAGCCAAGAACATGTGAAAAAAAAATCATTTAAAAAAATCCCTAAATTTTTTAAATGTCTCTTCCCCCTGTAATCATGCTCTCATTGTTATCCAGTACTCCTGTGTCAGATTCAGTATTGACAATTCTCTTGGTTCTTGAGTTGCCAGATTTTAACAATTTGTCCACCGAATGGTTTCAGTCATGTGGGACTATAGGGGTTACTGTCACGTGGGAGTGGGTGATCTCTGGTAACCCCATGTACCAATCCAAAATTAGCTATGTTTCAAATACACACTGTACCTCCTACACCGAAAGCTACAAAGCCACGTTTCCACTCATCATTTAAAAACCTCGCATCTTGTCTACTTTTACACTTGAGTAAAAGAAAACATAATTTTACAGATGAAACGTGTTATTTGCACCACTAGAGTAGTTTCAACAAAAAGTGGAAGAGGCGAAAAAATAGAGTTGTGATGTGTGACGTGCTAACTGATGGTGTAAGACTTGTAAAATGTTAGACGTGTAATCTATGAGAATACCTTTTAAGTCAAGGGAAGTTTAGAAGGAGTCTTGAGTGAACAAATCAGTGACTTCAATTGTTAACAGTTAACTACAATGTTTGTATTACGATTTGTCAGATTCAATTCTTGAACTCACTTCTTAAAGTCTTAAAAGTATGGATTTTTTTTTTTTCTGCTGGCTTGAAATTAAGACTATTTACATGTCAAACTGTACAACAGTCAAAAACTGACCCACACACGAAAAAACTCATTTGAAGTTTAACGGCATCAATCCATGACACGTTTAAACCAGCCTTCTCTTGCTAATGCTAGCTAGCAGCAAACAAAAACAATCTAAAGCGTTAATTTTGTTCATGACATGCCTTAATAATAAAAACCTCATACTAACACTGCTTTTACCTTCATAACTTAATAAGTTTCTCTTCTTGCTGTATTGTCCACCTGACTCGTTTCAACATTGGTTGGTGGTTGGAAGTTGTCTCGCTAATCGCGTCATCAGGTTCAGCGCTCCTACTGTTTCTTAGTATGAGGCTCGTCGTAAGAGAAGTTGCACTGCGGGAAAAAGTCTGAAAACTTCTGACACTGCCAGAATTTTATCAGAGGAAAAAAATTATAGCTGTTAATTGGCTGTTGGCAAACACTTCGAACCAGCGATCAAACACTACATATTTTAGACTAGGATTGTAGTAATCATTTAGGATTTAGGATGAAATTTGTCAAATCATGGTCAAAATCATACAGTGTGAGCCTGGAATTAGAGAATTCAGAGTTGTTATAAGCAGATTAGAATGATGTTACTCCGGTGGGTGACCATGTTTATGATTCACTACCTTTACAAAGGAGAGCAGTGCACCTATATTTACATTTATAGCTTTTAATTTTATTAAATTCTTTTCAAATTTCTAACGTTGGCAGCTTGGTGGTGCTGGGATTTGAACTCACGACCTTTCTTCAGAAGACCATTGTCTTAACTACTAAGCTTCCCCTTCCCCTGCATCCCACTCATACTGTACAGCACTTACAACTTGAATGTGCTCCAAACAAAACAAGAAGATTTCTCACCTTGTTTGACACACATTATAAAGAAAGTGAGGAATGGCCAACAGAAAATTACCACTTGTCTGTCCATGTTTCAAAATCCAAGTTAAATGATTGCATACAGTAGTGCACTAATGACGATGGCGGCACACACAACAAAAGAATAATTGAATTAGACTAAATTTGTGTATATAAAACTTAAATATGTGATAGAAGAGTATCTGCAAGAGTTTATAGGACTGTGGTGAGACCTGAGATGTTGTATAGTTTAGAGACAGTGGTACTGAGTAAAAGAGAGGAGGTGGAGCTGGAGGTAGCAGAGCTGAAGATGTTGAGGTTTTTGTTGGGAGTGATGAGGAGGGACAGATTAGAAATGAGTTTATTAGAGGGATGGAGCATGTAGGATGTTTTGGAGACAAGGTAAGTGAGGAGAGATTGAGATGGTTTGGACATGTGCAGAGGAGGGACATGGGGTATATCAGTAGGAGAATGCTGAGGAAGGAGCTGCCAGGAAGGAGAAAAAGAGGAAGACCAAGGAGGAGGTTTATGGATGTGGTGAGGGAAGACATGCAGGTAGTCGGGTTGAAAGAGGCAGATGTGGAGGACAGGGGTTATGGAGACGGATGATCCGCTGTGGCGACCCCTAATGGAAAAAGCCGAAAGAAGAAGAAGAAGTATATAAAACTTAAATAAACAATTACATAAACAATAATAACAACAATTAAAAATGATAATGATAATAATACCACAATAGCTAGTATAATAATGCACTATGAAGTAAAATAGTTAGCATTACTAGCATATGTCTATCTAACTTACTTAGTATTCACATCAAACATATAAATAATAAATCTATAATCAATTTAGCTGTGTATAGCTATTGTTAGATCATTTTTTAATAAATATGAAGACAGTCGCTAACCTGCCAGTGTTGTAGCTTGTCGTAGCTGCTGTAACATAAGTGAGATCAGTAACTCTAGTTTTTTCAATGGACCTTCAGGAAATGCTTTATTTGGAAAATGAACCTCAAATCAACTTCAGGGTGGAAACAGTAGCTCCACTTTGTGTCAGATTGCACCAAAATACTCCATCATTTATTAGTTTCCTATAACGAGAACACGACTCTACAATACTCAATTCCCTAAAGAGGTCAAAGTCATCAGCACTCACCTGAACTAGTCAAAACCTCCAAAATCTACGCCTTCCCTTTATAATTACTGCTAATGGATCCTTGTTACTATAAGAAATCTGTTATTGCTGCTACTGTCTCTCTTGTTATGTTTTCTCGGTGGTCTAGCAGCTGAAGATCCTTTAGGCAAGGAACCACCACAGCTCAGATCAATATTCTGCTGTGAATATTTTCTAACAGGAGTAGCTGAAGAACAGAAAATGTTTAAAGCAGTGATACATCAAACAGTAAACAGAGTCAACGAACGTGTCCCTAGAATAATATAGAATGAAAATTCCTGACCACTTGATGATTTAAAGTGAGTCAAATCAAATCAAATATATTGTATTTGTATAGCGATTTTAACAATGGATATTGTTCCGACGCAGCTTTACAGAGATATATAGAATACCAATGTAAAGGGTGTACCTGAGGGGTGTTTGCACTTGTCCAACATCTTCATGTTTTTGCACTTGACGTAGTGTGTCGTGCTGCTGTGGTGTTCTGTGGAAACGTCTTGCACGAATGTATACAAGACAAGCTATATGGAGAAACTACCGTTCCTGACCACTTGACTTGTTGAGTGGAAGTGGTAAATAAAAACTCCCTGAAATGGTACGAGGAACCCATCCTCATCTGGGTGACACCAAATGCCCATTCACATCCATTATAGTTTTATCACTGTTGAGGTTATTAACTGTTCGCTGATGAAGACTCAAGTGTGAGATTTTTCAAAGTGATTGTGTGAGTAAGTCACTCGGACTTTACTACAATTCTCAAGAATTACATTATGGGAATGTTCAGTTCCCTGGTCTTCACAATTAAACAAAAAAGACAGCTAGCTACAGTAGATAAAAACCTAACTAGAGAGTAAAATCAGTGGTAACAGTGGCAGGCAAAAAAATCCCCAAAGAACCCTTGAAAGAAACCAGAGTCAAAAGGAAACCAATCCTCAACTGGATGAAACCAAATGTCCATTCATTATAGTTTTGTCATTGTTGAGGTTATCATCTGTTCTCTGATGGAGACTCACATGTAAAACTGTTCATGGTGATCGTGTTCAGCCACTTCAGTGTTCTGTGGAAACTACATCTTGTTCCAGTGTATACGAGCTAGCCTATGTAAGGGGTGTTTACACTTGTCCAACATCGTCACATATTTGCACTTTATGTGGTGTGATGTGTTGTGTGGTATTCTGCGGAAACATCTTGCTCCAATGGTAAATTATACATTTATAAATTGGTATCTAAGTACATCCCTAAAAAGCACGCCAGTGGAGACTCTCATCCTCATCTCATGGAAAACTCAAAAGGGAACTGATCCATATCTGGGTGACACCAAATGTCCATGATTGAGGTTATCAACTTTTCACTGACTCGAGTGTAAAATTGTCCGTGGTGATTGTTTTGGGCCGATCTAATAGTCTGCGAAGTCGAAAATCTTGTTCCAATGTGTACCAGCTAGCCTAAATAATGACTGACCGCTAGACTTGAGTCATGTGGACTAGTGTTCTCAAGGACTGCATTATTTGGAATGTTTGGTTTTTACAATTAAGAAAACAAACAAATAAATAAATAAAAAAGACAGTTAGCTAGTTAAAAAATTAACTAGCTAGCAACGCTTGTTCACCGAACTACATCTCCCAGAATGCCCTGTCCCCCAGTGACGCTTTGTCTTCTCTGTCCCCGCCCACTACTAGACTCCACACCACCATCTGTTTATGTTCAGACCTCAGGAGCTGAGACGCGGCACGAGCGTCCCGCCACTTACCATTTTTAAATTCCCTTAACCGTACGCGTGAGCGTCTTCGGGTCAGCGTGCGCGAGACCCGTCCGTTATACCCGCAGCACATCCGGGTCTTGTCCTGCCCGTCATTCCAGCCGGACACGCTTACTGAGACTACTCGCACCTCTGTCTTTGTTAGCAGGTGGCTTTGTTAGCCAGCACACTCTGTACTCTGGGGCTTAATTCTTTATTATTTCTATTTTGTTTTTTTATTAATTTTATTTGTATTGACCCGCCGGAGCTAACTGAACCGGTTCCAAGCCTTTTTTTTGTTGTTGTTGTAACGAACTGAATCTTCTGGGGGGAAAAGCCCAGGGTAAGTGTTCTGCATGAACTGCTGATTATTTATTTATTTGTGTTTGTTTTGGGGGTTATTAATGGTCATAATTATTATTTTGGTTAACAGTGACATTCCTAACAATTACAATGTAATAAGCATTTTTTTGCTTTGTGGTAATGCTAATCATTTCTAATTCTTTGTGTGGCGTCTATATATATATATATATACACATACGCACACACACACACACACACATGTATGTATATGTGTGTGTGTGTGTGTGTGTGTGTGTGTGTAAATATATATCTGTGTGTGTATATACATATATGTATGTGTATATGTTTATGTATATGTGTGTGTATGTGTATATATTTATGTGTGTATTATTTATGTGTGTGTATATACATATATGTATATTATATATATATTATATTATATATATATATATATATATATATATATATATATATATGTGTGTGTGTGTGTGTGTGTGTATATATATATATATATATATATATATATATATATATATATATATATATATATACACATATAATGTGTATAATTTTGTTTATTTTTATTATTTTATAAAAATCTAATTTAAAAATATCAAATTTATTGCTATGTATCATCAGTTGCATGTACAAGGAATTTGTTATAATGTGCTAGTGTTATAAAAAAGAATATAATAAAGTAATAATTTAAATTGAAATAAAAATTTTACATTAATACCGAAGACTTCCAAAGTATGAAAGAACACGTATTGAATTATGTACTAAACCAAAACATGTTAAGCAACCCAGAATATGTTTTATATTTTTGGATTTTTCAAAGTAGCTCCATTTTGCTTTCATGACAGCTTTGCACACTCTTGGATTTCTCTCAGTCAGTTATCTCAATAGTTTTCCAACAATCTTGAAGGAGTTCCCAGAGGTGTTGAGCGCTTGTTGGCTGCTTTTTCTTCACTCTCCAGTCTAACTCGTCCCAAACAATCTCAATTGGATTTAGACCATGTGATTGTGAAGGCCAGGTCATCTGATGCAGCACTCTATCACTCTTCTTCTTGAAGAAATAGCGATTAACACAACCTCGTAAATCTGATGAGAGGATGCCTTGAGTTTGCCAAGTTGTCATCAAAGCTAAATGTGGCTACTTTGGGCAGTCTAAAATATAAAACATATTCTGCTGTGTTTGAACACGTTTTTGTTCAATACGTTCCATACGTGTTCTTTTATAGTTTGGATGTCTTTATTGTACAATGTATTGTACAACAGCATCAATGTACAATGTTGAAAATAGAAAAAATAAAGAATTTTTGTTTATTGTAATATTAAATGTTAGATGAAGGTATTGTGTCCCCTGCTTTAAAAAAATACAAGCATTCAAACAAACAACACACTCTTTTATTAATATTAATGGAAAACTTCACCCAGGAACACAACCAGTATAAATCCGGTCCTGTTTGTTATTGATTGTTATTAATTATTAGTTTTGGTTATCATTGTTTTTGTTAACAGTGTTACTGCCAATACACTTATAATGACAGTTGTTTAATTGGAGAAACACACAAAACACAATTGGAGAGCTAACAGGTCTCAATGTTAAGCCTCAGCAAACAAAAGAGCGAGAGCATCTGTTTTTTTCTTGTCACTCCAGCAAAGATCAATGCCGTATTAATAGTGGAAGTGGTGGCTCAGTGGAGGCTCAATGGTTAAGATGTTGGACTTCAGATTCGGAATGTCATGAGTTCAAATCATAGCACCACCAAGCTGCTACTGCTGGACTTTTCAACATCTTTAACCCTCTCCTCAAGTCTGTCTGGATAAAGGCATAAGCCAAATGCCATAAATCTACTATAGGTGCAGTCACACAGTGAATATCTTCTATATAACAAAGATTATAGATTATAGCAAAATGATGTTATATGGAAAGTGGTTGTTTTCCCAGTCGCTCAAACATTGTTTATGTTAAGGAATTTGAGTTTGTTGATGTTTTTGTTTTCTGAAAAATCTTGTTGGTTTTTTTTGTTTATTTTTTGGTCAAATTTTTTTTTCTTGAAGCACATAATCAAAGTAACAAATTGGACTTGTTCCATTCTTTTGGTAGATGACTCACACAGATCAGTTCCACTTTCTTTAACGGTCCATATAGTAAATGTTTTAGAGCACAGATTTGAAGTTTGGGTTTGTTTCGTGACTATTGAACTGACCTGAAACAATGACCATTTTGATGATGATCATGGCTGTACGTTTTGGAGTAAAGCAATGACGTAGTTTACAGATTGCTCTTTGATTTTGGCTTATCATTATTTGCATTGCGTACTGGCTTGCTTGTATTGCACCATTGTTCTGTCGAATCTAAGTGCCTCTGGTGATTTGCATAGGCAGATCGAGCCTCCAGGCCCGGCATCTGGCCCGGCGAAAGGGTGCTTTTGTCCTGCCTTGACACGAGTGTCTGTATTGCTTTCGGTAACCCCCTCTTAAATGTATCGCCACCCACCCCCAACCCACCCACATCGACCTCGGGCCGTCTGGATGGCATGGCATCAGCTGCTTTGTGTAAAGCTCAGCTTGAATTTAGGACTGAAATTATTCCGCTAGTAAAACATTATTCCGCTACTAACGTAGTAATTCGAATAGAAAAAAGCAAAATCATTTGCCTCGATGCTTCAATTAGTATTTTATACTAAACATTTGTAATTTATAAACATGATGTATGCACAAAACAGGCTAGAAACGTGTAAGCCAAAGGTTGCACGCTGTGTCAACATTTCCACTTTTCACCTTCTGTGTTTGCACGTTTTGCTAGGGCACTTTTTACGTAAATCACAAACTTTTAATGTACAGTGGCGTACGCATGTTTTCAGCCTGGTTTTATGCATACGTTTATAAATGAGACCCCTGGACAGGTAAACACAGAAGTCGCTGCATAATGAAAAATGAAAGAACGTAGAGAAAACAGCAACGGGCAAGTAGAAGAGTCAGGCCAAAGAACACAACAGAAAGTTTGGGATCATTTCCAACTAAACATAAAGAAAACACCGTACAGTGCTTTGACTTTCTTTTAAAGCAATTTGCAAGCGATTTTCAGGAGACCTGTCTTATTTTCCCTTGTATATTTTGTATTGCTCTTTAAAGTAGAAAAAAAACTTTTTCTCCGATTACTCGATTAATCATTTGACTAATCGGCAGAATACTCTATTACTAAAATAATAATTCGCCGCAGCCCTAGTTGAATTATTTGTATCAGTAGACGTACAAAGACGGGTGGAGAAACAGGGTAGACAAGGCATGGGGGAGTTCTGAGAACTTCCACGCTTCCTTAAAGCTCAAAACACTGCTACAGTTCTGCAGCACTTCTACACAGTATGTAAACCTCAGCAGGTGTGAAACAGCCGTTTTCATATCGGTGTTTTTTTTTGTCATTCATAAGAGTGAAGCATGGATATAAGAACAATGAAGGGAGTTACTATAAAAAGAGAAACAGATGTGGCAAACGGCATAAGGGTTAAATAAGGTGAAACGGGTAGATAGACAGTGTAAAGGAAAGCATGAAGTGGAAAAGGACATAAAGAGGGTAAAGTGGCTATAATGATTGCTTGATGGGAGTAACACTTAGAAATTAGAGTACAGAAATTAGAGAACAGAAATTAGAGTAGATCACATTGTAAGGAAATAGGGACAGAATTAAGGAGACAGAGAGGCATAACAAATGTAAGGGGACATAAGAACAGAAGGGACAGAAATAACAGGAATAGCACATTAAGGAGAAATTGAGATGCAAGGATAGGCAAATGGAATGTTGGGACACTAAGAAGAGGAGCAGAAACTAAGAAGGGAAACGGGACACAAAGACAATGTATTATAGGGAAAGGAGAAAATGGTGGGGAAAGGAGGGAAAAGAACAGATACAGCAGGAAACACTAAAGAATAGATAGGGAAGGTGTAGTAAGACATGAAAACAAGGAATTAGTGTCAAAGGGAAAGTTTTAAGGATTTGGTGGTCTCATATTTATTCTTAACATAAACTGAGGACTTTGTTTGTTTTCCTGAACACTGAAGCACTATTGGTGATGGCAGAGCTCTCCATCTTGATTAGCTCAC